>AP028428.1:4671290-5271290 GCA_036509395.1 Antheraea yamamai
TCCTTCGTGGAGTGATCGCCCAGGCACTTGACGCACCTAGGGCGGAGGTGACAGTTACGCGCCGAGTGGCCGTAACTCTGGCAGTTATGACACTGCGACGGAGTATTAGTTTTACGCGGGGGCTCAACAGTGATGCCGCTGAGGCCGCAGACGGAGGTGAGGTTAAAAATAGACTTACCCTCTACTGTACGGTCGAGGAGGACCAAGACCATATTATAGGGGGCGCGGGTGCGTGGGTGGTACATCCGGTGTACCTCCCGGACTGGGAAATCACCTTCCTTAAGGGAGGCGGTGACGTCATCAATCGAGATCTCGGCTGGGACACGACGAAGTACTACTCGGAGGAGGCGTTCCTCCTCGAGAGCAAACGTGAAATACGCTAACTTAGATTCCCGAAGGAATCTAGTTAAATTGCGAAAATCTGTACTGGTGGGGACCTTAACCTGAATGCCCGCCGGAGTGTTGAGGGCGGACGTATAATTGATTTTTTGACTATTAAGCCTAGTGGAGATTGACGTCCACTGGGACTTATCCTGTATTGTAACAGGTGGCGGTGGGCGTGGCTTCTTTGCCTGAGGCTCTACGGAACCCTTCACTTCGCTCTGAGGGAGCGAGACAGCGACAGAGTTGGCTCCGCTCGCACGTGTTCTCGCGACTGCCGGTATAGCCGCGTGTTTAAGCACCCGAGCGTCATCTGACGATTTTTCGGTACGGACTACCTTATCTTTATGTCCGGAACCCGAGTCGGACCCGGAGTCCGGTGAGCGCGCACCGCGAGTGCGTTTCGAGTGAGCGACGGTCTTGTAACCGTCACTGTCGTGCGCAGAGGGCGCAGAGGTCGCGGATGACGCGGGGATCGCGATCGACGCGGGGATTACGGTCGGCGCGGCGGGCGCCGCCTCATCTAGCTCCATCTCGGAGCCGGCCTCCGAGCTGAAGCTTGACGCGGGAGCAGGTGCTCTATCCACCAGATTCAGCGGCGAATCCGGTGAATCTAATGACGACTCCGAGTCGGACTCGAGAGCCGCAAACGCATTCGACGTGGCCACGCGGGGCACATATTGAACGTCCTTTGTGGACGTGAAACAGTGTCGCGCAAGAATAGCGTCGACGGCGTTTTCGTCGACGCCAATAGATAATAAATCGTCACGGAGTCCTGTAAAAATATTATTGTGGGCCATTCTGTAGCCCAAGGGGGACGCGAACTAACCTCCCTGCCTTAAAGGCAGGGGGGCACGCCAAACGAAAAACTACGGGACTATCCCGAGTCCGGATCAAAAGAGCTGTTTAAAACGAAACAAATTAGGAGAAATGTAAATAAATACGTGAGTGTGACAGGGAAAAAATAATATAAGACTACATAAATAAACAAAAATGTAAATAAATATATAAAGAAACGAATTGAGAAATACGTAAATAAATAGATAAATAAATAAGTAAGTGAGTAAACAAATAATTATATCAAGAAATAAATAAAGCAATAAATAAATAGAAAGGAAAGGTCTCACTCAGTTCTAGGAAACAGAACGCAGGTGTGTAGCACAGGTGTGCGGCGCAGGTATGCCGAATCGGAACAATGGAAACGAGCACTCACGAAGTAATAACTGACGTCACTAAATCACGAGTATCGAAATCGCAGAGAGCAACGAGCGCGACGTCCGTCTCCCACCGTGGTCGGATCGGAACGGATAAGAATTCATTATTGTTGTTGATAATATGACCAACAAACATCACTTAACGATTTCAAATATTTTTTTAATATAAAAAACAACTTTTTATGACTTAAATATTAAAGTTAAACATATGCTGTCGGTGACTTTTTTGTAGGCATTTTCAAGCGCTACAGCTTTTCTCTAGAACTCAATTATATACCTCTCATCGTTAAGGCAGCGTTAGTAAGAAAGGTTTTCGTTCAACCGTTTTTTCTCCGACTTACTTTGCAAATCCGACTACCACAAAAAAGTCTTTTCATTTTTCGCGTTAATATATAGCCCATTACACTCACAAATAACATGGCTTTCTATTGGTAAAATAATTTTCAAAATCGGTTTAGTAGATCCAGATATTACCCTCTACAACCTCACAGACGCACAAAATTTACTTCTTTATAATATTAAGTATAGATAAATTTGCCTTACGTTGAACCCTATAATATACTTCCTGAAGTTTAATCTGTATTGTAGATTTTAATAATGCACATAACCATACTTCTTGCAATATATTTAATGAGTTATTAACCGAGCGATGTAATCCTTCATTAGATAATAAATTTACCAATATTTACAAACTACTTTTTTGTTAACTATTTTTAATGGAAAACAAATATATCGCCACGTGTAATTATTTAATATTACGTAAAATATAAAAATAAAGATTCCGAGGGATACAAGAATACACTTCTTATGTGAAAATTTCAAATGAATAATATAAACCAACGAGTACGAGATACGGAAAAACATTTTAATGCCAACAATTTATTCGTACAAATTCTTACAACATAAATATTCTATTTACACTGGTACAATAATATCTTATTCGAATACGTCATGGTATGAGCTTTAAAACCAAACGCCTGTTGTAATGTAAAACTTATTACAAACCAGTTTTTGCTTTGCACCGTTAATCGAAAGGCGAAAAAAAAAAAACTTATTATAAAAAGTTGCTGTAAAAAATTGCGCCGCTAAAACAGTGTGAGAACTAACTGACGATGGCCTTAGCAACGAAATATTATTTGGGAGGTAGCACTGATTAGTTATTGGTACATTATGTTATCTCATTTACACAGTATATTCTAATTCTGAACGGGAAGGGATATTGTACTAAACAATTAAAGAAAATATCATGTTAATTAATGATTATAAGAAAAGATTCAAGCTATAAATATGTGTTGGAAGTGTAGGCTATTACAAATAATTGAAGATTATTTTTTAAACAAATATACTGAACTAGTATACATAAAGCTTTATAATGTTTATGTTTCCTATTTAAATAGGCGATTTTATTCAGGAAATATCTTTGTCATGAAGTACGAAAACATTATAAAAACGACTTTAGACAAACATTAACGATTAATTAGCAATTAATATTGAAACATTGAAAACAAGATATTTATTAAATTACGTCATAAATAAAGTACAGTAAATAACTCCAGTGGCACTAGCACTAACTATAGTGCACCTTGGCAGAGATCCTGTATTTTATAAACCAATAGGAGACTTTTTGTATACTGATATTGAGTTCTTAGTAATACATTTATTAAGTAATATTTATTCCATAATCCAAGATAAATGCTCTTATTAAATGCACCACAACAAGTGAATATAATGTACGTTATTAAATATAGTAATGAAAACCAAAAATACAACCGGATCGTTGATTACACTGAAACGAGAGACGAAATATATATGTATATACATAAATATTCCATATTGAATGGTTTAGGCGTGGCGTAATATATGAAATACTGTCGATTTGACTGATAGTTCAACATAATGGCAGTAATAAGAGCGTAAATCATCCATTGTTTAGAATGTAATCGTAGTAACAAAAATTGAACGCCTACATAGCTGTACAAAGTCCGTTATATGAAATGATTAAAACCGTTTTAGTATAACAAAATTCACGTTCACAATTATGGTTACCAATACTATACAAAATATAATTACTACTAATTAAAATTACAGTACAACTACCTACCCGCCCCGATTTAGCTCAGGCGTACTATGAAAATGACACTAAATCTGAGCTTTACAGTAAGAACACGTAACGAAAGAAAATATCAATTAAACAAGAAGCAGTCAATTATGACAATTTTATTGTGGACTTATCTTCTGTCCAACTCATTTTTTATTTGGATATTTTTTAATCCGAAATATTCACTTTCCCGTGCGATTTTCAAATATATCTTTCATACAAACTTTGTCCGGATAATTACATACAAAACAAAAAAATTAGAATTAGACAAATACGTGTATTCGTTCTGAAGTATTGCGCTTACATTCGGCAATTGAATTTTGTTTATATAGATTATCAGTTATCTTAAATATAAAAATATTATTAGTACTTCATAAAGTTCCGATTGATTACGTATTTATTTGAGTATGCCAGGCAGTAACATTACATTGGTAAAAAAGTAGGTAAATTCATAATTTAAAAAAGAAGAACAACAGATTTAGCTAACATAGTTAGAGGCACTTTCATCTCGGATCAAAGGATGGCAAAGAACACGTAACATTTGTTGTCTTTTTTTAAGGAACTAAAGAACTGGTAATTGGCGAAGACAGATATGAATCATCCGTTTTGGTTTTACTTCTTCACTATGTTTCCGTTACTATTCAATGTAATATAATTTATTTTTAGGGTATTTTATTGTCATTGTGATCATTGAACGAAAATAAATATTTAGAAATTCGAGTTTATGCTGCTTCTATAGATTATTAATAGGGCGATGGATTTTTACTACATGGATATGTATCCATCCATATTTATCTATATCCGTATAATATTTAAAGTTATCGAAAGTATGTTGGCAACCCTGTTTGGTACAATTTTTGCGATTCGCTTGTAGCAAACATTGATATTCGGGTCGAAATAACTAACTGTAGTTTTGGCCTTATCGATCGAATCTGTTACTACGCGCGCCTAGTTTGGCAAGATATTTTTTTGTTCCTTTGCAATTTTAGTAAGCGAATTTGACAGATTTAATAATCATGATGAAGATATAATTTAATATTTAGAACATAGTTTGGCGAGTTTTATATATGAAAATTAGCAGTGACAGCAATCGAAAAACTAACAATACATATTATCAACTTTCATCCTAGAATGAACAAGTATCGCAAATTGGCATATTAATTTCACCTTGAAAAAGGTTTAGTTATATTGAATCTGATTTATATTATTTATGAAGCGGAGCTTAGCAACATAGGAAGTAAATGAAGAATGATGTCATGTCGTATGTTTTTTTGCCATAACACATTGTAATGTTAATATAGAATCTATTGCTTTTGTTTGCAAGCAACAGATGTTGCTATAACGCTTCGTTAGCATAATTATAAATAGTATGATTTATTCATAAAAAAACAATATTCTTACATGTCTCGGTGTATATTATATATGCTTTTTATTTTATAAATACTATTGGGTTTGCGATAATCAATAATTAACTGTAATTTCAATTTAAACTATAGACTGTATTTCAGTATTCGGACATAGCCAGTATATACAAGTTGCGATTCATGAGCCGTGGCATCGAACACTCTGGAACGGGTTATCGTACATCTTTAATATCCACAACTAGTTCACAGAGTAACATTTATTAAACAAAAAAATTAACCTATACACTTTATATAAACATAATTCACAAATCAATATAGATCGAGATAGAAATAGGTAAAAAATGAGAAAAACTGATATGACACATCTGTCTCCCACATATTAAATACTCATTACAAAATACATAATTTTATAAATTCACAGCTGTTAATTGTGTTAATTGCGGTAAATAAATATAACTTGAAACAAAAAAGTTTTGTTGTTTTTTGTTTTTGAAAAAGTTTTGAATGTTGCATGGCGGTATGGCTTTTTTAAGTCCGCCTGGCTAGCTACCACCCTCAATTTGAAAATCTGTCGCCAAGCACCTCTAGGTTTAGCGAGTTTACCATCTTAGATCACGTCGTCATTTATTTCATTTATCAGGTGAAATTGCATGTGATCAAATGGTAAAATCTATAAAGTACCCATAAAACAAAATAAATACTAAATATTTTAAAGAAAAATTAATATTATAATAATCAACATCATCTTCACCAACTGACCGTAGTTACCAAAATACGACAAAATAAAACCGAATCGTTCTACAAAGTAACTTTTGTCTATTTTTAAACCTGATTGTCGTTGTTCGGTATTGGCTTTACTGTGACATCTCACGATTAGTTCGGGGGCAAACGACAGCATCGCAGCGCTAAGCACCGCGGTAACGTGTGCGTCAGTACTGGTAGCTTATTTCCAAAACTTAAGGTTCATTTTACATCAGACGCGGTGTTAATTAGTGAAGCGCTAAACACCGGCAGGAAGACATCCGTCAATCAACGTGGCGATCGTTGACGCTCGGACTCATTCCGGGAACGGGGTGATGCCACGTGCTCTGAAATCCAACTGGTAAAGCACAAACGAGAGCTGAAATGACGTCGACCGGAACATGAATGAATCTAACAGTTGTCCATAAAAAAAGAACAATAGCAATTAACAACTGAAAACAATAAATTTGACATAAATCAGTGCTAGCCAATAAATAAATCGTTAAAAGAAGCGCCGCGCCGTGTACCAACTAATGGTATATTAATCATACGGTACTATAGACATCGATGGTCATAAAGCTACGTCATTAAAATACGTCGTAAAACGACCTGTGAGAGTCGGACGTTTATTTAAGGGAATCCATAAAACCGGTAGCAAAACATACAACAAAAGACCACCGCAATGAGTTTAAGCAGTGGAATATCAATGCGGTGGTTTCACACACCAAAAATAATTATACAACACAATGGCGATTACACGATAGAATATTTCTTATAAATTTATTTAACCTAAAATTCGCTTATCTAACTAAGTTTATTTAAACAATAATTTAAGACGGTATATTTTATTGTAATAGAACAAAAATAATGTTTGCGACCCAATTGTGCTGAAATATTTAATTTATTGTCCAATAAGTCATTTTCCCCCATAAGTATGTAATTTATGTAGAAAAACCATATTATATGTATGCAGATTTATTGAGTAGGTACATAATTAAATCAATCATAAATTGTAGGAAACAAGATTAGCTTTTTATGGATTGTTGGAATAGAAGAAATTATGAATATGAAATAATATATAACCTTTTGCGGCCATGTACCGATAAAATAATCACGTACTCATTTGTCATTCGAAGCTGCAAATCGTCGACAGTCTGTTTGTCCATCAGCCGGGCCCGTATTTTGGCACGATGGTATCTCGAATGAGATGCTAATGTATTACTTGGCACGGTTATTTGTCAAGAGCGGCCGGCCACTATCAGATTTCGTTATTATTAGGCGTGAGTAAGGACGGACTTGGTCATTGTTCTCTCTCCCATAAAACAAAACTTTTCACGGTCTTCTCGTGTCCCTGCGAAACGATTCCAGTTTCGTGTTGAATTTCCATTAACCTTGATGGGTCGGGTCGTCGGAGTTGTTAGGTTATTAAGTATTATTAGCGACATCAGTTAAATGAAACCTGTTTGACTTTTTGCAACGCTTTAAATAAGGTGTGTAGTTTTCTCACAAAACACATTATTATAACTTGCAGAGGCGGAATTAATATAAGTATTTTTTTCTAGACATAGTAATATCATCATCTTTAACAATAACTTAATAAACATATAAAACGTAGGCAAAAGTCAGATTTAAAATGTTATACAAAACGTAGGTACTTATAGGTGTAGTTAAACTATTAACGTTTTATATAAAACACTAGCGGTCCCGGCGGACGTTGTCCTGCTTTGATAATAAAAAAAATATTTAAAATTCAACCGCAGCGCCACCTACTGGGTCCAATTGTGAATTTAAACTATTCTCGGATCCACTGGAACACGCACACAAAATTTCAACAAAATCGGTACAGCCGTTTAGGACGAGTTCAGTGACATACACACGTACAGAAGAAATTTATATACATATAATGATATACAATATGTATTAAATAACTAATAACATGAGACTGTAATAAACGTACATCGAGGTAATTATTGTAAAACTTATCATGTAATAAAATTATTTAATTCTAATTAAAAAAAAACTACATTTCCGTTACGTTAAATCAAGTGTATATTCTTTTCTCGCTAGGAGATAGCATCAGCGTATATACTGAATTTTAAGAACTCCTTTTTATGTATTGTTTACATAACAAATAGAGCATATATTGTGTTATTCTTCTAAAAAACAGCGATATGCGCTGCAAAGACGGCACACTAGTAGCGACAAGTTAAACTAAAAGTGATCATTCTCACGTAGGGGGAATATTCAAAAATGTGTCCAGCGCTCGTGACCTAGGGTTTTGTTTGCGTTGTGATGGCCATCGAAAGAACCAGACTGCTTGTCGCCGCCGGTATTAGAGCAAGACAGACGTTCAATTACGAGGCGCGAGGGAACGAGACCGGCTATAACTGTGGAGCGGTTATAAAAACAAGCGTGAGTCGGTGACGTAATACAACAGTCATTAAAATAATTTTATGATGATGGATGTTAGAATTTCATAAATATTCACGTGACGAATTATGTATTGATTGTTTTGTTGTGTAAACAATGTGTTATTTTTTAATCTTATCACATGGTGTATAATTATTATTTGCCTGAATATAGTGATCTTAGGATCAACCCTGAAAAAATTCACAATGTTACAAACTTATCTTTGTCTCTTTTTAACATTCGAACTTCACAGTTCAAGTATCAGTTGTAAAGTGGCATAACATCAATTTTAAGCTGTTCAAGGTTTATACAGCCATTATGAACATGGCCGTTAAAGCAAACATCATTTATCAATGTCACCTTCGACTTTTCCAACTACTAGATAATAATATAATCAAAATGTACATATATGTTTTATGAAAAAAAAAAAGGATCATACTGATAGTTGAAATGTTTTTTTTGTTTAATACCTATTTACAAGCTCTGTAGCTACTATTTAATATCTAATATAGCGATTTATTTATGTTAATGCTTTGATTTACCTTATTAATTTTATTATAAGGGACCATACAAATATTACGTAAGCACTGATGGGGGGTCGGGGTTCCTTGATTTGTTTATTTTTGATGACATAGGGAATGGTGGGTTTGGGTGGTGATTACGTCAGCAATGTTTATTTATTTAACCAGAACAGATTTAAAAATAGTTATATGTATGTTTACGTAAGCATTTAAGAGTATTGCTTACATACTTTTGCTAACCAGGGAGGAGGGGGCGGACCAAAATAACAAAAACTCTGCTTACGTAATAGTTGAACGGCCCCTAAGTATTCTGTAGTTGTGTGGAAAGAGTTAATGTCAGTGGTTGTTATAAAAATGACAAAAAAAAATCATGTAAGTAAATCTCTTACTAGCAACGTCAAAAACAATACCAATACTGACTTTCAAATAAACTGCAGCCCTTTAATATGACGTATATAATTTTATTTAAAAGTATGTATCTCACATAATAGTAAACTTATGCACGTTGTATCTTCTAAGAATTATCTCCTATATACTTACATACTTTTAATATACATAAATCACATAGTAATACAATAATTTGCCCAGTAAAATCTCGTTTGTTACAAAAACGAACTAAACGCGGCGCTTCTAACACCAGACCATAATTATCAATATTCGAAAGCCATGAGAGAACTTAAAAGATTTTTACAAAGATAAATATAAAAATATGTTTTACTTGAAATTATTTAAATAGATAAATTGAATACTTTAATCTATTTAAAAATGCATCACTTCAGATTTATGTAATTTTATTTTAAAACATATCTAGTTTTTCCGTGACATTACAACTTAATTCAGTTCTATGCTAATTATTTATCGTAATGCATTATGCTGTTACTTTGTCTGAATTTATTTTATAAAAAGGTAAATTAACTAGGTACGAACTTTTCTTACAGTACTTATTTAAACGTGTTTTAAAGATGTGATTTAAAGAGATAGGTGTTGCATGGAGTGAAAAGGTTTTCGTCTCACCTAAGCTGCAAGTTTTGCAAGTGCAAGCGTTGCGGCGCTGATTTTCAGACAAAACCTTATGTATACGACGACATTTCAAATTTCAAACACTCGGACGAACTTACACGACAATTTCAAATTAACATAAGTATATGCACGCCCATAATAATGTAACCCAATATTGGCTAAATACAATAATACATAATTTACGAAAATACGTGCGGGATTAGATACCAATTTCAAAAAGATTGCGATTAAAGGTACGATATGTTCCCAATTGTAATCATTAACAGGAATATACCAGGGATTAGTCAGTGTACGAAGTTATTATGACGACACGCATGATTCACTCGGTGATCTGAAACCGCAAAACATCATACGATACTACGGCTTCATGGAAAATAAGATGTCATTGTTGGCCTTTAAGGCTTAAAGAATGAACGATATTAGCAGTATGGTTGACATATACGTACGGATATCATTGCATATCTTATAGTGCTATAAGGTAATTTCGTTAATATACTATTTTCAAAATTACTCAACAGAGTTTTATTATTTATATATCGTAACAGATCTCTTCACTGTAATAATATGGTTGTATAAGTGAGTTTCTAGTTTCGTTTTTCCTGTAACGTTATGCTAAGTCATGGTTAGAGAGCGGATTATATGTATTTACGTATGCAGTTGCATATTGTACCCATTTCAACAGATTTTTGCATATTTTCATTAAAATGTAACTATGTTGAATGTTTTAAATAAATATGCAATATTAGCGCGAAAGTCAAGGTATGGTGTTGATTAAATTTAGTTCGCACGAGTGGGAATAATATTGTATTGTATAAAATAGCTTGGTAAATAACACATATTGTTTTTGTAAAAAGATAAAAATGGTTACTGTGGATTATCCTGAAGAGATAAATATATACCATTGCAGACTTTTTTATCGATCTTTTTAAGATATACAATTCCGTAGTACATTAATTTGATCTATCTCGTAAGGTTTAGACAGCGTTTGCGATTTAAGCGCACAAAAATATGTTTGTTATGACATAACATTGCAAATCTTTAAATTTTTCAGCTTTTATGTACTATAGTATATATGTATTATACGTATAAACCTTCCTCTTTAATCACTCTATCTATTGTTGATAATTGTATTAAAATTCGTTGAACAGTTTAATAGATTTAAGGGAACAGACAGCGGAAGCGACTACTTAATTTTATACTATGTAAAGATCAGCGAAATGGACTTGCATTGACATAAGCATTCTCGCG
This sequence comes from Antheraea yamamai, assembly GCA_036509395.1. Classification (NCBI taxonomy): domain Eukaryota; kingdom Metazoa; phylum Arthropoda; class Insecta; order Lepidoptera; family Saturniidae; genus Antheraea; species Antheraea yamamai. The sequence goes on from AP028428.1 coordinate 4,682,287, forward strand.
TAACTTATAGGAAAGCTTGAAAACATAAAGTACAATAACCCAGGCCTTGAGACTGAAACAAATTTCAATTTAATCATTTTAGTATTGAGATTGATGAAGTTTAAATATAACATCCAAATTCGTATACCGCCCAATTACCTCAATGAATGTGGAATTTTCCACTTCGAAAAATATTTTGAATGAGCAAATATACAGTCTAACTAAGGAATATTTGGTAAAGTATGCGCTTCTTTTGTTTAGGAAAAAAAAGTCATATAATTAAATAATTAATTTATTGTAATTTTATTCAACTACTTATTATTTATAAGCAGAATTTTTAATAAGTTTAAGCTAAATATATACCTTTTTATTATTTAATATTATGTACAATCCGGTTTCTAGTCATGACTACATATTCCTTATCTTTACTTGTGTTTATCCATTAATACAATCTAATATTAAATTCGAATCTACACAATATGAACATTTGACAATACTTTTAATGCTCTCGTTTATAACTCCACTGGTCTAAATAGATAAGAGAATTAGGAATTTGTGTTATAAGTCTATTCAAAATTACCTTTAGTAACTTGCTGTTTCAACAACAATACATAAAAAAGAAGTATTTCAAATTAAGACAAAGGGTCCATTCAAATATTAAGTAAGCAGAATGTTTGTAATTTCTGACCGCTCCATCCCCCTGGTCAGCAAAAATAAGCAATGTTTTTAACCCCTCCTCCTCCATAATTAAGTAAACATTTATATAAATATATTCATATCTGTTCTAATTCAGTAAATAAATATTGTTGACGTAATTATCATCCAGAACCCCCAACCCTTATGTCATCAAAAATAAGCAGTGCTTACGTAATACTTGAATTACCCCAAAGACATAACTAAGCGAACGTTGAAATTTCAACCTTAGGAACAAAATACGTATTACAAACTACTTTAAGAAGTTACAAGTTTACTTTTTTCATATGACCTAAAAACTTACACTAGATACTTTAATATGGTGATGACGTATGCTTCGAATTAACTTAGAATAAACAACAAACTATGATTCCGAATAATATCGTGGTATATAGGAGCGCTGGTTTGTCTAGCTATCACCCTAAGTTGATACGTCTATAGTTTAGCACCTGTTGTTGTTTTCCGGCAGCTGCAATTGAAAATAATTATAAGCATTTTTAGGTTAAACGTATGCAACCAAATTCGTCCATATCGTCACTAACATGAGATATGGTCGTATGGTTACAAAGTAATACAATAAAAATAATAATTATTCAACATATAGGTCCAATTATCTTCTATATAGATATGTTTTTAATAAGTAACGCATAAATTTAATTTCTCAGTTTACGCAGATAAATAGAACCAAAATTACAACAGTATGTTCAAAGCGAATACATAACTCGAAACGTTTCAACATACGGAAATAAGAATCAGAATATACAAAAGTATAAAAATAATAAATTCAACTAAGAACTTAGGCGAAAGTCTAAACAGGAGTAACAAACACCGCAAACAAACATCAAGATTATCCCGTATTGAGAGGCGTGCCGCGAGATGTCGCGTGCGCAGAGAAATCGTTGCAGCGCGCGTGATGCATTACAAATTGCATGTGACGCGAGCAAGTAGCGCGGCCTCGACACCGCACCGTGAATGCTAATCGTTAGAGAGGAAATAATCCAATACTAGTTATATTATTATTATGACAGGCTTCTTGGCGCAGTAGCTGTTAACGTTTCTAATAAGCCTAGAGATTGTAAGTTCGTCTGCCGGGCATGATTGATTTTTTTATGAAAAGTATAATTACCACAATAAACAAACTATACTCAAAATTTGAATGAAATGGCCATGTGTGTACATAAATAATGTTATTACCCAAAAGATAATGCACGATATTACCAGAAGCAGAGAAAATATTCTTACTAACATTACAAATGCGAATGTGAGTTTCTTTGTCACGCTTTCACGCCATAACTACTCAACCGATCATAATGGAATTTTGCAGACATATTGTCAGGTATACAGAAAAGGACATAGAGTACCTTTCGTCCAGAAAATCTACATTAACGCGAGCACAAGTTAGTATATCTATTTTAAAAAAAAAAACAAATATTTTAACTTTTATTTTTCATTATTAACCTTTGCAGTGAGTAAGGGCACACCTTAACCTTAACAAGGACACTTGACGTAAGTACTAAATCTGTTACCATTTGTCATGCAACCAACTAAAAGACACGACAAAACTCTACATAAATTAACTGATACTGCATTATTAATTTACTTTGTAATGAATAAAACAAACACTACATTTCTTATCTATTAGAATTATTGAAAAGGTTGAAAAAGGTGCTATTTTATTATGGAACGAGCATTTTTGTTTACCTTAAAACACTTACAAACATAATCAGGGGGAACCAATGATTCTTTAATACGAACGTTAATTGGCTATCAACATAAATCTATCGGGATTTAATAATGTAGAAAAACAACCGTTTTATTCAGTACTATACTGTTCTTTATTCAATCAGTTCTAAAGGCCATTTAATAATAAGCATACACATCGATTGTGGAAAGGCTAATTGACTAACGAACCATTGATAGTCTTTGCAAATTATCAGCTTTTCTACCGTCGACGTAAAACTTATCTATTCACATTATGCGATACTAGAAATATTCTAATGGTACTCGTAATATCTTCTCAATATCGTAGTGGCATAGTAATATCGAACATAAAGGTACATTATTTCCAACGGTTTATTCAATTTATAGGTATAAATATGCAATAAATTAACATATATATATCCATGTGAGTACATTAAACAAAGATTTCGGATTGTAATATCAAGGAGAAAGCGGTAAAACGACAACACATAAAGACAGAAAGTGGACCGATCCGCGAGGCGCGGCTAAAATGAATATAATATTTGCATTATCCTTACAAGAAGTATAGAAACGAGGAATGACGGCATCAATAACATCATCGCCATTAGACCACGAACGAGCTTTCGATACCCGCGCACAGAAGACCCACAATTATGACGCAATTTCAACAGACCGACCGCTTGTTTTGTAAAATTGCATATTCGAAGGGAAACCAGTTTGAACGTTCTTCTAATTTGAGAACTGACGAAATCAAACCGTAGCATGTGTTGCGATTTTAAAAACAAAATTTCAAAAGAACTAACCATCGTCGTTAATTAATTGCATATTGTAAGTTAAAACACGCGTGTTGCCCAATCCCTCGTGTGCTCCTCCTCCATTATATTAACAAAGCTTTATAAATAAAATGTGACATTTCCAGATGACATCACACGGATGACATCATGAAATACTGGATGATCGTAAAATAAAAGTATAGAAACCGTTCATGGAAAGGTGCAAGCAATAAAATGATGATCAAATACAATTTATGTTACAACCAGCTACTCAAACAAACAGAGATTATATGAGCACAATCTTATTGAGTAAAAATAAGTCTGGATAACAGTATAAAAGTACCTCAGGAACTTAATATACTAATAAATGTTCAATGAGGATTTACAGATACATAAGTGTGTTAAGAATTTATATTAATAGCACAGGACTATATAGTGTAGTATAAACTGTTAATAAAACAAATTTCATAATTTAGAAGATTTAGAAAATTATAAGAAGAAATTTAGAAGATTTGCCGAACGAGGCATTACTGTATAAGTACCTGCTTCATCTTAAACCTTCTTATTTCTACTTAATCCGCAAAATATAAGTGTATTTAAAACATACTTTATTTATTACTAATATAGCAAAAACAAATAAATATATTATTCAATTACCAACCACAGTATTTTAATAATATTTAAGTATAAAAACAACGTAAACAACTACAGTGCCGGTTTCACTGCTGCTGGAAACTAAGATTTTACATAGCAACAATGGACTTACCTATTTATAAAAGAAATCAACGTTTAAGAAGATAACATCTATACAGTACAAAAATAATATTTTAATAGAGCGTCTGCAATAAAGTATTCAATAAACAAAATTCAAATCAGGACGTATAAAAATACATCTAAACCATGTCTTGAAAATGACATTCAACCCACGCGCTTCGTTTTTAGAGCACTTATATAAACCGACATCGTGCTTTTTTTATAGCGAATAAAACAGTTTAGAATTTATATTTCCGATAATATATGAGATAAACCAGTATTATGAACACTTTCGAGTATTTTGCCAAATATTCGGCACGTGCGATGACTGAAAACAAAGTGTTACTTACAACAAACATTTATATTTTGCAATAACGTAGCGTCATTCTCCAGATTTCATATACTTCTTAATGTGAGTCACTATCGTTTACGATCTAGACCAAAATCTCGAGCATAATCATATTTGCGCTATTATGTAAACTTTGCATAACAACTTTGTGTTCGTAACACATAATAAGATTAAGGGCACTTATCCTTATTTATGGTAGACAGTATAATTTGTCATTTTTAAACGTTACCTCATATAAAATGTGAACAAATTTATTTACCAATTACTTAACCAATTACCTACCGCTTGTTTTTCCTTTGTTCAATTATTAAACTGTTCACAATAATTTATTATATACTAGCGGGCCCGGCAGACGTTGTCCCACCCTGATTATGAAAAAATCATTGACAAATTATATACTAAAACGTTCCTCATTAATCACCCTATCTACCGGTGAAAACCGCATGAAAATCCGTTGGGTAGTTTTTGAGTTTATCGCGAACAGACAGACAGACAGACGCGGTAGGGGACTTTGTTTTCTACTATGTAATGATTAAAATATTTATTATTATTTGCTGTCTATTTTTAATCTTGACAACTTGTTATTGTATTTTAGCAATGTCCTGTTCAGTAGTGTATGAAATGTGGTAAATAGGCTATGAAGGAAGTTTCAAATATGCGGCGGCAAAAATTTGGAATAATATACCTCTTCCATTACAGACAAAAAGCAAATTTATATTTAAGAAATTCATTAAACAACAAATTCTTGAGCAACAGACACTAGGGCATTTATAATTATATTTTCGTCAATATCATATAACCTTATATTGCAACGCTTTTTTTATTTTCTATCTTATTACTTTATTTTTGTTTGGGTCTCTTAATTAGTGATAAGCATAGCAATAGATATATATTTTCAGTTTGTGTTCACAACTTGGGTGCAAAATAAGTAATGCTTACTTGTATTTTAGCCTGGAAATTTGAGACTTGGCTATAAACCAATGCCGTATTCAAAGGCAGCAGTACGCTGACGCCAGGTCTCATTGTCATAATTTGATTTTTTTATGTTTAAGGGTTTTTTTGTACACTTGTATTTATCTATTGCAATAAATATCTTTCTAGCTTTCTTTCTAGTGTAAAACCATTAATATTTTTAGTTACATGTAAACTTCATTGGGAAAAAGTATTCAACCTTTGTTTCAATCGTAAATATCTGCGAAGGCGTCCCTAATGTGTAGCTTAAAAAACGTTTAAAATAAAAGCACATATTTCTGCTTTTTCTAAAAAAACACATCAAATAATTCCAAGAAAACTATCATAATAATTCAACATTCTGAGAAGTGGGTATTACATATATGCCATAAAACTAAAAAAGACGTCTCGAGCGAGACATTAACCCATTGAACTAATTCAAAGCCGAATCATCATTAAATTTTTCTAATGCAGAACTAATAGCCTCGTTATGTGATGTTGATATGATTCGGCACGAGCTAACACTTTAGAAGGGCGTAGTAATTTATTCATTACGTAATTATAACGTTGTAGGTGTAAACAAAATAGTTAGCACTGTAACTTTAAAGAGCATGCAAACGAACAGAGGCACTGAGGTGTCAACATGATCTCTACAATCATCGGTTATGTCCAGAACGTATAATCCTTTGTAGGATAGAAATATGTACATAGAATTCACTCTTCAGTCGCGTAACCCTTAAAAAAAAAATACTTAGGAACCAAAACTAGTCTACTATTTTAGAATGATTTTGACAGTATATGAAATTTTCTATGCCAAAATAGTTGTTTATTATAATTTCAGTGCATAAAGTGCAATTCATACGAATCTGGTATTGAGTGTGGTCTATGTTTTTTTAATGAAAACAAGAAGGTAATTAATACCAAACACTTGTAGATTTACTTTGAATAAATAAATGGTCGAAATTTAACCATTCATTATTTTTTTAAGTTGCAAAATAAAATTAAATATACTTCAATTTATTTTTTGTTGATAACCCTAAACCTGGTCAATAGCTACAAAATAAAATAAAAAAGGAAATCTTTTGACAAATAGATTAACAAAAGGTTCAAAATTATTTTATCTTCGCCTATTTATATATAGAAGAAGTGATAAATATATATCACAATTCACTTTGTTCCTAAAATTCCTAACTTACAATATTAAGTAGTTAAAATACCAACCAGGTGTAGAATATCCGTAATAATAAGTTCTCAGCTAATGTATAAAACTTTCACGGTCGCTGAACTCCTCGGACAAGAAATTTGAAACATATCACGGAATAGTCTCGGTCAGCAATCGATTGTGAAACATGTTGACCGAATCGAGAGGACAATAGAAGTGGTCTGGCCGAGTCAGCAACACGTTTACGTAATCGATTTTGGATAATTATGTTCGATGGAGTAAACAAGTTTCGATTTCTACGATTTCGTTTCTAAAATCGTAGAAAATAGAGCATTATAATTGTGTGTAGGTACGTACCTTCCATTGCTTAGCTTGGTTGTTGAGTTTTACTTTATTAAAATCACTATTGGCTTCCTATTACGATTAATTGACGAGTAAGAGAATTAGGTATGTAAGTGTCAGGCAAATGTATAGTTGTAGGAAGTAATCACTTTACATAAAGCAGAATAAATCTCATAGTGTGTTGGTGGATATAATTTATTATTTCTTATCATTATTGGGACAAAAACTAGGATTTCTTTTCTTCTAAAAATTTATCATACATTGATCAAAACCATGAAACAAATGGGGAACGAATTTCTTTCCTCTAGTCAACTATTTGGTATATATTATACGCCTTTGTAAATATAAGATTGGGAGCCGGTTGTAACATGTTGTATACAAGGGTGATGACAGATAAATTAATTACCGATATACAAAATAAATATATTAATGTCTAACTAGCCAAATATTAACATGCTGGTATTATTAAGCCAGTTCAATATATATCCATATATATATATAACCACTAAACATATTTAGTGCAGTTTATAACACTGTATAGCATATTATTGTTTTAGATAAAATTGATTTATTATTATTGCAGAATAATACAAAATAAACGAGCTTATGTCATTCCATAGAATCACATTTATGATTAAACATGCTTTGCATGAATTAGGAACGTTCATGTTCAACTCAATATTTTTATAACTGATCGTGTATCTACAAAATGCGTTAGATCGCAACTGTTTTATTTCACCTTCTAGGTTATGTATGACGTACTTCTGTTGTTTTTCAGGAGTAGCTTACGTTAATTTATTATTAATAGGAGGAAAAGAATTTCAGACAAATTTAGTTAATAGTTTTTTGTACCGGCTGTTCGATTCACGTAAACAAGTAGAAAAAACGAAACATATTTTCAATTAATAATTATTTATTTATCTACGAAAATAAAATTTGATAAAGACTAGTAAAATGTAGCTACGACCTGCAATAGATCAAGAACAACTAAGACATAAAGTTTCTGAAAGGTGTCTAGAAAGCTTTCACATGTGCCGGTTGGTAGAGTCGACGCGTGCCGCGCTTGGGTGACCTAAGGACCCGTTTTCTACGTCCGCTTATATTAACGCCATGTGCACACCTAGATAAGATTGATTGGACTACGTGACTCCGCTAAGATACAACGACCGGTTCTAGAAATTGCATACTCGTTGACCCCTGGGCGATAATCGCGAATATAACAGAAATCATATATTTATGTCCTAGTTAACAATTTCGCCATCGTGTAACTGTAATAGAAACAAAATATAAAATTTTAAAGATTGGATTGTTAAATATAAATGCAACAGAATACATAGTTTTGGGATTTTTAAATATAGTGGCCATTATTTAAATGGTTTACTAAAATATTAAGTGAAAATTGAACTGTAGGCTAAAAATTAATGTATTAATTTTTAACACCAGTGGATGTGATACGTTGATAAATCAAATCAAAAATACTTTACTTAGTTTAGGCCCTAATAAGGCGCTTATGATCGTTAAAACTACCACCGGTTCAGGAAACAAACCAATCTTCAAGAACAACCGGCAAGAAACTCGATCGGGTACATCTTTTAAACATATATATTTCCAATACATTATACTCTATCTAGATCTATTTTATGTATGATACCGGCAGCACATATTGCAGTAATATTATTTACGAATATAGGGGTATTATATAATTTAAATATTTTTATTTTTAAAACCAAAACAAAAATACACACGCGAACGATTTATCGTACGATCCTTATGATTGCAATTGCCTTTATTAACGTTAACAATAAATTAATCAAGCAAACATGAATCATTGCCAAATTTGTTGTATATCAGAATTAATGTAAATTCCATAAATTATTACCTAAGCGTTATCAACAAGTAACGTACAAACGTAAATAAAGATATTAAAAAAAGATAAACATGAATAAATCTTGTCAACAAACATGGCCGTCACGAAGTGTGCGAAGTGCGATCCCGTTTGCCACCGGGGTTATCTTGGATTGCACCGGAGATAAGGTTTAACATTCGTTGACTGGGTACCTACGGCCCGAGATATGATGCAAAACATTGAGAAAAAACAAATTTTGCAAATAAATGATGTAATGCCGGCCGATTACTGTGTGTTTTTTTTCTACTAAAGTTCTGTTTTTACGAATCTATACCTAATATTATAAAGCTGAAGAGTTTGTTTGCTTGAACGCTCAAATCTCAGGAACTACTGGTCCGATTTGAAAATTATTTCAGTGATCGATAGCTCATTTATCGAGGAAGGCTTATAGGCTGCATATCATCACGTTACGACCAATAGGAGCAGAGCACCAATGAAGAACGTTTCATAATCGGGGTTAACGTATGTACTACTTAAAAATATTTTCACCTTCTACGTAAACGAAGTCGCGAGTTAGCGTTAGCCCAAAGTGACTATTCCACGCGGACGAAGTTGTGTGCAGAAGCTAGTGAGTAGATTAAAGTAAACCTTATTATTATGAGAATAGAGAATATTAACTTTAATTTATGAGTCTCACTTGTCTACAATACTACAACAATCCGTGCATATATACAAATACATGTAATGCCGTAATATAAAGTTAATCATTTAAAAATTATTATACCAATTTAAAATAGGCTACTAGGTCACTTACACCTACAGACAGACAAACAAACGTTTTTAAATATACCAATGTTACCTCAAACATATGGTGAAGAAATAGGCCGACGGGATTATTACAAAACATACCACAGTTAGAGTTAGCTACACTCGAGTATTGGGCAACAGTTGCTGTCAAATGTTAATTTTGTACCGCGGATGTGTGTGAGATCGAGTTCATAGCGCCGATGTGAGTCTAAATTATGATTGGCTTAGTTTCAATATTTATCTAAGGTATATTTCCATCGTCTTTGCCCTTCTCTAGTCAAACAGAAACAAAATTAGAGGACATTAATACACCATCTACAATCAAGCAATATAAACAGTAAATAGAAATCATAATACGACAAAGTGTTATAAGTAGTTGTAATGCCAAATAATAGGTTATATTTTTATTTTATTTTTGGCAACCAATCTTCTATATTATTACAGCTATTTTCGAGTAAATAATAATATTAAAAGTATGTATCTTGTGATCATTTCAATACTCTAACAAGATGGTGGCACCCTTGTTAGAATTTTCCAGGAAATTTTTGTGGTATCTCAGAATTCATGCTCCGCTCCTATTGGTCTAAGCGTGAAGATATATAATCTATGACACTCACAAATAATGTGGCTTTCTATTGGCAAAAAAATTTTGAAAATAGGTTTTGTAGTTCCTGAGATTACCCCCTACAACTTCACAACGTCACAAACTTTACCTCTTTATAATACTACTATTATTATATTCTAGTAATATAGTATAAATGATTATTTCAGGCAACTGGCAGTCCTCAAGCGATCTCAATGTAATTAATATGTGTGAGACAGAACTTAACATCTTTAATTTCGTAGTCATATTGTCTAGATCTAGTAAAGTTTGTTCTAATAAATATATTAGAGACACAGTAATAGAAACATCCGTAGACTCAGAAACTGTATGCAAAAGTAAAAATCAAGCAGAGTAAAATAATCATTGTAAATGTTTCGTAATTAACAGAGATAACATTAGTAGGTATTACAGAAATGCTTCATCACAAATTTAAGACAACGTTGGCCAATGAGGATCGTGCTAGATGCATATCTTAACTGCCTTTAGAAATCAGAACTCAGTTTATTAACAAGCTAAGTCTCAATTTAAATAATTGGAGTCTGCAAGCAACACCGGTAATAGTAATCATTATTACGTATATATAAAAACAAGACCGTAATATAAATTTTACTCTCCTTTGTCTGTTAGATGTAAATATGCAAATTTTGAAAAGTGATTCAAACTCGTCGACTTAGAATTTACGATGACCCGGCGAACGTTAACCCGCCCTAATAATAAAAAAAACCTTGAAAAATTATAGACCTAAAAACCTTCCTCATAAATCACTTTATCTATCGTGTGGACACCGCATGAAAATCCGTTCACTAGTTTTTTGAGTTTATCGCGAACAGACAGACAGACAGACGTGGCCGAGGACTTTATTTTAAAACATGTAGTGATAATTACACCCGTGCTATATTTTACAGTAAACCTCAACAACTCCATATAAATTAATGATACGGTTAAAACATAGAGTACACCTATATAAAATATTACGATATCAAACCATAACAATCGTATTCGATTCAATTATAACATTCATCTTTGGCAAAACAATAGTAAACCCAACTCAGAATTAATTATTGTTCCGCTAATTGGATGACTTCAGTGTCAAAGGTGACATTCAAAGCACGATTGTAGAGACAATAAGCGATTCATTATTTATACATACATAGCCGCTATCTCTGTCAGAGATCGCAGCGATGGTAGATAGAGCTGCGAGTATAAAGAACAACATAAACGATATTGTTACAATAGTATATTGTCTCATATTGTTAACGTTTTATAAAAATCGCGAAACACATATTCGTTGGGAATTTTCCACTTATTTACTACTTTACCTTTCTTTACGAATATCCGAACTTAGCTTTTAATTCAATTCAGAATAAGCTGGTTACATGAGAATTGATGAAAATGAATGGGGTGATTAATGTGAAAAAAATAGCAGAATTCGCATACTTAGATTAGTTTCATCCACCAAAAAACTTTTTATAGGAAGAGCATAAATATCAGCTACAAGACAAGATTAGTATTTTATATGTCATACAATAATTTACCCTTATTAAATCCGAGTAAATTGATTGGTTCATGAAATTTGTAGATCAAAATTCACACGGGCCAATAAAACAGACCACTAAAGAAACACAACAGGTACTTTAACTCTTAACACAATTTAATAAAAAATTATTTCAGTCTTATATAGCTTCTACATGTTAAATTAACGTTTCTAACTATCAATTCAACAGAGGACCGATTCTTACAGGAACCAATTAATTATAACTCATGTTCTCTAGAATGTTCCAGGCTTAACAAAAAATCAGTAGGCTTGAGATTTGGATTCTGTTTACTTCGACTTCATCGTAAACGATTGTAGGTGTATGAAATTATACTAGTGGGCGTCCAGTGGTCGACATTTGACCATAGTTCATTGATTTTTTAAAGTTTGAACTTTATTAGAGTTCCTGTGTCAAAGAATTCTATAATCAAAGGTTTTCATCATGTAATGTATATTTTAATTAATTTAATATACTTGCAATGTATTTTATATTAATAAAATAGCTTTCTGAACTTCTCCTCCATATAAACTTTAACTATGCCAAATTTCAAGTTCATCCGTTCGCGCAATTCGCTTAAAAAGGGGTACAAAGTTTTAGCTTCATGTATTAATATATAAGATAATTGTAACCATACGAACGTATAATTTTATAACACACATGTGTTTTCATTTTAAATTCGTATTTCTGGCATAAGTATGTATATTATATTTTTAGACTATACCGAAAATAACAAAACCACTGCCTTTAATTAAACCAAAACATTTTATTTCAAAATGTAACGTAATGATTCATACGAATGTCAAGCAAAGATCAAAACTAGAGAGTGTTAATAAAAAAACTTAATTACGTGCCAAAACATTAGAGCAGCACACTTCAGGTGACCGTTGGCAAAGTGCCCGGACATGGCGTAAACAATCTATTTCAGATCTGAAAGTTGATTCGGCGCATTCAATACTTCACAGTTCTGACTAACCAACATCTTAATTATGAAATAGATATAAAGCACATATTCGGAATACTACACTTGAGGAGATTCATATTAACAAGCAATAAATTTATTTACCAATGTTTTAATAGTGTATTCGAGCTTGAAAATAATTTAACTATTTCTTTTTTCCAAGGGTATTGTTTATTATTTCTTATGTTACAAAGTACTAAGCTGACATGCACAGCACTTAATGTTAAGTTGTCACAGCAGTCTATGGCTACACAGAACTAACCCCAAAACGATCGCAGTCATACGGTGAACCATTACAGGTTAGTACTCTGAGATGAAAGAACTGAGATGAAATGACTCGCGTACCGGTACATATTGCCAACCATTGCCTTGGGACCGGAACAACGCTGATGCTTTACAACAGGTCTAGGTGTGACAATGTTACCTTTACAATCGATCCTATTACCTATTATTATTATGTATGCTAATATTATAAAGGTAGAGGGTTTGTTTGTTTGGTTGATCGCGCTAATCGCAGGAACTACTGGTTCGATTTGAAAAATTCTTTCAGTGCTAGATAGCTTATTTAGGATCGCCATAGGTTATATATCATCACGCTAAGAACAGTAGGAGCGGATCACGAATGAAGAATGTTTCAAAATCGGTAATTTTGCCTTTTGAGAGCTTTCGCTGCGTGTTAGCGTTAGCCCAAAGTAACCATTCCACGCTGACGCAGTCGCGATTCAGTTCATGAAAAAATACCAAAAGAGTTCTAAACTATTTTAATTTCTTTTTATTTTCAACACTATAGAACGTGACTATATGAATAAATTAAAATTTTAATGTATTAATACTGAAAATTCAAAATGGATATTCCATTTACTTTACGTTAGGCGTGTTACAATTTACAAATACTGTCAAATATAACAACGATTTCCATAAAACGTCGAACCGTATCAGCGTGTTTGTGATTACACAATTTGCATGACGTAGCAAACGAACACCTCTTGTGTGTTCATTTTATATGGTCAGTGACACTTTCTTTAAAGATAACATCAGTAGTTGGTTTATTTTAGCGGGATCATTTTCTGTCATGTAGTAGCTTTTATATTTTATTCATAATCTTGTGTTATTTGACTGTATATATATTTTGTAACATTGGTGGCATTTTACATAATATAGTTCGGTTATTGTTCACAACTGAAGTGCATGCTGAATAATACGATGAAGCATGTATTTTGAGATGCCAACTCTCTCTCCTCCTCCATGGAGAGTTCTAACAAAGGGCCACAATCTTTTTAGAACATCAAAAATATCACAAGAAACTTATAAAATGATTACCTACTCGAAAATTACAGTAATAAACTAGAATATTGGTTGTCAAAAATATCAGTAGTATAAATTTATTTTTACAAAAATGTAAGCTGCCTTGTTTTTCAAACTAATTCACATTGATGTTGGGCACAAGGGCCTTGACAACTTCACTGATCATGGTAGCGAGTGCAGAAAGCTCTACACCGAAATGACTAGTGCAAGGTTGCCAAAGTTGTCGAATCGTAATTTGGTGGCTGGTGCCGTGAATGCAATTCGGCGAATTTATTCTAACTATCCATTCGAGCTAACTATATCATATGAATGCATATTACGTAAATATGCGTATTTGAATTTAACGATAACACGTGGAATATAAATTGAACGTGTTATAGGACTCATTAGTAAATCATTAATTGTTCTTGGAATATCCATTTCATAATAAATATATAATACAAAGACAAAATTATCTTTACGTTAATATCGGAAATGTTTGTTTGTTGTAAAAGGAATTGTAGAATTTAAGTAATATATCGATCACATATAAGTTAGCCACATGAGTACAATGACCGCTAAAAGTTGATGTCATATCATATGAGCACTGTACACGTAACGTCAGCGCCTCATTCAAAAACTTTAATTTGTAACCGCTTGACGCAATACAATGACCAAACAAATGTACGTGAGCGCAAATGAGCTCCCGCGTCAAATTTTATCATTGTGCATGTTTACCGTTCAAATATATCATGATCTGTGCTTTTCAGAAAACAAGCAAGCGTTGGACAAATATTTACTTACCTCGTCATGACTAATGGTCGAACATTAAGTAACCATTGGGGTGGACGACCCAATGTTTGCCAAGCATACAGAGGAGAAGTTCATTTGTTCACAAAATATACATTCACACACCCGAGACAGAGTGTGGTCGAAATCGACATAAAATAAATGGTGTTATTAGCGATCTGGTTCATTGAAACTGGTACGTTAGCCTCTGTAACCTTACGCAGGTGATGGCACGCCGAAGTCAAACTGACTTTTGATTGATTACCACAAATTATATACATACCTCCGTTTAGCGATATACGAGACACGTCTAGAAGACATATCCTTACCTGTAACAGAAACAAGATACCGTTAGTAAAATAAAAAAAAAACACAATCTTGCAAATTACGTATGAATTATTAATTGATTTAAAAACTCGAACATAAATTTGAACAATTCTCTTATGATGTTTGAAATTTTATTTATATATATATTTTTTGTTTTTGTACAATATGTATGTAAAACCACGATAATGTCAAATCTTATCTACTTCAATAAAACATTCTTGAAATAGGCATTCACGTAAATATTTTTAACGATGCTTTGTTTAGAAAAAAAAAAATACAGTCGAATTGATAACCTCCTCCTTTTTTTGAAGTCGGTTAAAAAGGCTTCGTCATTCCGCAACGAAAAACATCTAAAAATTGCGCACTTAAAGAGAAGTATATGCTAATTTGTGTTTAGCAGTTACAAAAATAGAATTAAATAAATCTACTATCATAGTATATTCTCGGTATATCCTGTTCGTATTAATCCATGTTAATTGTTCTGGTTTACGTTGTATTGTTTTCGCGAATTTGGTACCTATACATGTGTTGGGGAATGATAATTGCCAGCCGTCTGTTACAACTCGACCGCGCCGTTCGACTGCATCCGTTCTATCAAGTTTGTTTTCGGTAATTGAAACAATATATAATATATATTTCAAAATTCAAAAAAACTACGAGCTTTACAAATGAGAAATTAGTTATATTAGTAGTATTATTGAAAATAACAATATAGTATATTGAACAGAGTCGGTTGTATACATTGTTTTACAGATGACAAATGTTGGTATTGGAAAAAGTTAACGCAGATATCGTCATTCCATTATACTGGGCACTCTAAATCAGCGGTTCTCAACCTTCTTTACTCAGCGACGCACTAACATAACTTTTTGAATTTGCGACATCTTTACGCTCTTCACATGCAATATTTTTGATAGTAAAAAGTGAATGAAAGTGAGACTTTGTAAATCAAGCGACACACCTAATATGTCACGACACTGGTTGAGAACATCTGGTCTAAACCACAGACATCTTTAAAATAGATAATAATGTATAGGGAAAAGTGCCCATGAGATAAAGTGTAAACTACTTATTCCGATTCGTTTCAGAGTTCAAATCAACTAGACAAATCATGTGTACCTACTTTATATAGTCTGCGTAATATATGTCCTAATGTTTACATTCTGACATCCCTCGAATCATTTGAATCCGTTATTTCTATTACTTCTTTATATAAATTAATATATGCTCTATAAAATTATCTTCATTATCAACATGTACCAGTCCGCTTTTCGGTATAGGTATTATTGAATAAAAATTAGCCATTCTTCGTGAGTTGTCTTCTATCTATAAAAATATACCCCTGCAGTTATTGTTCCAATGATTAATATAAAATGATTTTAACTATAACCTATAGACTGTTGACAGTAAATTAAACTGAACACTATTTTCAAATTCCGACAAAAAATAAATTCAAGCAAATACTGAAAGATATACACCACCAACATAACATAGTAATAATTAGCGTTTACCTGCCAAACGACATTGAACCTAAGTGTTTGTTTTTACAATTCATACTTTTCATGGTAGATTAGTCAAACGCCAGTTTTCCGAGCATAATATTGTTTAATTGAGCTGTTGCTGAAGCATGTCTAGTTATACAGTCGGAAGGTACGGCGCTGCGCATGCGCGATTAGAAATACACAAAACACGTTGCGAACAACGCGCCGCGCGGCGTAGGAGTTTATACTATGATTTGTGTTATGCCACACTGATCAATGTCCATAGTGATATAAGTGGTACGTTATTGTATTTTTTTATTTTAATAAACATGATGAGACACAGCTTTCACAACAAAATCGGGCTGGGGCTGATGTTACTGGCGTCCGCGGAAAGTGTACCTCTCATTTCCCTGCACGTGCTAAAGAGTAACAAATTTTTACAACACTGGATAAAAAATATCGTTTCCAAAGGGATTATCACATTTAGAAAACGACTTTTGGCAGACAAACCTGCAGTACTCCGTACAAGAGATTGCGAATGTTCTATGAACAACTAATATCGTCATGTTCATAAAACTCACGTTATCAAGTCTCACATCCATGTAAGGGATTGCGGGGGGTTATAATGATATTCAGTGATTCAGTAAATATGTAACGGCACGTGATCAGTAATTGTAATAATCACGTGTATAAACCACACAGCTTCTCCGTAAGGAGTGGAATATATGTTGAATACCTATAATAATAATTCGTTTTGCATACCGAAGTGCTGTGTATTTTTTTACGTCGATAATACAATGTTTCCATCTAAGATTATTGTAGGACTTATGTTTAAAAACTTATCCACACTTGATGTACAATAACCAATTCAATCCACCTGACCTAGCAACCTCCATTTATATAACCGTATCCTGATCGTTTTTTGTATACTCAAATGTGCGCATTACAAATGTCTCACACACAGCTGTTGTAATATATTCTAAACTGCAACTTACATAATGTGTTACAAGCACATTATAAGTATTTAACATTGTAATTGTAACGGCAGCTGTTACCATTCGGCTGCTGCACGTAGCGCGCCTTTTCAAAATAGTATTTAGAGCGCGACGGACTCGTAACCTATCTATTATTGGTGTTTTGGAAAACGTCTTACAATTTCTTGAATATTACTGTTACTGGCTTCATTTTTTATTAACTTTTTTACTTCTACGAGTAATATATTATAGCACGCGGTGTCACTGAATAAAGAATTTGAAGCTGAAATGAAATAATACTAGCACTTAAAACAAGAAATTATAGACATGATTTGGAAATTCTTAATCTAAAACTAAGATTCTTATTAATTGCAGCGATCATCATTAAAACATGAAAAATAAACGAAAATAAAAATATAAATATATACCGGGTTCTATGATTGGGTTAATTAAAAAAAGGCCATTTTGCATGGTGGTAGGATTTTTCCCAAGCCCACCTGGTTACCTTTCATCCTCTAATTGAAAATGTGTCTCAAGCACCTATAAATAAATGTAAAGCAAATTTATAGGTAGGTGTTGCGGCAGCTGCACCTGGGAGCGTGCCCCACCAAGTTTTAGAGTGTTTTACATCTTAGACAGCGTCATTTAATATCAGATGAAATTATGGCCAATGACCTATAAATATAAAAAGGCGACGTTTATTTATAAATGCATGAACATGATAGAAATAAATGTTATGTTGTATAAACGCGGACGAAGATTAACTAAGCCGTAATTAAATAGAGCCGCGAGTTAGCGCTTACGTATAATATTGTCAAAAGTATAATACGAAACACAGTTCAAATATTTTTATAGGAATCTAAAATTGGCATTTATTTATCCTTAACTTATCTCCATGGTATAGATATAATTTAATACATATATATACCTAAATTTTTGTTCCGCGCAGCTATGTTTCAGAGCGGTCAAAAAGTTCGGCGCGCACTGTACGATGTTTACATTCTGTTTTATTGATATTATTTTTAGGTTATTTTTTATCTTAATCAGTTACACCTGACGATGTTTAGAAATATTTTACTTTTAAATGATACCATAATATGCTCTAATTATTTTTCGTTCGAGCTTATCGGTGTCAATCATGCTTATTTTATCACGGCCGTTCATTTCCAACGGTGTCGGTCAATTGTCCACCCCTATATCGTACGGTTATGCGACCGCGGCCCGTTATATATAGTATCGTAGATCAGAAAAAAACTCACAGACAGTATTGATAATAAACGTGTAAGTTGATAGATCTCCATAGATTGTCCTAACAGATAATGTACAAAATATTCAACGGAGAATGCGATATAGGAACACCGATCTATGACGTTTCATTTGTTGTTATAATTATGTTTACTAAGTGTTAATGCAGTTTTAATAAAATTTAGACCACATACACTTATATACATCTATCTATATGTAAACTAGCTGTTACGTGCGATTTCGTCTACGTTGTTTATTATTTGAACAATATGTTTTATATACAGAGGAAAAAACATAATTAAAAATGTTGAAAGTAAAAAGTATATTATGCTCATATTTTTTTTGTAATCTGTTTATTTCCGTTCTATTAGCTACACATGCACCCCACATCGCTCGCCCCACTTTTTCACGGCAAGAAAACGCACATCGCTGAAGGAGTAGTGCGTGTAAAAATCGCAGTCTCTTAAAACATTTTATAAAATGGTGATATCGTGAAAATTTTCTTAGGTAACGACAAAGAGTCTAGGATATAAAATTGATGGAAACCTTTTTAGTAGTTTTTGCATGATGCACTTACATCTCCAGACCTCTACTAACCTTTTTCTTTATTTAGATAGACGGAGATTAAACTGTTCAGTACCTACCTTTCTTCTGTTTTTCAAACCGTGTTTATTTTTTATTTCGTAGTTTTCTAGAGTTATCAATAGTTTTGGAAACAGATCATTTCTTATCAAAGAGTCCTTTGCATCCTGTCATATAAGTCTTTAAAGTCTATAGTCGTCCTACTTCGTGTGCCTTATGGTAAATAAAAAATACAGGTAATAATACCTATATATATTAATATGTAAGAAACGTATTACCCCTTATTATGGTTGAAAATCGACCACTGTACGAACACTAGTTACGTATGAATACGAGATTCAAATATAACATAATGTGCGAATATAGCAAATTATAAAATTCCATTCGAATGCCAACTAGCAAAATTCTAGAACGCAGTTTCGAAAATAAACAAAACAATGTTTCGTGTAACCGATTCTAACTAACCAGTATTTTTGTAGTTAGAATAAAATTATTAAATTGTTGTTTGATATTAAAATGTCCCGTATTCTAATATTTACATTTCGTTGCCAACACGCAATAAATATAACGTGATCTCAATGTTTCAACGTGTCATGAAATGTCAATATAAAGGCACCTTTAACGTTACCATATTGTTATTATGATGTACGTTACATATTCGGTAAACAAAAATAGCATAATTATTATTATTATAAATTACAATAATAATATTCTTCCTCTATATCATAGTCTCATATTAATTTTCATACTACCTATGTTTATGTATACACTAACCGAAGTGATTTCTTTGCCAGGCAAGCGGTGTGTTACGCATGCACAGGAGAGATGTAGTAAACGGAGAACAGTACAACAAGAATTTACAATTTACAAAGAAATGTTCTAAGCAAAGTATATTCTTACTTAGATTTTGCTTCCCTCTATACATAATATACAATGTTAAGATAATACATTTTTTTAAGTTATATGTATTCTCAGCTTGAAACGGAAGTTGCGTGCGCCGATGTAACACATTATGAAGTTCGTAGATAACGAGTTTCTTTTGAATATAAATACTATATTTCCTATAATATTTGTTCCATGTTCTTGATTCACATATTTATTGATAGAATTTACTTTCGTCTTTCGAACATTGCACATAATTCAAAATGGATAGAATGTGTAAAAACATTATTTTTAATTCGTCAAAGAAGTATCAAATGAGTAATAGCAACATTTTAAAGATAACAATGTATCACACAAAACACGATGAAAGAAAAAAATAATAAAATTTTAGTATTATATTTTCTGTTTCGTAACACGTTCTCCGAGATATAAAACGCGTGACCACAACTATTTATTGTGTAACATATATTACTTGCGAAATTACAAATATATGTTACAATAGACGAGTTTTTCTAACACTTCCTCAGCGTTCACGAGTTTTATATAAATAGTGACTTTTTTTTTTAAATATACCTAATTTCCGAAAAATATTTTTGGCGCACATGTGAACGTCGTGAAAACATAAGCATTATTCGAAGACATTCTAGTACAGACAATTATTACAAATGACAATGATAGTTCATATATTATGAATGCTTTCTGATGCCCTTGATTGTACCTATAAAGGCTTGAAATCTATACATATAATAAGAAGTTGAATCTAACGTGTCTATACTTCTTAGGTTTTTGTGAAAAAAATTAGTTGCAGGTGTCTAGGAATGAGTAATAGAATGCATTTGAATCATTTTTAGAAATATCTATCTGGTCTGTCGGTTTGTTTGGACATGCATCACTACTAGAGTACTGGGTTTACGATAAAACCTCACATACACATAAAATAAAACCACATATACACTTTAACATGAATTATGCATGGGTTATGTCATCAAAAGTTTTAATCGGTTATCTTCAAAAAGGAGACGAAAATGCCGTCTTTTGCTACTATGAGTTGGAAACAAAAACTAATGGACAATCATAACAGTAGATATGCATTATTTACTAATTATACATATAAATCATTTTAACAGTAACTAATAACAATATAATGATTGTAATAATTTATTATCTTTGGAAAGATACACGCACTTAACAGTAAGCAGAATATAAATTAAAAATGGTGACGGCCACTTTGAGAAAATCATACAAAGTATTGGTAGTCACCTTTGTGAAACCTGACTCTGATCCTGTGTCGCTCATACCTAATCATTATGACTGGTTTTTCACTGTATGTATTGTGTATAATGTACGGTTGTCGCAGTGCATCCGTGCACGAAACCTTACCACCAGCCTGCGAATCTTTTCACACACTCACAATTATAATTAAGCGAGTACAACTACGAACCGAAGCTACTACCTAAGCGTCTATTTACGTCTCGGGTCAATGTTAACATTCGTTTAATTGAAGCCGTTGAATAATGATCTCGAGTCTCGCACGTCAATCTCAATTCATGCTCCCGCGAAGTGTTCGCTATTAGCCCGACCGGCCGCCACGGTTGTATTTTTCCAAACGCTATTAAATGCTCATTGGAGAATATTAATTTGCCGCCTCCACATGAACATTTTCTTTAAATCGTTCCTGGAAAAGCAGAATTGACCTGTCGACTACAGCGGTAATTTTCTCGTAACACTAATAAGTAACACTTTGGTTTTATATGAAAGTTTATGTTAAAATTATAATTGAAGTAACATTGAAAATACTATTTTTTATACTCTATAAGTCTTGTGAGTACAAAGTTTGAAATAATAAAACGTTGTTGGTTTTCACGATTAACATGCTTCAGAGCAATCTGTGAAGCCTCGACCCAAACACAACAATTTAATTATATATGTTCTTAGTGAAAATCTATCTATTATCTTAACTATGGAGATCGTATAAACTCTTATCTATTTCCTTTTGATCCTCGCTTTCTAGCAGTACTATTTGTCTCTTGAAAGTAATTTCACAAAATTTTGTATGGCTCGCCGTGGCACACCCACGCGTATTGCAACAGATTTCTAAGATTTTGCCTTACGTAGCAAAACAACTATTTTTGCAGTTTCCATATCCATACGACGACCAGTAGCAGCCATAATTATCGGGAGTAAAACCGTGATATAACAACACAATTAAGCAAAGTAACAAAATAACTTTTGAGTACAACGCTCACAACGGAATTGGCAAGAGAATTAACAATTTCTATTGATGATAATTACAAGAAGATCATCTTTCCTGTTTCCACATTTGACGATAACGTAATAATTGACACTTAAAATAGTGATAAGGGCTCATAATTAATGTGTCACATTGCTGCTACATTTTACAAATGCAATCACAAATATTAAACGCACAAAATTTATGCGAGTTTCGAGGCCTTATTTTTTTGCTGAGTAGCTATTTAATTACATGTAATACAACATAACATGTAATATCAGTTTATTTATACTCATAATTCATAATATATTAAATATAGGCACAAATTGTCTTTTTTCCAAAGCATTACCTAGACATCTACGTAAAGAAATATTGATATCTCTATATTTTTAAAATTTAAAACAAAATTTATGCATTTAAAAAAATGACTTGCAAAAGTTGACATTTGAGGAGACTAGTGGGTTATATAGATTACAAATATGCAGTAAGAAACTACCGGAGATCCACAAAATATATATATAACAGAAGAATTAATATTTTATTGATATTACTTAAAATATATATAAGCAATATGTTTATTCAATAAAAAAAATATTTATCTCAATACAATGCAATATGTGGTTTTGTCATAAGCCAGAGAAACTGCGTCATCTATGTTTAATAACTCGAGATGCGATGTTTATACAGACTCAAATAAAACCGCAGTAAAAGTTGACAATAAACAAGATAGCGGCATAACGTTGTTTCAAGGGTATACGAACAAAGACCCGAGTTTAATCAAATGGTTTAGTGTAAATGGGGGGTAATATTATTATATGCATAAATAAACATATTCATACATAGAATTCAATGAATTCCTTAGGCGCAATGTTATATAAACCAATTTAAAAGTGATAGGATAAATTATGAGAAAATCATATATGGAGCAGATGGCGTCTATACACATATAATGAAAATACTGTTCCTTTGAGGCTAAATCACGTCAAAACCAATGAACCTATCGGCATAAGACAATGACCATTCGATGCGCAATTTTTACGTAAATGATCCTACTCTACTTATTTTTCTGGATTCTATTGACCTTTTGTCATTTTTTTAATTCCTTGTGACGCGGGTGTGTGTAATCTGGTCTATATATGAAGAAGAAGAAAGAAAAAGTTTTTATTGTTGGAAAAACATGACCACAAGATAAGTAAAGTTCGACCTAGCCAAGTCAGACATTAGACTTCAATATTATTACCCTAAGTTATAAGAAGAAATGATATTTTAAGTTAACAAACGAAACAAAAATACTAGAAAGGCAGAGTGATATAAAAATTGAAAACAGTTATATAAAAATGTCGATATATGTAGTTAAGATCGACAATCTCTAACACCGGTTGATTAGTGACCATGAACATTGGCACACGTAAGTATCTTTTTATGAAGAAGATTTTTATACTATCTATCTATAATAATATACTTGTAACTCCTCACTCGAAGTTGTGGATGATTACTAATGCTATTATAATTTACGAGTAGAAAAGTTATGCAATACAAATGAAGCAATGAGTGTTTAATGCTAAGTTTCGGTTAAGGTTTGTTTACCATTGCCACTGTAACAAACTGACCAGCTATCATCCGTAAATTGAAAACCTATCGACAACTACTTGTAGATATATTTCCAGTACTCGTGCTTTAAAGTAACATATATTTTTAGGTTAACATTTTTTAAAATCTTCATCCCCAGACGGTCACTTAGCATCAAGTGCGATTCTACTAAAAACGCAATCCATAAAATGGGTAAAACAAGAAAAAAATGGTATTACGAGTAATAAAAAGAGATCAAGTTTATCAACAAACATGATTATTCATTAAAAAACTCACAAGTAGAATAATACCGTAAGGCTTTAAAAATAGTAAATTTAAACTATGGCAATTCACTTGCTATGTATATTTTTATTTAAAATAACTGCTCGAAAAGATTATAGTAGGAAATTTACCGCTTGTAAAATGATATGGTAGTTAAAGATTACGCTACATAATCCTATATCGATTACAATTAAATCGAATTAGATAGCGTTACTGGACTAATACAGTAGCCATTTCAACGAACCGTATGGCAAAACTTGGCAAATGGTACGCAAATCTTTGGCGCAAACGGCCAAAGTCACGCTCCTATTTATGCAGGTCTAAAATGGCGCTTGTACGGTTTTCTACGAATAAACTTTTATTAGTTATGAAGTTGGCATAATCTGTCCGGCGTGGCAAGTTGAAAATTCGCACTTCCAAAGTAATATTATAAAAGATGACATTAAACAAGTTATTAAGATAATTGTTTGATACACATTTAATTTTGGATTAGTGGCATGTATGTATGTGGCAATAGGGGCATGTTTAAGACACATGCATGTAAGTTTACACGCCATTGCTTTTGCTATGAGTTATCATCAAGTATACCAATACGATAAAATAGTCATTTGATATTTATATTTCCAAATAAAATTTAATATTTCTCGTCATTTGTATTATATTGTTTTACGTCTTCCCGCACGCCAATCTTTTTGACCTCTTTGAATATACCCGTAAGTTCGGGATTGCGTATAATGTCGTTAAAGTTTAACACAAAACAACGTTAAAATATTATTATGAGAATCTAAAATGGGCAGTTACTTATCCTTGAGTTATCTCGATGCTATACATATAATATAATACGTACTTGTACCTACGTTTGTGTTCTTCGTTTGGCGAGGTTTGTACGTTCTATTGCCGAACTGATGTTTTTTATACATACCCTAGTGTATGGACTAAAATTTTACTTGAAACCATGATGTGGTCGAAGATTACAGTTTGCTTAAATATAACGTAAATTTGCTTTAGCCTGGGGACAAAGTTATAAGCGCCTGGTAATAGGAGACTTTAACTTGGACTTTAACTAAGTATTCAATACCAAAATGTTATCTAAACTAAAGATTTGATGCAGACGAAAATATTGTTTTACAGAAATATTTTAAAGCAAAATACTTAATTAAAAACCAAGAACTTTCCACGATTAAGCACCATTTTATGCGTCCCTTTGCATAATCAGATCTGAGACGCGGGTCAACCTGCGCATCGGTGTCATTGTTACGCATACCACGTTGCAAGGTCAGCTATTAGGGACATTTCACGTCTATACTATCTATACTAACCGATGGGTTTTAATAATCTACTTAATATCTAAAAATAATATTTAGATTAAAATTTAAGACGTCAATATATGCAAATTAGTATTGTGGAAATTATAATTTCATCGCCAAATGTACTTCAAAATTAAGGGTTAGTTTTATGAGCAGAAGTAACACTTGCCGAGTTATTTAGATAACTAAAGTGAAACCTCCGCACAGTATAGCGAATGTTAATATGTAATTTAAATAAAAACTTCCGCGCAAAATCAATTAGTCGTTAGTGAATAAATATTATATAATGTTTAATCTTGTCGCTTATTAGTAAAGTCAGCAGCAGCAAGTTTGTCGTGCTCTAAAATGTTCCCATCATAAATCTTATCTGCATTTGTATATGAAAAATGAGAATATAAATATCGTTAACATTATAAAGTCACGATATCAGGTCAATAATAATTTTATGAGACTATATTACTATACAACCAAAAATGAAACCATTTCTTTTATGTATAAATATTCTTCCCCGTCTGTGTGTTCACTTCTTTATATATCATAAAGAATTCTACCGAAATTAAAGTAAGCAAAATAGTTTGAGATTTCGAACTGACGATTTTTATAACTTTAAAATACGCTCTTCGTTATAGAATTTAAACGATAGATATTTTTTGTAAACCATGTCCAAACTATTAAACGTAATTTCGTGTTGTTTCGAGCGATCGAACGAAGACGTCGAAGTTCGATGTGAATAATATGTTAGTTTCGATGATTTAAAGAAAAACATACGTTTCAAAGTATACGGATGAGGTCAATACATGAAAGTGAGTGAGAATGTTATGTCGATTAATTTTATAACGACCTTTGCAGTAAACACATCAAGGTTATATTGTTATAATTATGTTCAAAGAAAACCGGATAGCGTCCGACAATAGTTATAGGTCAAGTTTATAAATGGTATACGAAACTAAATTTGGTAATGTTCTTAATTACAATTTGAGTAAATTATTTTTTTTTTTATATCAGAACAATTAGACATGTGAAGGTAACCCCGAATAGAAATCGAAGGTGTTTAGATGGTTCATATAGACGCTTTGGATTGCTTAGGATTGTGGTTTAAAAGAACCTGAAAAGTCCTAGATTAATTTACGGCCGAGAATCAGTTTCGGCCGAGATATGAAACTCATGGACAGAGAATGATCAAATAAATGTATCGAGAACTCATAAAGAAACTGGTGTCACAATATACATTTTAATAAACAGTTAGAAAGTACTTGTATTATGCTAATTACCAAGCGACCTGCGTGTTACATAATATTTATTTTAATTTTAATCTATGAGAATAGCACTTGATAAGTGACGCGTACAAACAAGGTGATGTCATTGCTACACTTTACCTTTATGCGAAAATATCATATCACTACTTCCAAGAACCTTTTAAACCGTTTAAATAAATAGTGAAAATAGTATGTTCATAACAAATCGAATGCAGTATATTTAGCGTAAACTTCAATGAGTAGTTTATCACGAGATTATGTGACAAACTATCAACTTTAATATCGCTCGCGGTCGCCGGTGCAACCGCAATTGTGGTACCGACGAACTATAGAAAATCCATTGCTTTTTATTTGGCGAAATGCATGTGTTAACCGTACATAGTTGTGTTGTGGTCATTGTCGATGACGTCATAGCGAGTCCTTGCTCGGCTGGGTGCACCGGTGCGACGCGTCCTACGGCTGTGGTTGTGTAGAGCCACACGAGATACATTTCAATGTCATGTGCGGTGACGCTATTGCGTTGTTGCTAAGGACATGGATGGCAGCGTTAGACCGGCATTAAACCAAAACAATATAACGTAGATTGTCTCGGAAGAAAATTACCTTTTCCTCTGATTATTATTAACTAGCTGTGCCCGCGACTCCGACCGTGTGTAACGTAATGTAAAAAAAAAAGTGACTACTAAAATTGTCAACTGAATGTATTAAGTCCATTTACTTATCTATTTTTCTCTCGTATTAGGTCGGGTCGTCATTAACAAAAATTACAATAACTTTTGGTAGACTGAACCGATTTTCATGAAACCAAGACTAACTGTTACTCAAGAATATGCTTTATGATTTAGGAATTTTGATCGTGAACGCAGTACAAACAAACACACATTTTTAAAAAGGATTGAAATGCATCTTATTACTTATTCCAAGACACCTGCAACCATATTTTTCACAAAAATCTATAAAGTACAGACACGTTCGATTTACATTTTTATCTTTATATATAATTTCCTCTGTACGTGTGTATGTCACTGCACTAATCCTAAACGGCTGGACCGATTTTGATGAAATTTTGTGTGTGCGTGTTCCAATGGATTCGAGAATGATTTAGATTCACAGTTGGAATCGGTAGGTGGCACTGCGGTTGACTTTTAGGATTTTTATTTTGTGATATCAAGGCAGGACAAAGTCGGCCAGGTCCGCTAGTTATATGTATAGATTCAAGAACAGATATTTTGTATGTTGATACTCAAGCATGCTTTCATTCATTTAGAGCTATCGACTCGTGTGCCTTTAGATAGTATCGACATAGATATAGCTCGAAGTCGTGCTTAAAACTTTGTCCGACCACGAATTGCTTCGCAACGCGAAGTACGAATGGCGTGCGTGCAACGTCACCACGACATCATGGTTCAAGTCATGGCTGTAACAAGCTAATACTACTTTTGTGAGACGGTGATGTGAACCAAAATTGCATGAACGATAACAACAGATGGTTTAGGCTACGAAATGATGAATTGCGAATAGCGAATCTATGAGGTCACCATCGCGTTGCTTTCGCCGGGCATCGAACCCTATTCTGGTTGTTTGTTACCAAGCAGATTATAACGGGTAGCATCACAGAGGTTCTTGACGGCAAATTTCCTAAGACCCACTTGAATTAGGACTTACAATGAATAAATGTAATTTTAATAATTAATCTATATAAATCAAAATCATTTGTCTAATATATGTAAACGCTTCACTATAGAGCGGCTGCACATATTTTACTAATTCCTATTTTGAATTCCATGTAATTGTTAAGACAGGGTTTGTATGAAAGAAACTGTTTGAAAAATTTTACGGAAAATTGTAAAATTTCGATTAGAAATCTTTATATGTATAATTCTTCTGTCCGTGTGTATTTGACTGAACGCCTTCTAAACGGCTGGACAGGTTATGATGAAATTTTGTGTGTGTTTTCAAGTGGATTCAAGAATGGTTTAGATTCACAATTAAACCCTGTAGGACAAAGTCCGCCGGGTCCGGTTTTTCTCCATTAAAAAAAGTGAATGAGTGAGTGAGACAGAACACATTAGGGAGATCTTCAAAACTATTGACAGACTGATGTTCAGTTGCCATTTTTATTTTATTATATGGTTGTACTGCAAAGGGAAGCTTGATCTCATTCATGTCCTTCGTTGTAGACCCGTGTGAAGCCGGGACGGGTAGCTAGTAAATGATAAAATTATTGTTCAACGTAACATATTTATAACTTCCATATGACTGCAATTCATATTTCAGTTAACTAACTAAAAGCTACTTTCAAATTTGATTGTTATAGGATTTTTTATTTTGTACAAATACTTATAGACTCTGTGAGCGAAACTACAAAGAAAAAGTTATTTTCCTTTTTAAATAACCTAAATATCAATCTGAACTTCGTTATCTTATAAGCAGTACTGTATCGTACCCCAGAAATAGTATAATAGCACTATTGATTTTAATATGGCCGCTCAATATTCCGACCCCAGAGGGGTAGTAAGTAGGCCGATTAAATAGAGCAAAGTATGATTTAAACTGTATCCCATTGTTAGATTTTCACGAACTCTTTATAGAACATGGTTTATTTCGAGTCAAATAGATCTCAGCTGGAATTAACTTCGGACGAAATCTAAGTCATGAATGAATTTTATGTATCCATAATTAATACGTTCGGTCTTCTTCAACATTAGCATTATTTAGTGTGATTTTTATTGAATTGTACACTGTGTTTTTTCCGAAAAAAGATATCGTGTCACTCAGATATTATCAGCTTAGAACAGGCTCCCTTTAATTAATTAATATAACCCCTCTTTGATTTCGAATCGTAATAACTATAACTCAAATGAACCCGCAAGTGAATTTCTTATTTCTCATTGTAACTACGGGTCGTTTTAAGTTTCAGCCCTTTTCAAATTGAAATGACCTCAATTGTACATTAACTAATTTATACTTATATGCCGTTTAAGACAAATCGCTTGCTAAAGGTTTCCGAGAATGCTTTTAAATCTTTGAATTACGTTGGAAACGTCCGCGATAAACGATATTATTTTGTTTGATTTGCAAACTTAAAATTTTCCGCTTTATGATAAGAGTACTATTCCTTGACCCAACTTTGCACATTTTTTTTGTCGGGGAACGTGCCTTCAATACTGAAAGCAGGAATTTGACGAAGCCACAAGTCTAAATATTAGTGCTCGGGACTTCTATTCTACAACTCCATGAAGAGACATTAACAACACCGTAAAACATTATAACCTTTCAAAGATCAATCATATTACTAATTGTATCTTGAAATGTCTGAATAAGGGGCCACTACAATTGGTTTGTAATAAATCTCGTCAAGTTAATATCCGTCTATAGCTTGCACATTTTTTCAAGTATCCACTTAGCGTTTTATGGTGCGACGTTCAGTGACGACACTTCGCACCATACTTTCGAGCGCTAGTAAAATTATTATGACCGCTTTTGAGGTAAGAGTTCAAATAAAAATGTGTATACTTGAAGTTATTAAACTATGCAGTATTATTTTCTTTTCCGCATTACATATTTTTCAATTTTAATAAAATAAATACACTCTGTAGTAGTTTACTGTTACGCTCATGTAATATACTACTACTATGTGTACTTTCTTTTATATACATATTTCTGTTATATATTATTTCTATAAAAAAAAAAATGAGAATAATTTAAATAACTTACTCGAACATTTTTTATTATGTTAATTTTAGCATAGCGTGAAATATTAATATATCAAATTCCGTTACTTAAAACTGCGTACATTTTGATAAACACCACATTTCTTTGTACTTATAATTTGCAAGTGAGCAATTAAGTTGAATTACTTGCTCAAAGCAAAATTCAAAGAATAATCCGGGTGGATTATAAAAAACCCAACACCTACAGACATTATAGTTGTTATGTTATTAAATTTAGTTTGGACGGTGCGCGTTCACACAGTAATAAACATCGGAGCGTGTTGAAAATACTAAACGGCCATTTAACATTTTATTCAAAATGAAATAATCACTTGACTGTTGTAATGTACTTGGACGTTAGCAAAGTAATTCAATCACAGAGACGTTTCAACGACTTAAATCAATGTCTTTACTTGCAAATTCTATTGTTATTTATTGAATATTGTTCGCATCGGTGTCAATGCGGCCGCTATATATTTGATGTTGCTTAAGGTTGTCCAGATAGACTGATTAATACAGACAATTTTTTTATTCGTTGACGTGAAAATATTAAATGCTATATACAAGTAACTGAATTAGAAATGCGAGATAGCTGGAATGAGTACCAGCGGTGGAGAAAAACCATTGCGAAGAAATTAGAACGCTTATATGAACAAAGAGATTTTTTTTTATATTGGAGTTTGATTAAATTATGGCATCATGTACACATGATGACAAGCGAAGTGTAATCCAAAAAGTATGGCGACTACCCAGAAATTTAAAATCTATTGGTAGTCATCGCTGTTAGAATGGCCGACTTCTGGGGAACTGGACATACACTGATTGATGCCGAAACACGATAAACGAAAAGAGTCATTATGACTGGTTCTTTACCATACACCTGGTGGTAGCGATCCAGTCGGCTATAGATACCCCCTATCATCTACATAACATTTTGACTACCACGTTGGTCATATATGACCGGCGACGGTTCCACTTGTGACGTTACGGTGAAGTTGTCATTGGTGACAGGAATGCTAGTTCTTTTTGCAATTGTTAAAATTCACCTGTGGTGTCCTAAAAAGATGTCCAGAGAAATCTATTATTTATTATAATACGTATAACCTATACATAACGCCTAACAAATGAAGGGAATTTCTATTTAATTACTTTTTTTTAATATTGCATAGTTCATTCACAAGAAATTGCTTACTTTTAACTTGCATTTTATGTTTTCGTAATCGTGTCGATAATTTTACAAATCTATATCTATTTTTACAAATATGCACGAATAAAAAAAATTGTATAAATGTGTAGACATTTTTTAAGTTAAGCGGAGAGTACTCAAAGGGTTACCAAAAAGATTGTCTTTTGAAAACTTTTAATAATGTACATAGAGTTAAGTCCAATATATTGCATATTTTTGTAAATCCTACATTGTTTATTAACGTAATTCAATAGGTATGTAAGTAGTAATTACTTTTCATAATTTGCCAACCCTATGGGTACCCTTGCCGTGACATCTAAACACTAAAGTCAATAACCTACCAGTAAAAAAATCTACAATAACTACATTGAAAGCAGCCACGGTCTATTCTGGGAGCATGACGTAAGCCCCACGGCGGAGAACCGAATTATGCGTTATATATGTATGAAGATTAGCAGCACACTTCGCTATAGAGCAGTATATACGTATATCGTGGTATTGGGGTCTTCGGGCTTAAATAACAGGCTGTGGTTTAAAAGTCTGTATTTCATGTGTAATTATTTTTATTGCGCATCATTAGGCAGACGATGTTCTGTGGGATATTAATTACCGCACAAGTTTTTGTACACTTTAATTCTCAGAAAACGTTTTTAAAGCATGTCGAGTTTTCAGGGCTTTACTTTGTATAAATATA
Source organism: Antheraea yamamai (assembly GCA_036509395.1). Classification (NCBI taxonomy): domain Eukaryota; kingdom Metazoa; phylum Arthropoda; class Insecta; order Lepidoptera; family Saturniidae; genus Antheraea; species Antheraea yamamai. The sequence goes on from AP028428.1 coordinate 4,714,541, forward strand.
TGCTATGTTGTGGCCCTTAAATGAAGACTGTGTTTTTTGTTGCCTCAAAGATTAAGTTTTTATTTAAATTTGTATCATTCAGTCTAGTTGTATTTTTCAGTGGATATATTTTATATGTTCTTATCCCTTGGTCAAAAGCTCACCTCACGTTAAACCATGACGATGTGCCCTGTGATGGTAACACGTTAAGCTGAGAAGGACAGGCACCCAAGTGCACCTGTCGAAACATAACTTGGTGAGACATTAGCTAGCGAATAACTAGCGAGGGGTGCGTTAGAAAAATCCTACCACCAAGCCCATAGTTTTATGAACCATCATCGCTACAAAAATGTTCTTAGAGATTAATTTCGTCTTTGGAATATTATAATATTTCTTTCAAAAAGAACATTTCGAAAATAGTTTTATAGAAAAAAAAATCTACCATTTGAAGCAATAACAAAGAACCGATTGTGGTACTGTTAGCGAACTACTCATATTAAATTAAGGAAGTTAATTAGCTATAATAATTTCTATATAAACCGGTATACTAAATATACGGAAGAATATTAATTACTTGGTTATACTATGTCCTGTTTAAATATTACTGACTAATAGATTGCATTGTTCACAACTGATTTGATTCAGCCCCAGTGTATCGAATAAATATTCGTTGATAAAATAAATGGTCTAATAAAAAATGCAATTATTTATACTAAATGGTATTGCAAATAACATTATATAATTTATGGCTTTAGAATTAATCTCGAAAATCCAATGTAAATGTGAAAGAGTTTTATTGTATGTTTTTCCGAGTTAATTGTAGCATTTGTATTCTGAAGATAGGTGTTAAAGAATGTAGAGTTTAAAATATACGTGACCTGTTTTTTCACTCCTTCATTTTTAATATATCAGAAACAGATGGCAAATAACTTTGTTTTTATAACCGCACGCGCAAGAAATATAGCAACAATTTTGGAGTTGTGTAAAGTAAAAAAAATATCAAAATTATGACTATTAAGAGGACATTTAGCGAACTGATGAATGTTTATGTTTACAAATGAAATCACGTGTTCTATACGAATGTAACTGCCACTTTTACAAACATGGATTTTTATACATAATTTTATTGTGGATAATTATTCATATTATACTTATATTGCTTTTTAAGATAAACAAATTCATATGGTTATATTATAACATTTTATAATGAATTTTTAATGAAGAATAATTAGGTGTAAACACTTTGTTTTTCATCAAGAAACCATTTTTTTCTAGTAGTTACTGTACCTGTTTTACTCAGAGCTATGTACTTATATGAGCATTGGTTTTATAGTTGTAGTGACCCGAACCATTGTAATAAGGATTTATAATACATTTTATTTCATCTATTACTAAACTAAAATATAGTACAGGACGACACACAAAATCATGCAACGAAAGAAAAAAAACAATAAACACAATAAAATGGCGTAGATTACTACCAAACTTAAAGTAACTTTAACACTCAGGCAAGCATGCACACACATACTAGGAACGTTGTATACAGGTTTTAATAAAAAAATATATATACATATACGTGACCGAAATCCAACTAAAACAACAGTGAATAAAAAAAAAACTTTAACCAACACCATTTCCTTTTGACAAATGGTATACAAGCTTCATATATCACCGTGATAAATTGATCTGTATGTAGAAACGTGTAAGTGATACACACACAAATAATAGGAAGCGTGTATTTCCATGTCAAGGGATGTAACATAAAATCGCTACAGGCAGCAAAAGCCAAACGTTCCGAGCGTGGAGCGTGTCTACCTGGAGTGTTGTTGCCTCTCGGAGGGCGGCGGCGAAGGGGCGCGCGATGACGTCGTCGTCTGCTCGCGTGATTCCACAGTCGCGGGACTCGCCGCGCCGCTGCCACCGAGCGCCAACACCAACCCGCTGATGCTGCCGACACATTACCACGTCACCACAAACCTAGAGCGGCGATCCGTACTTCAAGCCCAACCTATTTGCTCCAAGTGACCATAACCCACAGATCATCAAATGACTTGCACATTTCAAAATGAGCTAAATACAATTTTTATTCCTTCTTTAATATTTTACGTTATTGTACATGTCAAATATGAAAATCATAAAAAACACCTTATAGACGGCAAAATTTGAACTTTGTTTTCAGTGTATAAAAACTGGAAATCTTAAAAAACATAAACATGTTATATGAACGATTAAAATTGTATTTAACTCATTTAGAAATGTAACGCCACAAATACTTAATTACAAAAGAGGTCCAGTATTTAATTTGGAGCAAATAAGCCTTTGTTAACTGTAAACTAGATTTCGCTAAATAAGTACTATTTTGTATTTATTAATCTAGTCTAGTGTTACATAAGTGTTTAATATCCCGCCAAGTGTGATAGTTCTTATTTCAATTGATTAACAATAACTAGTGTTGTCAATTTTGTTAGAGACTATAAAATAGCAGCCGAGCGAAGCAGAGCATTCTCAGCGGGGTGAAGATATACACATAAGCGGTGATTCTCAGTTAGTGGCAAGGCGACGGGAGTGTCAGTAGTCAATAAAGGTATAATTGGCAAGCGAGCATTCCGTACGCATTCATCATAGGCATTTATCGTACATTCATTCATCATGAAGAGTAATTAATCATCGAAGTTGATATTCAAGTAAGATGCCATCAGTATTCATTAGACTACATTTAATACTATAGTATATTTAGAGGCGGCAAAACATGGAGCCAAGATGAACTAACTACTTGGACACGTTAAGGAAATAATGACTGTTGTTAATATATCAATCGGCGAGTCAAGGAAGGCAAAGAATCGTGACAACCAGGAATAAGTTATGTTGCCAAGAGTAGATAATTAGTATTACCGTTCACGTCAACGAACTAGAATTATGTCGGTCGAAAGAGTCGAAACGCATGTCGAGTATGAATGAAATGGATGCGTAACACTCGGACGTCGGGCAAGACACTCTGTCTACGCGTCGCCGGCGTCAAGGCTGCCTTTTGTCGAATAGTCAACATTTGAAATTATACTATTGTTATCGTTCTGATCGGTTTGCAAAATTACTTTATCTGATGTACGCAATGATATTATAACTAAAAAGCTATAGATACGTTACCTACATGATATTTTGACAAAACAAATGGCACGAAAACGCACACATACCTAAAGTAATATTGTAACGCCATACTGTCTTAGATATAATGTGGAAGTAAGATGACATATTCCCAATATCGGTGGTGAAAGTGAAATAGTTATATGTTGCTTAGATACGGGCGGATTGCCAGGAAGCCGTTAAAAATAAGCTAGCTAGCCAAGTTTAACAAAGGCGCTGTTGAAGCGCTTATGACGTATCTACAGCTTTTTAGTTGTAATATCATTGAATGTACGTGTTTAAACTTTGATTTGAGATCAATAGAAACGAGTGCTGTCTATTTTGAAGTCACCTCAAATTACTCAAAGTTAGAAAATAAAAATGAAGAGATTTGAAAATGTTTTCATGAATAAGGAAATGCAGGTAATGGATATAAATTACACACGAACGTGACTGTACGAGCTCCAAATGAGTTACTAAAGGGCCTCACTTTACAGAAAGAAATGGAGGGCTCTAATCTCGAAGGCCATGTCTTACTTCAGGTGGTTATCAGAGTAAGTGAAAGTTAAGTGTTTAATTTGGGCAACTAGAGCGCCGTGGTTAGTAATAAAACAATCATTGTTATTTTCGTAGGAAAAGCGAGTTCTACGATATTTTCTTGTAGCGGTTGTGTAAATAAGTAAAACGATGAAATATCACGTTTTGTTTAATGGTTAACGTTATAATTAGCATTAGAATCGTGTTTAAAGATATTCTCAATGTTAATAATACCTATTATAATTGGGAAATGACGTCCCTCTATGTATATGTTTATTGTTTAGAGCCATAGTTTATAACAAATAAAAACTAAAAATAAATGTTTGCAGTAGATTGATAAAATACAACAAATGACACAGACTAAAGAATATTGGTATAAACACTGTAATTACCAGTTATCATTACATCATGTGTTTCCGTATAACGAAAAGTTTAAAGTAGGTAATTTAACAGTAACATTTATAGCGCAGACTGTCCGACTCTGTATCGTTCATTTTTGTATAAAACTCTATGGATGTGAAGGTCTATGACGTCATACGCCTAAAGATTACGTTTGGCGGAAGTTTCAATATACATAAGGTGTAGTATGTGTGTTAATTAACATACCTGAGTTTCAATTAGTTCTTGCAAGGCACTTGAGTAGTATTACGGAATGGTTTACAGTAATGCACGATTTAAATGTTTCTAATAATAATGCTATAGAATTTGTCTTAACATTAACGAATCTAATACTAACAATTGACCAATTTCCTGTATATAAACTCTCTAACTATTTAAAAAGTATGTTGTATTTAGGTAATGTTCATCTTGATAGTTGTCTATCACTAAATGTTTTGTGTTTTCGAAAAAACGCGCCGTTTCGTTTCGCGGTACTAGAAAATTAATCTCTTATATTACGCGACCAACAAGAGGTGAAAATGTTTATAACGCCTTTAGCAGAATACAAAAGTATTAAAAAAAGTTTCTGATTTAAACGATGCACTCGTTGTTTGACATTAAACGTGTTTGATGACCACTGGGCCGAGTATACACGATTCAACGACACCGACCCGAGCGTGACGCTTCATTTTCGCTCAGTCTTCGATGCGCCTAAAGCTTTGACTTCAACAAGTTCCCATTCAAAGCAATTAGTAGTATTCGAGTGCCTTGTAATTTACACTAGTGAAGTGATATTCAAATATCATAACAAATTGTACATAATTGCGTCCTAAATACCACTAACATTAACTTAAATATCAATTTCAATGTACTCGAATGCAGTGATATACGTGACTTAATCGGTGTAAATTTAAAATAATTACGTTGAATTTTATGACCAATTGTTCTTTAATTCTTGATAATACGGTATTGACGTCATATTCCTTCACGATAATGTGATAAATTAAAACTTCTCTTAAAAACAGCTGAAGAATGCAAAATGTATAATTTTGTCCTTTTTTATTTAGGTATTTATCGTTCATTAATGATGGCTTAGTTCATAGCTTGTTCGGACGCAACGCCGATGGACGTAGGTTCGAATCCTTGTAACTGAGTCGGGGCTTCCGGTGAAGGGAAACTTCGTCAACATCATACCATGGTGGTGGGGTAATTTTTTAACCCGCCTGACTAACATGAAGGGGCATTTCTGCAGGCCGGCATGACAGCGGCGACCGGCGAAGGGTGGCGTGTCTTTCGGTGGTCGCCATTGTTTTTGGATTGTACTGTGCTTACCATCATCATGTAGTCACTTTGCCGTGTTATAATAATTAAAAAAAAAAAGCAACCACCCTCAGGTTGAAAATCTATCGCGAAGCACTTTTTGGTGTGTTCCGGTAGCTGCAGTTGATAGTCAGTGCCCTCTAGACTTGGTGTGTTTAGCATCTTGGACCACATCGTCATATAACATCAGATGCGATTGTGGTCAAACGCAGAAACCTACCTATAAAGTATATATGGTACGGTAGGGGGCCATCACTACACATTGTTTCTTATTTTTCAAGTTTTTTCAAAAATACGGTATTTACTTTTAATTTATGTTAACCAGGGCATCTTATGGTCTACATTCGTTTGTATGGCGATTAAACGCTTACGGTGTTATTACAAAAAACTTAAATACGTATTGAATGATTGCTTTAAAAAGGTTTCGAATTAAATGCACCGCGGTCGCTGAATGTTTGCCATCTTGCTCTTTTGTCTCGCTTTGGTTACGTTAGTTTAGACTTGCGGAAAAGGATAACGCGAACTTACCTCGGGCGAGCGCGGTGCATTTATTACGAAACCTTTTTAAACCAAGTATTTAATACGTATTTAACTTTTTTGTAATAACACGGTTATGGTTTTGGACAGTCCAGAGGTTAAGCGATTTGGGATATGATCTTATGAAACAAAAAAAAAATCACAAAAAGTCGGGAGTATCAACTAGTATATTAAATATTTTTGCGAAAACCCGAGTACGAATTAACCTTCATTTAGCAATATTCGGTTGTTGTTAAAAGGATGCTCGTCATAAAACATTAACCAGAGTTACTAAATCTTGAACATTAAAGCTATACACGCGTATGTATAATTACACAGTTTAAAATGTATTTACTATACACAACAAATGATTGACCCATATTATGTACAGTTTATTAATTAACAACATCAAGATTAGAATTGTACGGCGAGGTCGCGAGCGTTATAAACACTAGCTCTGCTCCGCAATTACTACACGACTATCAAAATAAAGTGGTATGTGATAAATTATCAGTTCATTTGTAGTTGAATTTAATGGAGAAATGTAGATTTCATATTTAATTAACTTGAATAATTTTAATCTACATATGCTTCGTTTCGCATTGCAGAACCAATTTGTAAAATACACTTGTCAAATCACAAGTCTCTCAAACCGGCGTCGACTTGAATGTATATTTTTTTATTCGATTGTAATATTATTTATTCTGTTTTATTCTCAGTTGCATTTCTTTTAATGATCATTAATTGATTAGCAAGGTGTCAGATACCTTAAAGAGTTCCGGTGAACAGTTAAATCAGTTCCTGAAGCAAAGGTTAATATGTATAATATGAACAACAAATTATAATAATTAACTTTATAACAAAGTATTGTAAAGTGTAAACAGGATGTATACATTAATTGAACATGTACGTCGACATTTCGAGATGTTAAAGTTTAAACGCTATTAGTATCTGATTTCGCTCTATATTTTGAACAGTAAGCGATAATAATGTGGAAGCATTTTTTTAAACTAATATGGACGGTCGGGTCGACCTTGTCGCCCTCTAAATTCTGAACCTAACAACATACACTCTCTCAAATTTGCAATCTTATGCGAACTTTTTGCATCTCATAGTTTTTAGTAATGTCAGACGTAACATTAGAATGTTCTAAATTGACCATTTGACCGATTATTTAACAAAACTAGTGGTCGTCCGGTGGTCAAAATTCGACCGTCAATAATAAACTTTTTATGTTTCACAATTACTGAGCTTATTTTACACACGTGTACAAATATAATAGATTAGTAGACATAAGGAACATGAAGTATGATGAATAGGGACTTTGGATAAAGGCTTCTTTCTTTTTCTTACTTGTAAATAGTATGAAAAAAAACCGGAATAAAATCAGTTTCTCAATATAGGAGAAAAAGGTACTAAATGTTTTGTCTTGACCTATTAGTATATGGACAAAAGCTTGGTTTATCATTAAAAAAAGCCTTTACAATGTTGCAAGTAATGTATAAGAGGACTAGTTTGACATTTGTAACGATAGTAGAATTAGGTATCTCTCTACGCAGGTACGGCTAACTAAAGTGCAACGACAATATGGTATATTGTTTGAGAAATCTACAATCAGCCAGCCTTAAACATTACCTTTCTCTTGAACAATAGATTCATTACAACAGAACAGTCTTAGAATTAACCTTTATGTTCCTGCACGTCATGCTTACATGTCGCCTAAACCCGGGGCCGTGACTCGAACAAAACTGCATTCCGCGTCATCACGCTAACAAACAATGAGTGTCAATCGAGATTCCCTGAAAATGCTGAATGACTGCAATGTTTTCACGAGTTTCGAGTAACACATACTGATATAAATAAACTTTTACTTTCACCCTATGCACGCAAAGTTATTTAAAAAAAAAATGATAATTTTGTCATACGCTAAAGTACTCTACTTACGAAAAAGTCTCATGATGATAAATAAATGTCTTTTGCAAGTCACAGAACAAAGCACTAGTGTAATAAAGAAGTGTCTTCCTATAAATTTATGTACAATATAATTATGTATTTAAAACCCACATTTATTTGCCTTGATTGAATGTTTATTCCCTTTTTACATCTGCCCAATAACAGCTCACAGTTATGTTTTTATCAAGAACGTGCAAGAGTTGTAGAATTAAGTTAAAATCATAAATAAAGAGTAATACAATGTATTATTGATATATCGGAAATGTTAATACGACCCACTACAAACGGGTTCGACACCAACCGTCCGTTTGGCTGATCACCAAATCGCGTGATGCATCATGCGATCACTACGGGCAATCAGAAGTGAATTCGTCGACTACCGTGTAATTGATTAACGCTAATTGGAACGCTCCGATCTCTTGCCAGTCGATTTGTTTATACCTAAACTGTTCGTGTATTAAGTTTTGATGGAACGTGTCTGAAGTTAACCTTCAAGAATTACCCTAACTTTTATGTATGCATTTTATGGTATGGTTATTCTGGGTCGGTTTATACTGAACTTTGATGTTGACTTAGAACTATATTTACTTATGTGTAATTATAAAACCGTAACTGCAAGTAACACTTAAAACATAACATTAAATATAGTAGTATTTATATCACAGATTAAACCAATGGAAAGATGTCCTTCATTTATAGAGTTAAAATCAAATGTAAAGATTTAATCAGCTATTGAATAATTTAAATAAAAATTATAATTAATTGTAAGTCTCAAGTATACACTCCGTAAATAGCACCAATTTAGTTGTTATAACAATTGTGGTAGTCAACAAATACGACTACAGAAACGTGAAATGTCATCGACAAAGCGATCCGACTAAACGTGGTGCCGCGCTGGTACAAGCCGCGGCCATATTATATCGAGATAACCTTCGACAAGAGTTAAACGGTTCGATTGTGTAATCGCCTACGAAGCTGTTAAGCTAACAATAGTACCCTTCAGTAAAGCACGACGTAAATCATACAAGCCGGGTCGGACGCGACGCGGGCACGTGCGCGCAACGATACCGTCCATTGCTAGATAACATGTAGACAATCGTATGAAAGGAACAAGGGATATCATCGGTTCGTAATACCCTCTAAAAGTTTCAATGTTTCCATTATAATGTCGGTGCATGTAAAGGATAAGGACTATTTCTTTTTTCCTGGACCCTTTTTCTTTATTAATTTATCGTTTTACAGAGTCACGCGCCCTATATTAGTTTACATAATTAAATCGTTTAAATTGTAAAATTTAAATCCATAAAGGATTACTTTTACATGATGAGTTATTAAAGCGACATTATGACTCCAGTTCAAAGGAATTGAAACCTTTACTTGGAGTCGTTTTCATTGTAATCGATGAAGACTTTGTGAACGTAAAACAATCATTTGGATTTTTTTAAGGGTGGAACGACGTCGTATACTCGTATAATATGTAGATATGGGTCTTTGTTATTCAGATATATCTCAACTTATTACATTATAAAGGTTGTCGTTTAGTCATAAAAGTAATAAAAAACAAAGCTTTGTTATGTGCCATTAAAAATAATAAGTTTTAAACCGCAAACTAATAATAATAGCAAGTAATAACAATACTTCTATGTCACTGCGAATAAATAAACTATGTCCGCATAATTTGTTGTTAATTAAAACAATGTAAACATTGGTCAAACATTGTCGATAGCCCGAGCCGTAACCTAGAACGCGTCGATAACGTTTATTAGCAAAATTGCTCGATAACAATGTGTTTCTCTAATAAACCACGAAGATTAATTTTTAGTTCTTAATAGGGTGACGCGACATCAATCCGGAAGTCATTAATTAATTTCATAGTGAACCGTAAATTGAACATCGAATAACACATGGGTTCTATTTTAACCAAATAATATTTCCAAATAATTTAATAGGTATAAATATTTAAAATCACAACTCTTGTAACATCTTTGTTAATATAAAAATAAAAGTAGCTTGTATTTCTTAGTAAAAGAAACGAAATAAATTCTGAAATTAACAAAGGTAGATAATAATTTTCAGAATTAATCGTTGATACTTCCGCGAGACCTACGCAGAACGGGAGATATTTATTGCGAAGATTATTATGTTAAACTAGAAGGTGTTAGATGTCGGGGAATATTAAATTTTGGCAAATGTCGCATAACTTGTGTGATATATTTTGACGTGCCTTAGCTGTTCCATTGCGTCATTGTGGCATTCGCAAGCGCAGTCTCGCATCGACTTGTGTCTGTCGTTCTAATTTCGTCCCTCGACATAAAAAGTAACACATGTATCAAAGATTTCCACATATCATCGCGAAAATATGTCGTTCAGTTATAACCGTCCTAAAATTTTATTCATAATATATTATTTATGCGTGTAGCCAATCTTTGTGCTAAAGAAAGAGCGCTGATGCGCATGTTAAAGAGTGCATAAGTGGCAGCAGATGCGTTTATACAAATCCCTACTTTAAATTACAAATGAATCACGATAACACATGTCCTTACAGCAAATCCTACGATTAACCTTCTTATGTGGCAGAATCCGGATGTTTTGCAGAATCTGTTAAATTATATTCATGTTCTCGCGATTGTTTATTTTAGTTTCAGCTCGAAACGGGCGCCGCGCGCTCACCTTGACCGAAGTTCGCGAATGGTGTAATAAACTAAGAAAGCTTGACCTTCCCAACCCCCTCGCACGTTAACTAATGTAGACAGCGAGGTGAAAATTGCATTAATGTTTGAAGGTCTTATATAAGTGGTCACTATAACTATTTATGGTGGAAAAAGTAGCAAAACAAACCTCATAATAATAATAATATATTTACACATTACAAGTAATCTATGTTATATTACTAATTCATTGCATTAAAACGCGATCAAAAAACTGTAATATATTTACATTATTTTCAATTTAAGCAAATAATAACATGTAATAAATACGTGGAACAATAGGAATAAGAGAATTAAAGTATGTCTCTAATCTAAGAATGTATATAAAATTGGGTGTGTATTTTGTCAGAGTTAATCTTGTAAAAGCTTTGAACTGATTTTGTTGAGATTTTTATTGGCAGATTGTAAACTTTTTAGAGTACTATATGTATAGACCACAAATAATTACGCTTTTCCACAAATCCTAAACAGTAATAACAAAATTACAATAAAAAATAAACTCCATAATTAATCCAGATAAAATACAAAGTTCTCATGAAACAACACTAGAACAAAGCCATTGCACAATATAAGAAAACGTATATGAATCTGTGATGACGTAAATGATATTTTAGAAAAACAGATGTAGCAATCTCAATGTGACTATAACAGGATGAATTGGTCGTTAACAGCAAATAGATGAAACAGATCAAAACTTGTTCAACCGATCATACGCAAAGAAACACTGTAAAATTGGCATATTTACATTTCACTTTTGTAACACGCAAAGGTGACCTGTAAAACTCAGTTCAAAACGCAATTATATCTGAATTTTATGGCAGCACTAAAATCTTAAACCGAGATTTCACAAATCCTTCGCGACAGATCTACAAAGTAGGGACGATATATTATATCCATTTGCTTTATTATCTCACACGACAAACCTATGACGGATATCGAAACAGATTAACTATTTAATTGGAGGTTTCCAAATATAAACAGAATTTAGAAAATCAGACGTATGATGTTGTTAACTAACTAAGAACAGACATTAGGGAGATAAAATACGAGTAGGAATTTGTTTGGTTAGCGTCATTGATTAATTTTTACTATGGTAAAAATCTTATGACACGCGTGTCAAAAGATTTGCGCCATAGATTCTGTACTCTATTTAAAGCAATGACTAAAATTTCTACAGTATAGAAGATACATGAAGTCGTGATGGCTGAACAGTGAAACTATTGGAATTTCAATTCGATATATCAATAAATTTTCTTAATTTTACGTACATTTACTAATTGGAATTTAATTAGTAAACATATCTGCTATCGATGAAGGAAAACGTCGCAAGGAAACCGAAATGCTTGTTCCAAATGTTCCAGTAATACATACCTCCATGAGTGGAAAAACAGGACTACATAATTATTGGTGTTTAAAATCATTGATAACTTTTGAGTTGGCAAGCCCTTCCTCTGGAAGAGAACGTAACTTAATAGTGAATAACTTTCAAAGGAGTGAATTTAGCTAAAAATGTTAAGAGACGTTTTTTGTAGGAAATTAAATTCCCTTTAAGAATCTCTATTGATTTTTTTCCGGATACTAACTTTTAAGTGAATGACAAAATCCTAAAGTAAAAAATCAAATTCTGAAATCATACCAATTTTCAAGGCGTGGTTATGAGAAAACGGTTCATCTGACAAAAAATTTCAATCAGTCTTTTTTTGTAGACAATTAAATTCTCTTAAAAAAATGTCTCTTAGTCAATTTCATTTACCTCGACGGTTTAAGAGTTATGAGACAAAAACCCGCTCCGGAAAAAAAACCAAAAGTTGCGATGATAGACCTCTTAATATAAATATTAAGGGCTCAAATTCTGACAACATTGTTTTTTTGTCATCCCAAATAATATTTTCGATATACTTAAAAAAAAATTGTTGATTTTTTTTGGCCCAGTCTAATGTATATTACATATAATATAATCACTAAAAGCTGCTGATCAATGCGTTATTTCTTTCTTAAAACGTCACTTCCTTTGCGCGTAACATGAAGATGTGTGTATGCAAAAATGACAATGGAAACCGAGGATAGATTACCAAATTCTCGCTGATCGCTGTTGCTTTTGGATTGTACTATGCTTACCACCGAATTCATTGCGTCAGTGTGCCGTACCACTATAAAAAATGGATGTCTATATCTCACGATACAGACTTTTACGACAGCTACAGCAATTAATTATGTGGAAAAAAACAGATGGGAAAGCTAAAGTTAACTTTCACTGAGGTGTTTATAAAATAGTATTCCAGAAGTAGCCGTTTTATTCTGGAACGGGTGTATAAACAACGTTCCTAGTTAGTGCTCATAAATATCGTGAACATAACAGAAAAAAAAACTTAGCAACGACATTAACAAGGTTAAATTCTATCTTTTAATTTAATGATCACGATATTATAAATAGTAACAACCTTGGCGCGTACTCGTCTAATCTGTATAAAGAAATGAAATATGATGTTATGTGTGTACTAATTTTCCATGTGGATAATAGTACATTCTAGATTATCCACACATTAAATTACTAAATTTATGATGTTTATTATGGTAATATGAGATGATTTATGATATCAATATATCTGAAATATAGACTGCAAATACCTGTTCTTGGGTATCGGAAGAGGACAAAAATAAATTATTAACAAATATCATTTACATCTTCGTTTAGATATTCGACACCAAGTTTTTCTATTATGTGGAAATCGGTATGTTAATAAACAATATTATATATAATACATAAGTGGTTTATTAAATCCACAGTCCGATAACGAATGTTACCCACCCACGTAATGCGAATTTAGAACAATGACGAATTATCCGCATTCATGTGAAACACCTTGATAAAAGGTTGAATTTAAAATATTCCTTAAAATATTGTAATACAAAAATATTTTGTTTAGAAGGTGTCCATATATATCTGATAGAAAAATCGAGTAGTACTGTATTACATATGTAGTAAACATTATATTCTCATATAATTATGGTGTGTATAATCCTTTTCTTCTTAAACGGGTTGATCGATTTGCATTATTTTTTTGTACTTACAGGGTCAACTGGATTGTTCGTAGCCATAGTTGAGACCAATATGTAGGGCTTTTGTCGAGTATACCTTTACATAAAGAATAATAATCCCAATATTCTCAGCTACCAACCTTTGGCACGACAAGTCTGCCTACAGGGCCCGCTAGTAATATTAATATAAGTATAATAATAATGAGATATTAATCTGTCAAAGAATAACAAAAAAAAATTTTTTTTCTGCAAAATAGGTATAAAACTAAATTCACTCAGTAAACAATCACCATAATAAGGCAACTCCCAGTGAACTGTGAAGGACGCTTCTGAACCTCGGAACATTAAATCAGAGGGGATGGATTCAAGGTGAATGACCGGTGAAATAAAAGGGTGAGTCTTGTTTGTGAAATACAAATTTGAGTGTAATAACGGTATCTATAGTTTTACAGTTATAATAGAATCGACGTGGCCAGGACTTGCTAAAAATGAAAAAAATGACACGTAAGATTCTTACACTTTTCATATACATATGTATGTAATATAAAAAATGTGTACAAAAAAAAACCGCCTTCGATGTGAAAAACTAATAAGGCACTAAAAAGCGAAAAATAACTGAATTATTAAATTAACCAAATTAAATAAAAAATATTGATATTTGCGCTCCCTAATAATATATTTGAAGTCAATGCCAACCTAAATTCATATCATCTATATACAAAGTTTTGGTCCACTCTCGTGTCCCATCTCGTACATATTTTGTTACCTGCAACAAATTTGAAATATAGGTTGGCATCGACTTCAAATTAATATATTATTAGGTAGTGTAAATATCAATATTTTTTATTTAATTTGGTTAATTTAATAATTCAGTTATTTTTCGTTTTTTAGTGCCTTGTTAGTGTTTCACATCGAAGGCGGTTAATTTTTTTTTATTTTTCCATTTTTAGTGTGCATAAATATATCTGGTTTCTAATGGGTATAATAAATTGGTTCCAATTTCACGAAAATATGTAGAGATTAAGTGGGTGAAAATCAAATAAGCGATTTTTCATTTCCAATTCAAATAAAAAAATAATCATTAAAATCGGTTCATAATTGACGGAGATATCGATTAACATACATAAAAAAAAATACATACAACCGAACGTAGTAACCTCCTCCTTTTTCGAAGTCGGTTAAAAAGCTTATTTATGTTCAGCAGCGACTTTTCTTTTAATTTCGTACTGAAAAATACGGAATGAAGACATGACATTAAGAAAAGCAATATTTAAAGACAATTAGTCAATGGTCAATTTCGACTTCAGTATTCGAGTTTAATTTATAATGCAGTAACTTTGGTTTATGAATTACCTTTACGATGATCTATATGTAAAAAGGATAACAAAGCGAATGAACTTTGACTCGAAGTTATCCCAAAGGGTGTTTGCAAAATGACACCAAGGTCGTCTCGTCGATCACGCAAAGGCCGTAAGCGTCCGTCGAACTTTCTAGTCGTTTCCGGGTACGAAACATAATAAATGTTTGATGAATTACCACATTACCATTGGCAGGTCGACAACCGAATGATGAATTATTTATAACTAAACGCTCCGTATCTGATAGAAGTACATAGTGAAAATTATATTAATGAGAATGTACCAACGTGTTTTTTATGTTAAGAGTAACGCTCGTCAAACAACAGTAGTATGTACGTACGGTTGTAAGAGAGACAATTTGAATTTCATAATTTGTCGAGAACTGTAAATGGACCTACATTTTACAATCCAATATTGCTTATGTAAGAAAAAGAAGGAGTAACAATAATGTCTATTCTCCAAACAGTGTTACAAAATTGATATTACAAATTAATAGGATTTCACCATGCCTTAGTTCGAATTCTCGTACAACCAACTTATTTTTAATATTGCACATGAAGTTAGCGTAATTGTTATAATTTTGTTATTATTATTATCATCACCTCGCGATATTTTATCATCGGTTTCCACATGGCGACATAATGTACACATGAAACATATCCGTTTAATGATTCACAACCCGTGTCATCAAACGTTTCCCGGTCATATTTAAAAATAACCTTCAACAAATAAATTGTAATCCATTATTGGCTTCGCCACAGGTTTAACAAAAAAAATACATTTTTCCATAAAAGGCAATAAATAACTAGCTATTGTACAAGTTATGGTTCTAAGAATGAAGTCGAAGTTATTTAATTGTTTCTAATATAGTTTAATTTTATTTGTATAGAGGCTAGATTATTTTTAAACTGACTTATAGATCCATAACTATAAGAGTGTTAAGTATGAATGTGGACGGATATAGGAGTAGAGGAAGACCGAAGAAGGTATGAATGGACTGTGCGAAGAATGACATCGTGTATAACAACAGTAAATACTAAAAGACAGATAATAGAAGAGAATAGAAATGGTAAACGTATTGTGCTGAAACTACATAGGTCAAATTAAGGAATGGAAATGAATTATTGTAAATCGTTCTCATGAGTTTCTAACAAACATTATCTTATGATCAAACCACATGGACTATAAACACTGTAAACAGTTGATCTCACAGAAAACCAGGCGGCGGCGTCGGATTATTGGATTGTGTAGAAAAACTGTATATAAGTTTTGCAGGTTATATTGATGCCAGGAAAGAAAGTATGGAGGGGTGAGGGAAGCATGAGCGTAGAGTGCCGGATTATTGGGACGTACCGTACTGAAGTACTGAATTTGTGAGACCTCCTCTACTGTACTTACTTAACTAGGTGATGTCTCCTAGGATATATCAAATAATTTTATTCTTAAAATAATGTAATATGTAGAAATAATGTTCTAGATCTATTCGTATTATGATTACTCACACGTTAGTGTTTGTAAACAGGAAGACGCATCCGTGCACTTTGAACCGAAACGATTTTTATTAAAATATTCCATTACATGCAACCACTGTTTGACACGGACGAATGTAATTAGCATCTATTTGAATCGATATAAAAGAAAAAAAATGTTTGTTCGAACCGAAACTCTTTCGACGCCTACACACGTATAGAAGATAGCTGTAAAAGCGACCGTTATTAGTGGTTCAATGAACTTTACCGAAGCTTCTGGAAACTGTTCAGGTACCAAAATTGGTCTCATGTGATTGTGTTTAAGTAGTGTTAATAAGCGTAGGCACTGAGTATGAAAACATTCATGTACATATTCTCTGATCATATTTTTTTAAACAAGGGTAGTGTTATTGAAATATTTCAAAAAACGAAGGTCAGTTAAGGTTAGAAGGTTCAATAATCAAATGGGTTTGTTTATGAGAAGGGTATGCTTAACCAGATAAAAACATAAAAAAGGTTTTAATTATTTTATGATGTCATAAATTATAACTCTTAGCTCAATCTGTTATAGCTGTTTACATAATCACGTAGAGGCATGAACATGCATTTTAAATGTTGCAAATGTGTTAAATGTGTATAAGTAGAAAAATAAGCGACAGAATTAAATGAACGCTTAAAATATCATAGTAACACCGTATGTACACACAATATGAATAATCACTTCCGGGATACTTATTTTCTGGATTCGATTGATTGTTTGTTGTCATTTTTCTAATGCCTAATGAAGCGGGCGGGAATGGGCTAGTACTGTATACGTATCAATAATATTTTTAACATGAGCTGTCTGAATATGCTAACTTTCTAAATAGATAACTTATTTTATTATCAACGAGAACATATTTTAAAACAAAAACTCAATTAATTTTATTCCTAAGCTTCGTATTGTTTAGACATTTAAATTTCAACTCGCATCTGGTTTAAATTAACGGGTAGGTATACGATGCGAACGAGACCAACACAACAACACATCAAAGCGCATTTAACGTTTTGTGTCTAACAAATAATTACCTGTGCTGTCTAATAATACACCGCTTTACAGTGCGAAACGACTATTAAATCAGTGTAAATGTAATCATATATACCGCGTTACTACCGTGCCGTGGCGTGGCGAGATATAAGCACGCATAAAACGTTCGAACGGCGCCCGGCGTCGAATTTAACAAATCTTCGCAAAACACAGCAGTCGGACAACTGTAAAGCTATTTAACATTATACTAAACACTGTTATGTGATAATCGACAAGTCAGTCTCGCGAGACAGCGTATTCCCGGTGTACTTTCTAACTACTGTTTGTATAAAATAGAGATATTAGTGATAAAAATCTTTTCGTTCGAACAGTTACGCGTCGCTAATGATGCCCACGGAGCTCAATCAGTTTTACTTATATATTGTACACTTTGCTCGATAACGAATTAACCTTCATTGGAGTGATGGTGCATTCGTACCAGACCAGATACTCAAGTGGCAATCGGTGACTTCTTCTGAAGCTTCACGCCAAGGCATATTCGAATAGCTGTAGGTTTTATTGTATTCGCAGGCTGGGATGAAGACTCGTGTGGTCGCTGTTCCATAACTAAAAATAACTCATACAACTCACACATACAAAACTCTATATACTCATACATACAAAACTCATTTTCAAAAGATATTGAGTAACTACATGGTCTAGATACTAAAACGCTAATCCTAGATGAACTGATTTTCAAGTGCAGTAGCCGGAATACGCGTCTGAATAACACCTCTGAAATAGCATGACTGCGAAATTTCTACTAAACAATCTGTGAGGAATCATAATATTTAACATCATGCTTCAAAACGGGCGGAAAATGAAACAAAACAAGCTACTCGGGCTAATCTTAAAAGCCGACATAACGATATCAGTGTAGATTACAAAAGCGCTTTAAACTGTAAACATTCATCACAACAGATTAACAAATCGACCTTGTTTACCACGATACTCTGATGTCACAGTTCGAAACAGACTCGAGCGTTATCAATATTCTTCTTCCTTCTCTTGTTTTGGTAACGCAGATGCATTGGCGAATGTCAAATGTCGCTATTTACGTGAAAAGTGAAAAGGATAGATTATTGTTGAAATGTTTCAGTAATAAATGATCGCAGCCACAGTGCAAACGACGATAAAGTCGATGACATAGCGACTTTCAGATATCCTTGGAACTTTATTATCCTGGTTGAGCGGGAAAGGTTTCCGCTCACATGAATAAAGTCATTGTGTGCATATTTTTAAAACAGGATTCGTTCATAAACGACAGCAACGTACACACAGTTCAAAAACAAATGTGTGTCTGTGTGTGAAGCAATATAAATAACAAGAAAAACATAAAAAAATATTTTAGTGTTTTAAACAAACCAAATGGAGGGACATAAATTGAACAACGACAATATAAATTACAGATTGAAAATATGTGAATAATATGCATTAATTAATTATGAATATTAAAAAGACGAAAACACGGAATCAATTTAAAATATAAGAACAAATAATATGAGCGTTCCTGGCTACTAAAAAATATTGGAAATTACAATAGTACGGTTCAATCACACACTATTTTTATATATATTTATTTTGTAAATTATCGTAAGACAGTGAATAATGATTCTCATAGAAGATTTATACAGTACGAGTAACATTTAGCACAACTACTTATATTATTTCGTAAATCGTTTAATTGGGATTAATGAATATTATTAATATGTGTACCGTACACACATTAATACGTTAAGTAATAGCAGTATTCAGAATTAAAGAAATCCATTTGAGCAATCATAGGATTGTTACGTATTATGAGTCACTCCACCGGCAAGGCGGATGTTTTTTCAGGTTAAATTATGTAGGGCAGTTTAAGGCAAACGTTTATAGTATAATTTGTAATTTTTATCTCCTTGTCACATTACCATGAAGGTTTCATCATGTAAGATTAAAAACTGTGTAAATATTTGCTAATTAAAAAAATATGACTTTAAAAGATTTCCTAGACACGTGATTTTTTTCTCAGAAAAACTGTGCTTATGATAAAGGTATCTACAGTTTCATTGTTTAGTCTTTTATGTCTTTTTATATTGTTTATGTCTTTTATGTAAAAAAAACATCAAATCTTTTTAAAATTCAAGAGCCTATGATATATCAAGTAATCGAAATGATAATTGTTTCTAAAGACAGTTAAAACCAATTCGATTTAATTTAAACACCGTACATAATTTGTTTTATGGTTAAAACATGAAATAATCAAGTCATTTATTTCATATGGCAATAGCAGTATGCGTTATGACATGACACAGCGCTGGAAGGACAACTGGAAGCCTTTGCGCAACATCCAGCATTGTTCACAACTCACGGTTCTGCTATTCGTACATTCATTTCGTCGCTCTACATTCTCAATAACCTATAAATATGGACTCGGTTGAAATCAAATGCCTGTGCGACTATAACTTGCAATTTCCATACCAGACAAAGGATACCGGAACAATTGTTACCGAGTAACGTGGCAAATAAATACGGCCGTTCTCTTGTACAAAAGGGTAAAATATATTCAACCGGTTATTATACAAAGAATAATCAAGCGATTCTGAAAAGTGCTCAGTTTATTTATCGTATATCTTGTTTACAGAAATAGTTGAGGAAAATAGGTCAACTGAAATTATGCTTAAGAATCCGCAAGAAAACCAGCAGCGCTACTTGGAAATTAATTTAGCAAACAAACGTGATACAGCTTCGTCGTACGCTAGTGTATTGTATATTAAAAGTTTTAGTTAAACTGAATGAATCACCGATGACTATTACACGCTACAAAACAAATATAAATAGTATGTGGGCTGTAATAATCGATGACAACTGTCTGTATATTATGGACTAATAATTAAGGGTGATTTTATTGTAATAATTATCGAAATGGTAGGAAAAATGCTAACATCCTCATAGGAAAATTGTTTTTGATTAAGCGAACCACTGTAGTAGTGCAAAGAAAGTGAATGTAAATGTAAAAAATCTCGAAAATAACGACTAAAAAAATATTGTCACATGGTAGATATTATTCATAAGTGATAATTGAATTCTAAACGAGACAAATGTATCGACGGTGGAAGGACTAATTGAAAATCGTGCAATTTTTTTGTCAACAAAAAAAGTGGAAGCGTGCACATGAACGCACGATAGAATTGAAAACTTATAAATAAATACATGTACGTTAAAGTTCATACAGATTTATCAAAGAAGCAAAAAATTGTATTAATAATAAAACACGCGTAACATATAAAATTGAAATATTACACTCATCATTACATAGTATAAAACAAAGTCCCCTACCGCCTCTGTCTGTTCGCGATAAACTCAAAAACTACTGAACGGATTTTCATGCTGTTTTCACCAGTAGATAAAGTGATTCATGAGGAAAGTTTTAGTATATAATTTGTCAAGGTTTTCTTATTATCAGGGCGGGACAACGTCCGTCGGGCCCGCTAGTTATATATAAACCATATAAAACATATATAAAATGATAAGAGTCTGCCGTTGTGGGCACGTTCGACAAAAACTATTGCACAGATTTGGATAACTTTTTTTATAATCTTGACATTAATTTAACATGAGATTATTAAAGTTTCGAGAAGCGTGTGTGTGCGTGTTTCTTACCGTGGAGAAATGGTACAAGTGTGTAATGCTTATATTACAGAGGAAATATATACAGAGATAAATATACATTATATACAGAGGAAAACCTCTGTACATGAAATATATTGTTTAGATAATTAACGATGCAGAAGAAGTCTCGAGTATCAGTTAGTATTACAATATTATTTTAATATTATAGTACGTAATAATAAAAAAAGTAATTGTTGGAAAGATGAACTCGTTATCAGACAGTAAACGCACTTGATGTCAGTCGAGTGGAGCCTAGTAAACCCGATGCATCGTTTTGACAGTTTATTTTTTTCCTGTGTTCAATGCGTCTAAAAAGTTTTCACTTCAATAAGTATATATAATACTAATTATACTGAAAACCGATGTAACGTGATTCAAGCTTATGAGTAAATGTAAAAAAAAAAAACATTCACAAATCATATTACATATGACAGGCAACAACTTAACTGATGTTAAGTGGACGTCCATTTTGTAATGTAAATCATAATAATTGTGTACGCGTGCATCGGTTGACAGGCAGTGATCCTACCTGCAAACGAATTGTTATGTAAAGCATTACTCGCCCTCTATATTGAACTCTATTGCATTTATTTAATTTAAACCGATAGTAAGCTACACATAGTGGTTTGAACTAAGAAATATTGTCAGTTTTCATAATTCATGAGGAATATTATAATAGACGCATTCATTACGGTCGTTCAAAGATATTCAACTGCAAATTACTTAATTATATTTTTTTTAGTTGAATACAATAATTGTTAATCAACCTACTTAAAGGTACAACTGTTTAGAAACCGTGATATTTTAGTAAACAATGTAACATATAAAAGCTCCAAATTATAGAAGGAAAAGGTGTTGCCATCAATAAAAGTATTTCCATTTTGCTAGAATTGCGGGCTTATTGACGATGTGCAACCACATTTTACCAGAAACTGTTCGAAGCGAAAGTATAAGACCTGTGCTCGATACTTCTGGTTCGTTCCACGTTGGTTTGCACACCTAATTGTCTGACCCTACTTTGAAATCTGCTAGAGAATTATGCAAAATTAATCTAAAACATTATTAATTTTATATCTGTATAAGGTGATTGAGCCTTGAATAAAATAAAATAAAAGTATTTCAAACTAACCGGACATCAGTAATTTAAATTATTAAAAAAATAAATAATAACCGAGCACAAATATAAAACGAGCGGACTTCGAAACTAAATGTCACTTGTCACTTAACAACCGATTCCCAGTCGAATTCATTTGCTTTCACCGGTCTAGTGAAAATTATGTACGAATCGTTAGTTAGCATAATGTTATTAGAGTCCCCCTTTCTCTAAACGATTCGAATGTAAACACTCTGCGCTGCCATTGTAGAAATTAATACAACTAAATATAAATTGTTACAGATTCACGATCACGCGGGCTATTAAAAGCAAATAAAAATTAAAAATTAGTTTTTTATGTGTTATTTTTAAAGTGAAAATATGGTGTATAGCTATGATGAAATAGTTGACAGAATGTTTAAATTTTGACAGACACACCACAGAGCGAGTTACGTGCAAGCCGGCTGGTTACTCCTTTATGTGAAATATAATAAAGCAGGTAAAGTATTATAATGTAATAGATGTGTATCGTATTTATGTAAACATATAATACAAATGTGCAGTAACATGTTAAACCACCGTAACAAGATGTTACACAAAGCGGAATTGCGTCAGTTGATGTAACTATTAGGTTTACGCACTGCGTATACAGAGTTGTTGCCAGGTGACTTAGAAAGTAGTTAATAGTCTACGCAATCGTTTAATTTTATGTTGATTGTAATAACTAGGTTTATAACCGATACACTTTTCATTTAATTTTCGCATAACTACCAGGGTTGATACAAAAAATAAATAAAGTAGTAGCGCACTATTATACATCTATCACATTTTTTTACTGTACCGAATATATTTATACTACAAAATAGAACGCTTAAAGTTTGCTGCGAACTATCGTTGGTCACATAATATCTCAATGGTTTTCAAGTTTTGACAGCATAATAAATATTCCTCCTTTCAATGACTTTGGACTAAGTGTAAATAATAAAAGTTACATCTATCCCCAATTATTTAATTTGCATAGTGCTAATCTAACAGAGACATTTACAAATGAGCTAAGGAATAGAATCAAGGTTTACGCGAACAACGGCAACGTGACCAAAGAAATACTGTCATTTTTGATAACAATCACACTATGACAAACCATAGTTAAACTTTAACAAAAGACTAAGTAATAATACATTTTGGCGAGTATGCACTAGAGCAGTGGTACTCAACTTTTTTTTTTAACTGGCCACAAACACGTTTCACTCTTGGTGTCGCGGGCCGCAAACTACAAATATTTAGGTATTAAATAAAACAAAACGTCATTTCAAATTAACAACGTATTAATGTATTGAAAAATGGTTGTCCAATAAAACATGCTTGCTGTAACCCATATATCATAAGGAACGCATTGCGGTCGGATTATCTGGGATCTATTTAATTTACTCGGCGTACTCATAGTTTTTCTGATGAGCATGAAATCTAAAATAATTAAAAGTAAAGTATAATCGGGTGGGCCAACTACAAAGACCTGGCGGGCCGCAGTTTGAGTATAGCTATACTAAAGTATCAAAAATACTATTTAAAAAAAAAACAAGCGATGCGTTTTAAAGGAAAAATTAATAATTGTTCACAATTTCATTGCGAAATATCCAAAGGGTAACAAAGTTCCCGTTGACCTGATAAGATATAAATAATTTATTTGAATCGTATTTTCCATTATTCTCTCTTTGTGGCATTTTGAAATATTCTCGTGTAATTTCCAGTGCATCAAACAATAGTGAGCTCTCAGAGAACTAGATAGATAGGAATACTCAGAAATTGATATTTACTCTGTGACAGACCGCAATGAAACAAAGAATAAATTTGTTTGCATACAGTTTTACCTACTAACATATACGACTAGCTAGTGATCGCGATTATATGCATATATGAATTAATTGTAGGTTATATTTAGATAACTCTATCGTTATTAAATAAGCCCCAATAACTCTTTAAGGAATTTTGTGTAACCTTTATTAAATTCTTTAAAAAACTTTTGGCTACTATGGAAAAGTACAATGACACTTGAAAAGTCGTCCATACGTCTTAAAAAGTCTACATCCACGGACAAAGAATAGACACTTCAATCTTCAAACTGCAAGACAAAGTAGGTTTTAATTCGGTTGTATTTTTTTTTATATTTTACATTAGAACTTATTATAAGCCGTTTTGGAAACTTCTCTTTTTTATTGGAAAGAGGATCTTTCCAAGGAGGTTCCATTTTAGTGTCATTGGCATTGGACCTTGGATTTTAACGTTACACCAAGGAAATCCTCAAATTCGTGTAGGAAATGTATAGTAATTGAGATATTAGTAGACTTATGACAGTCCAAGATTAGGTAGATACTTAACTATGGTCAACAGCATTCTGGTGCATTTGCATTTTTCAAAGTAGATTTTTTGAAGTCGATTGTATTTGTTGTTATACTATAAGTAATATAGATAAAGAGAACATTTTATCATTTCTGAACGCCCCAGACTATAAATATTACATCATAAATACGAGCTACACTTCGATATAATTTATTTTTACAGTAGGTAAATATATAACGATTGTTATATAGACTAATATATCGTATTAACCGAATGTAATAAAAAATAGTCCGGAATTTATTTTTGGGTCCGTGTCATCACAGAATTAAATTAAATAGACATTTAATCAAATACGTAACTTCCTAGTCTGTGTATTCTGATCGGTATGGTGTTTTGTTTAGTATCAGAGATAAAGGAAATCTGTTTATAATTTTTATATATAAGATACCTACATCCATTGTTGAATAAAGAATAATAGGGAAGTGTTTGTCAAGGAAGCGCACATGGAGGCCGTATTGTACGCAATCGATTGATAACACGCTGATATATTGTGCTGTTTTTGACTTTATGAATTCAAGTGTTTACTAAAAGCGATTGCATTTGGCTAACAAGTATCAGTAGTGAGTATACAATACTTAATTGTATTCAGGGATCTTATATTATCAATAATCGAGAGAAATCTATAGTTCTATGTTTTACCGCATACAGTGGTTACTAAAGGACATTTCTCAGGTTCAGGTTTCCTCGCTATTTTTTCCGTCACCGTCAGCCGTTCGTGTTACCAATTTAAAGTAGTAAATGAACGCGATTTTTAAAAAAATCCTTGGTATATGCCAGGTTTTGGACTTACGGACATCGGATTGATATATCACAGGTTAAACCCCACTCGACCATTACGACTCTTTAGCAATACAACCACTTATTTTAAAATGCCAGTATAGGTGATCTAGTGACATTTAAACATAATATGAAAATTAGTAAGAATAAAACACAGGGCCGTACCTATCACCGTTAGTTAACCTTAATCTCAAATTCTATTTAATAAGTGTCTCATAGTGATATAATAATTAAAATATAAAAACAGCCACCGTTACTAGATCCTAGTGACTCCAACCTCGCACATCTTGGAATGAACGACATAATTAAACGGTAAACAAATAACACCTCCTGGGAAATTGTGACATTGAGTCCCATTACCATCATAACTTTGTCATTGAGAAAACATAATTTAAATCATTCAGAGGTAATGTAAATGTCTATTAATAAAATAATTTTAGAATCCGCCTAAGCACGTTTACCTCTTTATTATTATAATAATACCTATAGATTAAAATTAAACACACTTTGTAATTTTTTTTATTTTAAATCTACCAACACGGTCGCAATAGTAGTAATGATAGTAGTAAGTACCTAATATAAGTAATAGTGAAAATAGTGTCATAAAAACTAATCAATTCTTACTTCACCACAAAAATTGTGAGAATATGTTAGATTAAAAACGATATATAAAATACCGCTTGCTATTAGAGATTACTCAAAAAATTACAAAATGTAAAATTACTACTCGCGTTCTTAGCGATATTATTCTTGACAAAATTTTATGAAACTAGATATTTCACATTTATCTAACGTTTAAATTACTCGTGAACGACTATCAAATAAATAAACCTACATAAAAGAAATAAAATGTTTCTGACAATAGGAAGCAAAAAAAAATCTCAAAAAAAAAAACACATACAACAACGTAGGAACGCACCTATTACCATAATAATGCCATTATATCGTCGTTATATACGACCAAAACATGTTTACACCGTTTATAAAAAGAGATGTGTTGCCTCAAGTATCATCATGATACGAGTATTAAAAAAGGACACAATCTCCGAAAATATACGAAACAAGTGCATCTTAATTATTATCAAGTCTTGATCGGATGTTGTCGCACGAAAAACATTTATCTATGTCCCGGTTCAAGGCAACGGTGTTATTTACACGATGATATTTAACACATTTAAATCTGTTAAGAATAAGACTTCTTTATAAATTTGTAACGTTTCAACAAACAATGAGTATTAATAAAAATAAATAAATATGACGTCATTCTACATAGTTGAAATATTAGCAAATTTTAAAATATGTTTGGAAATACCACAAAACGGTAGTTTTTAATGGGCCCATTGTCAAGTCCATATGTGAGGATCTAATGCTCGAAAATTCGTTAAAATGGTTTTAATAAAATTCACACAAATTACAATTCCATACACTACATGAGTCTAATAAACGTTACTTATTAATCAGTACACAACATAATTTATTTTTCATTTATGAAAAATATGCTATTATTACTACACTAAAACTACCAATAAATGTTTCACTAATCAGCGTATAAAATGTCACAGAACTAGTTAATAAATGGATATCTGAATGTACTACTGAAGGAAAATTATTCCTAAGAAAGTATCAAGACTTATTGTTTCTTAGTAGCGTTGAATATTTATACCACATATCATTCGTCTGGAGGTGTAATCCCATATCACAACTTACGAGACAGAATATTATTTTCCAGATAAATGATTTACTTTAAAATTATTCATACAGACATTTATTATTATTAGGCAGATGGATTTTGTGCAAACATTGTATCATTAATAATAATAGCCTTGTTATATAATATTCTCGCAAAACAACAGCGATAAATGTTCAGAATCTAAGTACATTTAATAATATTTGCTTTATACTGATAATCTTTTCGTAATAATAACATAACATCGCAAATAACAGAGGGGGGACAATATCTATAAGATATAATAAAAATGTAAATGTAACGTGTCCGTACCCTTAGATTTTTGTGAAAAAAATTGTTGCAGGTGTCTAAAATAATACGTAATAAAATACATTTCAATCACTTTCAGAAATGTCGGTTTGTCTATCAGTCTGTCTGTTTGTTTGTTTCAACATACATCACTGCTGAAGTATTGCGTTCACGATATAACCTTACTAAGAAAATCATAAAGCATATCATCGAGTAGCATTTAGTCTTGGTTTAATTGAAATCGGTTGACTCTATCAAAAGTTATTGTAATTTTAATAACGACACGATTTCAGTACGAGAGAAAAGTAGATACATAAATAAATGGGCTTAACCCATTCAGAAGATTTTATTTGTCATTGATTTTTTACATTCGGCTCCACGCGGACGGAATCGCGGACACAGCTATAAGAATAATATCCTATTTTATACGAAGATATCACACATGACATCAATTCCATTTTTAAATCGTTAAATAATAAACACGTATCTGATGTGAAGTTAAAATATAGGAATATATAAAAAAACTATATCTTTAACACAGTTTCACTCTCAACACTAAGTATTCCATTACTCGTGGTGTTAACCGTTTCCCGGAAACAAATCACTTTTATAATTAAACATACTGGTACTTATCTGTCCAATTAATCTGATAAGAAAATACTGCCGGAAACTTACTCAGGTCATTTATTGAAACCATGGTGTAATTCCAAATTATATAATAACAGAGTATATGCAACAAGACAAAAGAAATGTAATAATAATTTCAGTGTCTCAGCCTAAAATGATTTTACATTCTGATGTAATAGGTATGTATCGGTATTAGAATATGGTATGATTTTCTAATAAAACACTGCTAGAAAATGCTATCCTTTAACAACAATATATTTTATTACAGTTGACATATAATTACCTTCAACCAGGTACAGAAATGTATTTTTTTATTATTTGTACGCGCTACAATGATACAAGTTATTGTGATACGATTGAATACATAAGGATGAAGAAAAACGATGTATCGTCGATGATTGACATGTTCCTATCCCAATGCTAGTGTCTTTTTAATGCAAGGTGGATGAAATGGCGTTTCTGAGGGTAGCTTGTGACCTACGAATGCCCTTGAAGGGGAAGGTGTATAAAACTATTATAAGACCAGTCATGCTGTATCCATCGGAGTGCTGGGCTACAAAAGAAACGGAGGAGAAAAAAATACACGCGGCAGAGATGCGAATGTTAAGGTGTATGTGTGGTGTGACTAGAATGGATAAGATTAAGAATGAGTATATCAGAGGAAGTTTGAAAATAGCACCAGTGACAGAGAAGTTGAGAAGTAATAGGTTAGCATGGTATGGGCATGTCGTGAGGAGAGATGAAAATCATGTAACTAAAAAAGTTTTGAATATGATGGTGGACGGATATAGGAGTAGAGGGAGAACGACAAAAGGTGTGGATGGATATTGTGAAAATATGCGTATAAAAGGTGTGAATACTGAGACGATATCTGACAGGGGAGAGTGGAAAAAGGAAACATGTTTTGGCGACCCTACTTACGTGGGATAAGGGTAGGTAGATGATGATTAATTGTATAACAAACATACATAGGGCAAAGTATTATAGTCTTAATTTTCGAGGACGTGCATCTAAAAAACGTTAATTGTGATATCGACAAATCATTAATCATTGACATTCACTTATTCCTTTTCAAGAATACAAATCGATAATGTTATTTGGAATGATTAAAAAAAGTTCTAAATATATTTTACATTTTGTTGTCATACAGAATTACTTTATCTCACGAAAATAATTATTTCCTCATAAAACTCTGTTACGAAAACTTATAGTTATTTGTATAACGCTCTTTGTTTGACTATTGTTTATAAGTTTCTCAGATCCGTTACGAACTCATTACCATTTTTTTTTAATTGTGGCACCACCATTATAATTCTCAAACCTAACACATTGAAGCGTTTTCTTTAAGAGATAATTCTGATACATAATAGTGGTATGGGAAAAATATTCGTATGACATAACATAATCAAGAAGTACGTTTTTAAAACTATTCTTCTTTATTCATCAATGTCCAAAATAGTCAATATGGTGACACCAAGAAACCTCTGAAATGTACATATATTTGTCATAGCAAAATTTTTACACGTCACAATCATATATCACAATAAATTTTGTCGGGTCATAATTATTGTCACACGTCCTTATTCAGTTTAAGTTTCAAATGATGGCAAAAAAGGTTTAACTTGATTTTGATATTTGACATTTTCTATGAAAAGAATTGTGTGCGAAAGAAAAACAGACTCGGCGTTATTGCCTTGCACGGGCACATTTAAGAGCCAGCTGCGATTTTTAAATTGATGCAAATATAAAAATACATTCTTTCGTTTGTTTATTATAATTATTAATTGATCTAGTGAAAATTCGAGCTTCGAATGCCGTAACAGAAGCAGCCGACCTCTTACGTTAGGGCTACAGCGGTCATCAAAGCTGGATGGAAGCGAGTCCAATGAAAACATCTAAGCAAAAACAGATTTTACAAAACTCTACTTTAACATACTTCGATTCTTCGTTCTTCTATTCCTTTAAGCGACATAACTATAGATTCCTTTGTACGAAGTACATATATATCTTTTATACAATGTGTAATGTTACTTATATTCTCAGATTACATTCAGACTTTCAGAATAAAACAAAAAAAAAACTAACATCTATTTTTCGTGAGATTCATTTATAATTTTTGAAAGCACTTCAGTGTATTTTACACTACATATATATATATTTATTACCAGTGAACTTTATTATACTGTATCACGCGTTTCTATATTTAGAGATGACGTGTGGTTTGAATTTTTTTATCATGAAAACAACACTCGATGTGCTTAAAGACCAGTCGAGACCGTATGTGTACTCTTACGCATAATATTTTACTTATATCATTAAACCACAAATACTATAAATACACCAATAATAAGCCATGATTGATGTTATTGTATACTAAGGAATGATCATGTATCCGAAAATAAATATTCAATTCAGTTACTCCGAACAGTATTGTAATAATTTTGATAAGTCGATAGTAGTTATTTTTACAAGAAAAATTAGCAGTTTGTGAGACATGTAATATAGTAATATTTTATGACAATAATTAGATCTGCAAGAAAATTTAGGAGTTTTAGAACGAACGCGATATTTATATTCAGTAGTATAATTATTGTAATGACTACTCGTGTCGATTATAATATTTTCGAAACTACCAGCGCCATCTAGTGAGATACGCTAGTATTCGGTACAGAACGTAAAACACTTCCAAGATTTTCCTTTTTAAACGTTGCTAATATTTATACAAGAAATTAGCATTAATTTAAAACTTGTCAATGAGTTTTATTTAACGACACTACAAATGGATAAACAAAAATACAATTTCGAGACAAATTTAGAACTTTGTACGGGTAAAATAGTACCATATTAAGTATTTGTATATGTATAACTTATATAATGAATTTAACAAATACAAATTTTATTGATATTGAAATACTAATATGGGGTGTGAATTTCTAATTTTTGTTTGTTATAATACTTTGACAGTACCTAAAACACGAATAGACTATTCATTTTCTTATATTGTAAATAGCAGGCCATCTAGCGGCACATAAAAAGAGCTACTATGGGAAGGATATCGAATAATTTCGTGGCATTAGAAAACTATCACAACTTTTACTAAAAGTCATAACCCCATATAATTATTTCTTTAAAATTAAACAATAAAGTGTATAATGGAGAAAACTGGATATTTTCACTAAATTGTATTAAGTTGCGCCATCTAGCGAAAAGTCGTTGAACCATTCAAACATCCATGTCTCTAAAAGCTTTAGCATACAACATTAGTATTAAAAGTTTGTGAGATTATTTATGCAGATGGCGCTGTACTCATAATTTTAAAACTTTACATAATGACGGGACTAATTAATATGCAATGTAGATTTTGTTCACATCAGAATTTTTAATTCCTGTAAATATTTATGTTGTAAATATTTTTGATACCTTATAACAATATTTCACGTACTGCTAATTTGATGTTAAAAGTAGTGATACCCAACAAATGTAAAAACAAACTAATCGTAATTTTTTTATCTATTTTTTTTCGAATTCACTACGCTATTGACCTAGCAAGGTTTTAACAGCTTCACCGGACTACATATAATCGTAAAATTGTACAAGACATTATTTCTATTGTTAATTTTTTTTAAGAAAACATGATTGATGATGATTTCAAGAAGTGTGAGGGAAACAAAATCGCAGTAACGTAGTCCAGCCGAAACGTTTCGTTGTATATTCTAATATAGGTAACAGAGTATGTTGAATAAGAATATTAATTTAATAATATTACATTTAATTTTGACAAGTTTTTTTTAATGTATTATTAATATTAAAAAAAAAAAAAACAATATGAATTCGTGTCAAGACTAACTGATATTAAAAATATATTTTATGTACAGAGAGAAAAATATAAGCTTCACATATATCAATCAGCCTGACTTCTCTGCGGTAAGTACTTGTAACAATCTTTTCATCATACTTTATTAACTTTTAATTTAATGAAACTAATGTGATACTTATTTATATAGGGATCAAGTATTTAAAACTAAAAATATGATCGAAATCTAATGAGTGAAGCGCGCATGCCGGCAATTATAACACAATAATCACTACAAAAAGTTGTGTCATTTTTGTGGCAACAAGTTGGAATTATTAAGTATGCAAAAACAATTTACTTCTAAAAATTCGCAACAACTACGAATTAAAAAAAGTGTACGCCCGAACAGGGACTTGAACCCTGGACCCTTGGATTAAAAGTCCAATGCTCTACCGACTGAGCTATCCGGGCTCGTGTCGGATAGGACGTAAAACACAGTTTGATTAATTATTTCATATCTCTACGTTAACATGTCCACTTTAATGTTAATAATAATAAATATTAAGAAAAACGATTAGTTAAATAAGTAAATACTGCTACATTACGTACATAATTGTATCGAGTTATGTTTTGACGATACATAATATTTCAAAATAAAGTGACGCCATCTATGCAATGTAGTTTCAACGATGTGACTATTCGCTGCTAGATGGCGCTTCTCCACAACAATAATATTCGTAATAAAATTGCATATATAAGCGCAATTTTTTCTCGAACTGACTACACTATTCAAAATCAAAATATTCTTTATTGAATTTAGGCCCTGAGAAGGCGCTTATAAACGTCAAAGCTACCATCTATACCACCTATTGCCCTAGCAAGGCCTTAACAGCTTCACCGGACTAACAAGCGCAATAATCAACATGATTCAATACGTAAAGAATAAATTATCTTGTACTTATTTAATTTCGTGAAGTTATTTAGTGTAATAGGTACATTAATATGAATAAAAAGTATTAACGATATATGGAAATAATAATAATACGGAAATTAAAAATGAGTGCGAAAAATACTAATTAATAAAAAAAAAATCATGGTGGAACCTTGCCAACAAACCGTGTAGAACATCAAACCGTGAGGACGATCTGCTCACGGTGACATCTCTTGGCGGGGCACAGGGTAACATAATATCACTAGAGAAAGCCCGGCGTTTCGTAACGCCATTCATTTTTTTAAATATAAACGCAGAGATCAATGCGATGTGACCGCACGTAGTTTGTAATATATAGTAAATCGCATAGTCTGTAGAAATTAAAAACAAATCAATCATTTGAATGGCATTATGAGACACGGATAATATCTTCGTTTACAGAAAAACAAAATGAGGGAAATTATAAAAGTCAAAGCGGTAAAACTCATTTACATAAGATTGTAAGATACGGAATATTATTACATGTCTACTCGTGTTTTTGTTTAAGCGAAAAAGGTAAACGAGTTTTACAACTCGACAGTATTTTCGAGTTTGTTTTATTATTTTTATTACTAAACCGATTCCGTGAATCATTTTTATCTTTGAAACTTGCACACGATACGTTACTAGTAATATTCGATCGAATACATTAAACAAATCGAAAGGTTGTCCTAAAACAGAGATGTCTTTTTTGAGATGGAAATAAAAAGTTAAATTTCCCTATAACATATACCTAGTATGCTATTGGACAAAAAGTGTTATGAGTTTAAAATTTAACATACACCTATGAACTATCACAGATTATACATATATTGTAAAAGGAATCGGTTGGAATTTGTTTGAAATAATTTAGATGTTTTTAACAGTATACAAGGAAGGTT
This sequence comes from Antheraea yamamai, assembly GCA_036509395.1. Classification (NCBI taxonomy): domain Eukaryota; kingdom Metazoa; phylum Arthropoda; class Insecta; order Lepidoptera; family Saturniidae; genus Antheraea; species Antheraea yamamai. The sequence goes on from AP028428.1 coordinate 4,748,148, forward strand.
TTTTAAATGAGATTGAATTTAAAAAAAACTTCTCGATTTAATAAATTAAAATTGACATCTTGGACAGAGTTACGAATAGCAGCACAAACTGCTTCAAAATGATAATAACATTTAATAAGGAAGGACACGACTCGGCAGACAAATTTGGTGTGTGAGTCAGTGGTCGTTTACTATTACAAAAACAAAACGCATAGGACATTAAAGAAATAATAATATATGTCATATCTACATACACTTTAGGAGATAGGAAAGAATCCTTATGGGTTATAGAAAAGAATGACATGATTATTTACGGGATTTAATAACACGGGAACAGTTTAAACATCTTTTGAATGTCTGATGTTATTTTAAGTGAAAGTAATGAGTAAGTCTTGTCAAATGATAATTTTTACGAAGAGAACAATGTTATTTTAATCTCTTACATCCAATCTTGAAAGTTGTTTTTAATTATTATACAGTAAAAATAATAAATATTTATGATATACTAAGCGGGTAATTCTTACTCTCGGACTAAGAATAGTTTGTACAGTCTAGTTTCACTGTGTAACTTTTTCATATACTTTCTGAATATTAGGGATAGAGTAAGTCCACAACTGTTGTTCCTCATAATAAAATAACAACATAATTTACATATTGTGTTGTTAGTTTTGTAATTTGTTGTGAACGAAACGTCACTGAGTTATTTATCAACACGAATGACTCACGGTGTCGGTGTGCGTCGCAGACAGTCATTTCAAGTACCTGCAACAATACGGAAAGTTCGGTTAGTTTGTTATAAATATACGTACTTTTTTGATCATACATTCAGTATAGAACTTATATACAATTATAAACATAAATACTCGACAACAAAATATAAAGCGTGTATTTTATTGTATTATATGGGGGGGGTCTTTCATTTTATTTTAGCTTTTCATCTTTACTATGGGGTTTTGTCGCATGGTGACTAGTGACTATGACGCCCGTAATAACATCACAGGTATATTAAGTTACGCAATAATCAATTCTAGTTAAATCTTAAAAGCTAAACTTGCGATTCTGTGCAACATTTTCGCACTCTGAGACAGAGGGTCTGACAGCATCGAATTACAAACCGCCTACCTCCATAGATCGAGTAATAAGAAAAAAAAATCCTACAACCTTCGTTTTGAACTCATTCAATCAGAATATGGTAGACGTCTTCTTTTCTTGCGCCACAGAAATCTTTAATATTTTTAAAGTAGTGTACAATTCGGGTAAATCAATACCAGTAATACAAGTAATGATTATAATAAACAATTGTGTAACATTATATTTTTGTATATGGCAAAAAGATTATATAAACCTGGTCCCTGTTTTAAGTGGTACTTACAATTTAAGCTATACGTTTACATTATACGCATCCTTTCTTAGTTGTTAAGTAAAAGTATTTTAGTAGTTAATACCACTTTTATATATATTTTACTAAAGTGACATCAAATTAAATAACTTATTATTAAAAAGTATCAATTAACAAAATCGGCTTATCTTCTTTTTTTTTTCGAACTGACTACGCTATTGACTTAGCAAGGTCTTAACAGCTATCGGACTACTAAGGCGAGCGCTTAAGGCACTCAGCCGATTTTATTTTGTCAACTAACTCAAGGGTGCGCGGCACACTTCGGCTTGGGCTGTTGCCTGATACATGTAATTCGCGACCTATCTGAGCTAACCTAAGCTAAGCTACCTATTCATACATATATGAGTTGTTGAACCATATATGTGTACCAAGCATACATACCTCAACAACTCTTATATATATTTCGTATCGGATAATTTTCTAAACTATTTCAGTTTGATAAGGGAAAAAAATAAAACCCTTTCACTTGCATGTGTAAGCGTGTATGCGTGCACGTGTGTGGAGGTGATATGTGTAATGTTGTCACAGTGATGTACGATTTTGTGTCACTGTATCGCGCGAGCAGCGTACTCAAGGGCTCCACGCCGAGGGAGGCCTAGTCTGGTGTGCGGGAGCGAAATTTACCACCAGACCACGGCGGCGTGATCTGTGGTTACGCGGGCGTGGGCGTGAGCACGCTCTGTTTGGAGAGACAGGCTGGTACTGATCGTTCACTGCCGTTATTTCATTTGGAGGGTCGGTAAAAAGTATGTCGCGGACGTCTTTTACAACGCGCAGCGTTCGCTACGGGTTCGTATTTTGCGGCAGATACCACTAACGGACTGATCCGGCTTATCATTTCTTCTATAAATACATATAACAGAAAAATAAGCACAAACTTACTTGAGATTTATCGCTATACTTTGACCAATATAAACAACATACTTAAAAATTACCTATGTATTATTCAGTTGTTTATACTACTACCATTACTGCCAAGTTAGAAGAAAATCCGTTTAATAGTTTATTGCTTGGAAGAGGAACACAAACTTTCTTAATTATAACATTATTATTATTTAATATAGTTTTAGATGATATATTCACATATACAAGATCCATTTCATTACTCAATTCGAAGAAACAACTTAAAGAAAAAATATATGAGACGACCTAAAAAGAGTATGTTAATTCATTTACTTCTATAACATGCAGAACACTTGAATAAAATTTTAAACTGACTACACGGTAACAAGAATATTGAATCTCAGCATATCACATAACATGAATTCGATAAACGGAATTAACTTGCAACACTATCAGTGTTTATAATTAAAGTATTATATAACTTCTTGTTCGTTTAGATAACAATATATACATGTGATATTCACGATATATGTGTCACATATAGTAAAGCGACCAAAATCAACACCATTTATCACCATTAACTTGAGCGTCAGAAGAATAAACTGACCTACTCTGATATTATTTCATCATAATATGAGTAGGTGATTGTATGTATGTAGTTCGTACGTTTGACGCTGCAGCTATAATTCTTTATGATGTTTGCGAATAACCTGTGCCAACGTCTCCTCTCATGTACGATATTTGTAATACGAAATCTAATAAAAGTTACAGACCGATTACTTTAATTTTTGACATGTTTTCATTAATTTCCACGGTAGACTACAGCAGATATTTAAGTTTGAATAGCTAGCGTTACGTGGCAGCCACGCTCGCATTAATGTACTTCTGACCTATCGCTTGGAAGCAATACTTTTTCTGGACAAAAGGTAACCTAAATACTTTTATGTATCCCTAAAAACCGGTATGCAAATTTTTCATGATGATAGGTGGAGTAATTAAGGCGTGAAAACGTAACAAATAGACTGACACTTATGGTATCATATTCCAGAGTAGTTCCATATACGGAAAAGGAATTATGGTCGTCCTAAACTAATTTCGCATCGAATAATTCTACCGGGACTGGAAGCAACAAGACTTGGAGTAGCAATGTACACGCAGTCGGTACTACCCAAAAGTAAAATATAGTGTAAAGGTTCGAATTACAAATATCTGAATAAAATAGGCAGATATAAAACAGTTAAGTATTCCTTCTTTGTTTAGCAATTGATTTTTTTTTTTGTTTAGTAGGTATTGAAGAGCGTTATCAAGAAAAAAAATTAAACAGTTCGTTTCTTCGTCTTAATATTCAACGAATTATAGTCGAATTTCAATCACTAGTATTATTTAAATCTCAATTTAACCTGTTATCTTTATTACCTACAATACTTCTATCGAAGTAGGTTGATATATACTTTAAATTCCGACTCACATTGTTCATTATACTTTCACTTATAAATACATTATACTATATATGGACCAGTCCCGCCTTCCAATTCTGTTACAATTAAAGTCGTATTTTAAATGGCATAACGATCTTACATTTCATATAAGTCGATTAATAAGTTATGTCATCCACGCCCAAATATATATTTTTACTGGCTTCTGCCGGCGACTTTGATTGCGTAGAATAGTTACTTTAGGCTAACGCTAACACGCAGCGGAAGCTCTCAAAAGGAAAAAAAACGATTTTGTAACATTCTTCATCGGTGCTCCGTTCATATTGGTCTTAGTGATAATATATTAACTTATAGTCTTCCTCGATAAAACAGCTATCGAACACTGAAATAATTTTTCAAATCGGACCAATAGTTCCAGAGATTAGCGCGATCAAGCAAACAAAATCTTCGGTTTTATATTAGTTTTTTTTTTATATCATAGGATATAAACGAACAGGTGGGTCACCTAATGTTAAGTGATCACCACCGTCCATAGACACTAAACAACACCGGGGAGCCACAAGTGTGTTGCCAGCCTGTGTTTGTAGGGAATGTGGGGAGGGGCGAGAAGAGAGGGGAGGGAAGGTAGGTCTCTGGCGCTCTCACTGACCGAACGGAACGCAAGAATGCAAGCATTGTTACTTCACGTCGGTTTTCTGTGAGAGGCTAGTACTACCCCGGGCAAGCCAACCCATACATGCTGAAATCAGTACTAGCTTCAGTGTGACTCTACTACCTTGATTAATATAGATACATTATAGTATTGATAAAGTGAAGGCTGAGGAAAGTGGAATATCCTAATATTGATGTACTCTCCATTCCAGGAAGGCATATAAACCGCGATGCATCATTAAACGCGTCATTCTATTAAACATTGAATGGGTTGGAAACAAAGCTAAACAATCGAAATATTTGATATGCATCGCCTATATCGATCTGCAAAGTGGATCACCGTCCGAGAAAACGGTTACTTGTAAAAGAATAACCAAAATCACGAGACCGTGCAAAAATTACATGACATTAGTCGATTTTCAACACTAGGTAATTATATAATGAATAAAATATGTAGAAAAATGACTATTCCGATTGCAAATGTGAATGAACCGTACCGATACGAGCTATATTATCGCCGTTAGTGGCAGTAACATGTTATTAGTTGCAATAACTACAATGAAATTAGTTTCGTCCACGCCCACAAACTCGCTTAGCTGGCCTAGTAGACAGAGAGTAGGGATGCCAGACTAATAGTTTCATTGCTTATAAAAACCTTTTATTTATTTTATTTTTTTTTATTGTAGCTCGGCAAAGTGACTGTACTGTGCCTGATGGTAAGCACAGTACAATCCAAAAACAATGGCGACCACCGAAAGACATACTATCCATCGCCGGTCGCCGCTGTCATGCCGGCCTGAAAGCGACCCAGTCAGGGACAGTCCCCCCCCGGTTGCTGGATATACACTGGCTGATCCCGGAACGCGACACGCCCAAACGTGCCACTATGGCGGGTGTTCCACCTGGTGTACGGTGGTCGCGATCCAGTCGGGTACAGACACCCTACCACCCCGCGCCCAGTCAGGGACAGCCCCCCCCCCCCCAGTTGCTGGATATACACCGGCTATCCCGGAACGCGACACGCCCAAACGTGCCACACTATGGCGGGTGTTCCACCTGGTGTACGGTGGTCGCGATCCAGTCGGGTATAGACACCCTACCACCTACTATATCTATCTATCTAACAGTTTTTAGAGTATAGATATAAGAATTGCTATCTCAAATTTTATTATAAATTTGAGACGAGATTAGTGGGTAATTCGTATTTACTCATTTAATATTGAATTCTGTGCGGCATGATTTCTTCGGGAATATTTAACGTTACATATCTAAGAGAGTATAAATTAATAAAATATACCAGAGTCTAAGTGAAAATCACACAGGAGATCATGTTTAATTGTTGTATTAAGGATTCATATTGTTTTTAATCAGCAGAAAGGTGTAATAAGTTAATATCGCCGTTCGCCGATGTAATCTATATATATATATGAGATTCCCACCTATATATTGACTCATCACGATATCTCTGGAACCATAAGGCGTAGCGACTTGAAATATGGTAGGAATATTCCTTTCGCCGAGTAGAGGTCAGCTAAGAACGGATTTTACGAAATTCCACCCACAAGGGGGGTTGCGGGGGCGTTAACAATAGAAAATTCCCATTTTTAACCTATAGCTCCATTGTTAGTAAACCCGTACGAAGTCGGGATGAACAGCTAGTGAATCAATATTAGTAACTGAATGTAGACATTTTTTTACCCGTTTCAAATTACACCCCTGTGTCATTTATGTCATATTAAATTTTTTTTTTGTTAATGTATTTTAGACTAGCTTTTATATAAAACAAGCTTAAAGTCTACTAAACTAGCTCTTATTGAGAACTAAGGACATGCTATATCGATGTTTATGAACTATTTGATAATAGCAGTCGATTAAAGAAGTATTTATGGATTTGTATTACAAGCATGTAATATATTCATAATGTATCGATGACGTATTTTTATCTCATACTTTGATTGAAACAATATTTTATATTAATTTATATAATCGTAGATCATCTGTATTTTGGAACTGTCAAAGCATGTAATAGGAAAAAAAGAACTTTGTCTATGGCTAATGTTTAAGTATATGTGTAAGTAATGAAGAATAGAAGCAATAACTATTGTACACGTGCTTAAATCTACAAGGTACAATTTAATTTGAATTAAATTTAAGTAAAAATATACGATACGATTCTGTAGATGGTAGAGCCACGCTGAAGCTATTACTGGTTTCAGCACGAATGCGTCGGTTCGGCCGGGGTAGTACCATCCTCTCACAGAAAACCGACGTGAAGTAACAGTGCTTGCATTGTTGCCTTTCGTTCGGTCAGTGAGAGCGCCTGAAGCCCACCTCCCCTGTCCCCTCCCCAACCTTCCCCTCTTCCTTCAAACACAGGCTGGCAACGCACTTGCGACTGCCCTGGTGTTGCAAGTGTCTACGGACGGTGGTGATCACTTAATGTCAGGTGACCCACCTGTTCGTTTGCCTACTATGATATAAAACAAAGATGAGAAATAAGGTTTATTGAATAATAACGATGTAGTGTTTCGAAATATTAGATCTAATAAAAGCATCGATGTATTATCAAGTTCGACACCCCTATTGAGAACAGACAAGAATATAATAATATTGAATGAAAAGAATCACACAGAGATACCATAGTATTTTATATCTTCTTTAGTTTTATAATTGTTATTATATCAAAACAGTCGGCGCCAATAAGACTATTAAAGCAGAAACGAATTACTTATACACATTCTTAATCGTAGTCCGGTGAAGCTGTTAAGACCTTGCTAGGTCAATAGCGTAGTCAGTTCGAAAAAAAATACATTCTTAATATATTCATTAATGACAGATTCTGATGTTCGTTATATGGACGAATATTAGTTTAAAAATTGTTAGTCCGTACGTTAACCCATTGTAACTTTATAATAGTAATTATTTTATATATACAATAACATTTATAACAGAATTGTTACTATTAGGTTTTCCTTCTAGTACGGCGGTAGTTCGGTTCGGTAGTAGTTCTTTCCTCCTAAACGAGAATCTAATGTCCAACTGCAATTGACTGATAAATAAAATTTATTTTGTATACTGATTATAAATCATTTAAAATGGGTGTAGATTGTATGTATTTAGTAGAGTTGTTAAAACCTACATTGATTTATGTAAACCTACTTTAAGCGATTACGCGAGCTAGAGGCTAAAGTCATCTATATACAGTATACACACATATAAATAAAACGACGGAGGACTGTCGTATTGCAAACATCATTCAGAAACTACTGGATAGCTTTTCATCAACATTTTTTTATTTTATTTTACTTCATACAAATCTCCCTTATCTAAAAGAATTATCACAAGTTTCATTTAATATCAAGTTATTAAAGTTCCAAGAAACTACTTTTATAAGCACTATGCGTGTGTTTCCTTGATGACCAACGACGCAGACGAAGACGCGAGTATCAACTAGTTTTACATAAATATGAATGAATTCAAACGACAATAAGAAATTTTAGAAAAAAGATATACATTTTCATAGAACAATTATGCAAATTGAAACGACAGATTAATGTAACAATAAAAAAAATCAAAGCTACAATATTTTCTATAGAAGCATTATTTGAATATAAACAGAAGTAAAAAAAATGTAACACATATTAACGAGTATATAACATAAGTAAACCACACAGTAATTAAAAATATGATAAAGAGCAATCTTCTGATATTTAATACAGTTATTGTAGCCAATTTTGATTGTCAAAAAATTATGTACGTATTTATTTCAGTTTTTCGTATAAATATTATATCAAAACGCTTGGGCGGTTTTAAAATGGAAAATTTATTGAGCCTATACAAAATTATATACACTTTAACTTAGATAAATTAAACTTTAACATAACAAAAAAAGTTGTATGACATTCTAGTTATGTAAATATACTGGAAAATAATATATCACGGTTTATCAAGAATGATTAATTATTGTATAAAATTGACAAGAATTTCATATAGCAGAATAGTATCTTATGTTTGTGGAATTCGTTTTAATTTTAGTTAATGTCCAAGACACAATATAGATATATTTATTTAAATATTTCTCAACAGCGTTTCATTATAGCGGAATTTTATATACACAATTAAGTTACCTAATACAATCTGTGGCAAGATACGTGTTAAATTCCTCAGTTACAATTAATAATAGTGGAATTGTTAAACCGAATAAATAGCACATTATTCATGTCCCTTGGTACACATCTCAGCGCGTGTTTGATAATTCGAATTTAATTAGTACCACTACTATTGTCTTACATAAGCATGGACCTTGAACATTTGAAAAGTAATCTTTACTTTTGTTTTTTACAGGCTAGCATTTTACTATAATCTCATCAGATTAATCTATATATATATATTAGAGATTCCCACCTATATATTGACTCATCACGATATCTCTGGAACCATAAGGCGTAGCGACTTGAAATATGGTAGGAATATTCCTTTCGCCGAGTAGAGGTCAGCTAAGAGCGGATTTTACGAAATTCCACCCACAAGGGGGGTTGCGGGGGGGGGGGGGGTAACCAGGGCGGGACAACGTCAGCCGGGCCCGCTAGTATGTAATATAGTATATATATGTAGTAATATAGTATCATGGTAAGACTGTAGTTCCAGTAGCCGAGATCTCAAGTTTCGCTGCCGCAACAGAATACAAGACAGACTTTCAATCGAAATGAGGTTACTGATCAGGCGAACATCAAAATGCCTTATATCTGTTACCATGGTCTCATCACGATATTTTACTTCGACGAAAATTCAGGCTCATGATGTAATTTGGAGACAGAAGACTACAACTAGCACACAACATAACACTAAATTTACGATATACTAGGAAAATACTTTATCTACACTAATATTATAAAGCTACCTTCTAATTTGAAAAAATCTTTCGAGGAAGTCACGACCAGACGCTAGTTTACAATATATTCTGTGATACATAAAATAAAACACTCATGTGGACAGTTATTGAACTATTATTTATCGGTACTTATGTTGTAACTGTACTGAATATCTGTAATATTATGGATAGTTTAAAAAAGGAATTAGGAAAGAAAAAAATGACAACTACTTTGGTTATGAATTAAAAATAACTTTATTATGAATGGAAAAGTCAGTACTAGAAATGGTTAATATAATTATCAAGCATTTTTCACATTTTATTGATACGAGTTTAAGTTATTTAAGAAATTGGTTTGATTTTCAATACTTCTTCAGATTAAAAAAAAATTAAATTGATTTTTTCTCTATTCCCGCTGCTTCAGCTCTCAATGAAACAGGTTTTGTCGGTAATTAATCTTAAATGATGAGAAGAGATGAATAGATCGATAAATGTTATTACAAACAAGTTATTTGTTCCAATTTTGATTGTAAAATGAGTTTTTAAATTTCGAAAGAACAATCGTTAGCATACGCTAAGACACAATCTGTTTTTAAGGGAAGAAATAACTAAACTTGAAAATTACTTTTCTCTCTTTCAAATACTGTACTTTTTCATATTTCAAAATGAAATACGTTATTTTTCTAAAAACAAGTTGGCGACCCTAGTTACCTTCCACTTCGGTTCTTTCCTACTACTACATGGTAATTTACTGGTTAGTTGGTTGGTATTATAAGTTTCAAATATTGTATTCATATAATAAACATATAATTATCTTCTTAACTTAATTAAATCTGATACAAATTCTGTCTGATAACCCTTACACGCGTTTGGTGTTTCCAGCTATTCCAACAAAACTATTTTTTTTAAACTGTTAAATATTTATTCATAATATAATTAATAAATAATTTATCAATCGATTAGTATAATTAATAGTGACAAGACCAAACAACCTTCTTTGAACGAAAATTTGATTGTTATCTTGTATTGGTGAAATGCTTGGATCAATAGAATGTTGTTAAGTCAAATTAAAAACCTTAATCTAAGAGAAGCAGGTTTAAATAATGTCAACTATATAATAGTGATTTGCAAATCTATACTATAATAAAACTGTAGCAAGGTCAAATCTGTACATTAAATATTTTTTGAAAATTTTGATCGGGGTAGACTTTGTTATCGATATAGAAGCCAAAAATAATCTTTTTACAATTTTTGTCTGTCTGTCTGTCTGTCTGTCTGTCTGTCTGTCTGTCTTTCTGTCCCTGTGAACACGCATCACGCTGAAAGTACCGAACCGATTTTAACGAAACTTGCAACAGTAATAACTAATATTCCAAGGTTACATTTAGGATACTTTTTGTCCCATAAAACGCAAAAGGCTCTCCAGGAAAACTAAAAACAAAAAATTGTAGTTAACGTAACTAGACTTTTTTGCGACACCTTAGTACAAGAGCCAGCAACGTTGGAAGAACGAGAATTTTAGAAAAGCTGGTTCTTTAATATGAAGATATATTATGCCCTTCCAAACAGGATTCAGGATACCTGGTATCCGGTTAACGTTGTGTTTTTTAATGCGCATCACACCTTTACAGGTCAAAATTTTGATTTATAATTAATTTTAGGAAAAAAAAATTCGGTTACATTTTAACGCTATTAAAAACATGAGTTTATCACTGCCAGACAATTTTGTTATTGAAAATAATGTGCCCGATGATATTCTTTATAAATATAATAATTCATTTCAAAGCATTTCATTTTTTCCATTGCAAACAACATATTTCATTTTATTAACCATTATGATATTGAGATTTCACCGTGAAAACTGAAAAACAACGATAAACGTAGACATACGACTTGAGATTTATGTTATCTTGAATACATGCGTCTATAACAGGCGCTTCCACAATTATCGCTATTTTTATCATACATAAAATGGGGTAAACATATCAATGCAGTTCCAGAATTTAGCTCTAAGTTTCTAAACGTTTTCAAAGCATTAGCCGGTTTTAATTGGGGTGTTCATCCATAACATTTAGTCGTTTATACTTCAATATTACATGCAGTCGAATTGACTATGCGAGCTTTCTTTATGATAGTAGTGCTCAGGTTAACCTCTATAAACTTGAAAACGTCCAAAACCAGGCCATGAGAATTATCAGTGGTTTCATTAAAAGTACTCCAATCTATGTTATGGAAAGCGAATTGAGCATATGTCCGTTACATCTTAGGGGACAATATTTACATGGCAAATTCTATTTAAATATAAGTCATTCGAAAAAAACGAACTAACCAATGTATCAGAAGAACTGTCCACCCCTTTCCAATCACTCTATTGGCGTAAAAGAAAAATACCATTATTAGTTTCTATTTTTTCTCAATATAAAAATACTCCAATTCAAATAAATATAAAACATGAAATGTTCACTTTACACACCTGGGTCGATAACATTGATTTGCACAATATAATTAAAATAAATGTAGATGGTATTTGGAAGCCAAAGCGTCAATATGATGTTCTTAAAATAAAAGATATTTGTCTTCAATATATAAATAAATATTATCAACATTTTGTTAAAATATACACTGACGGATCTAAAGCTGGGAATTATTTAGGAGCCGCATTTTTGGAGTCAAATTCCAAAACTTTTATGAAATTTCAAATTGATGAAAATATTTCAATTATGCACACTGAATTGATAGCAATTGCAGAGGCCTTCTCATCTGCTCAACTGAGTCCACTAAGATTGTTATTGTATCCTATTAAAAAAGTGCTCTTCAACACGTACCTCGATGTACCTCGACTTTTCGAGAAATACCGATAGCCTACACTATTTTGAAGCAATTACTAGATTTCAAAGCAAAGAACAAAGTAATTGTTTTACAATGGATCCCTTCTCATATAGGTATAACTGGGAATAAAAGAGCTGATCTTTTAGCAAGAGAAGGATCCTGTGAAGGTGCTCCTATTAATATTTTACCAACTTACTTGGATGTATGCTCAGTATTTAAAAATAGCTGTTACTCGCATTGGAAGGAATACTTTGATGAGCGTTCTAAAACAAAAGGAATATGGTACAGAACGATTCAGCCACATCCCTTACGGTCACCATGGATTGATGACAGTACGATTTGCCGTCGGGAAGCAATCACAGGAATGAGATTACGCTCAGGACACATCCCATGTAAAAAGTTCGCCTACCTGATGCGTAAAGTACTATCACCACTCTGCCAGAGTTGTGAGCTCATCGATGATGTACACCACATCCTGGCAGAATGTGTTCGAAGCGAAGATATTAAATCTTGGCTTAATGCTTCTGGTTTGTTCCACACTGGTTTGTACAATTCGTTATTGTCTGACCCCATTTCGAAAGATGCTAAAGAATTGTACAAAATTAATATAAGCTATTGTTAAGTTTATTGTCATTCTTATTGTTATATAGTTGTATGTCATTTAGGCGATATAGTCGCTAAGGTGACTAAGCCTTCATTAAAAAAAAATAATAATATTAAAATTACAGCTATCTTAACATGGTTAGAACATACTTATTTTATTTACAAAAAAATAGCATCGGGCAAATTATTGTTTATAACAAAAATGTCTGGCAATAATAATTTCATGTTTTAGTAGGGTTTCAAAGTTAGTAAAAAACAAAACATTCAAAAATGATATAAAAATCAATATGTTTGCCAGTAAAGGTGCGATATGCAGTAATAAACGCAACGTTTACCGGCAGCTAGGTAGCCCGCACGCTGTTCGGAAGAACATAAAGGCATATAAAAAACTGTCTTATAGAAAATTTGTCGAAACCGTTACTAGCTCTTAGATAAATAGTTACAGGCAAGTGACATTTGACGCGTCGTGCTCATATCTTTTTAATAATTATATTTTTCTTCAATACAACGGAGTGTGAAAAAGTTTTAATACAAGTTAAAAATAGTTATGATATCATTCAGTGTTTCATTTATCATTATTTATTTTATAAATATATTTTGTCGTTTAATTTACAATTTAACTCATAAACTTGATATTTTATAATGTAAATTCTACTGACTGTATAGTAAACGTCTACAAAAAAGGGAAAGGAATTTCTTTAGAAACCGGGGGTCCATAGACCTCTAAAGCTTTTTTTCACATTATCGCCAATATATGTAGGTTAGTTTTTATTTTTTATTGAACTCAGTAGATGATGCTACGAACGGGTTGTAGGCTTATTTTAAAAGATTTCTCACATACCATCTGGGTATATGTTTGAGTGAGTCCCTTGATAGTTTGGATTCACAATTGGAAACCATAGATGTGGCTGCAATAAGGTTTTAGGTATATTCAAATTTTTCGCGTTTAAAAATACAATTGACACCGGTGATAACCGATTTGGTGCAGACGAAGTTGCACGGGTCAGCTAGTTCATAAATAAAGTAATGAAAATTTATACATATTTATTATTTTATAACTAAGCATAATTTATAACGCTTTTAAATAAATAAAAAATGATTATAATAAACCGGTATGCATAATTATTTCTATCTACACGTGCAATGGATATTTTAGTATTATTATTACAATATATTTATTATTATATAATTATTATACTTAATATTCTCGCTGTTTCTTCAAAGATGGCAGTAGCAGTACCCTGTTCGTGGAATTTCGAATGGTAACACACATGCAAGAAAGTAGTGTATCTAATCTTAAATTTCAGTGCGTGGTAATTCACTTTAGTATAAACAAAGTAATTTTTTCTTACTTCTGAAAATATCTACTTTCGTGCCAAATAAAGTGTATTTGCTGGGAATTTTATTGCACCACTTTATTCATAAGAAATCTACAGCTGAAGCACATAGAATTCTTGTTGAAACTTATGGTGACAATGCTTTGTCGGATATGACAGACAGAGACTGTTTTCGACGCTTTAAAAATAATGAATTTGAACTTGAGGATAAAGATCGTTCTGGCGCACCGAAATAATTTGAAGACGAAAAGTTGGAGGAATTACTCGATCAAGACCGATGCCAGACGCTGAGACGCTAGCAGAGCTTGGAAAAATATTACAAGTAGATGAGTTAACTGTTTCAAAACGTTTAAAAGATTTAGGAATGATCCAGAAGCAGGGATATTGGGTACCGTATGAATTGAAGCCGAGAGACGTCGAACGGCGTTTTCTCACGTGTGGAAACGCCGCAAACTTTACTGCTTCACCGGCAGAAAAGAAAAGGTTTTTTGCACCGCATCGTGACTGGCGATGAAAAGTGAATACACTACGATAATCCAAAGCGTAGAAAATCGTGCGGTAAGCCCGGCCATGCATCAACATGTCTGCAAAACAAAATATCCATGGTTCGAAGCTTCTTCTCTGTATTTGGTGGGATCAGCAGGGTGTTATTTATTATGAGCTGCTTAAACCAAATGAGACTATCACGGGGATCGCTATTTCGGCTTCAATTGATGCGTTTGATGAATCGAGGCTTAAAAGAAAAACGGCCGCTATGCGAGCAGAGACACGTCGACAAAGTGATTTTGCTACACGACAACCCTCGGCCTCATGTTCTAAAACCTACCTGGAAACGCTTCAATGGAAAGTTCTACACCACCCGCCGTATTCACCTGACATAACCCCTTCTGATTTTCACCTATTCCCTTCGATGGCGCATGGCCTAGCTGACCAGCGCTTTCTTTCTTATGAAGCTAAAAATGGATCGATTCTTGGATAGCTTAAAAGATGTGTCGTTTTTCCGACGCGGAATTCATATACTGCCAGAAAGATGGGAGAAAGTGGTCGCTAGTGATGGGCAATACTTTGAATGAAATGTTTTTGTTCCTTATAATTTAAATAAATATTTTATTTTGTAAAAGAAATAGCGAGAACTTATTCAAGGTCATCTATAAAGAAATAAAATCAGCTTGTTTGTAGGAAGTAATTTTAGGAAACTCACTAATAAATAAATCACTAATAGGAAACTGCATAATCTCTAAATGTCTTATTCCTACCAATTTTCACACTATAATTCACGCGTACGAAGTCGTGGCCAGTTACTAGTTATTTGCATAAATAGTCGTTGGGGAGTCCGTTAGTGATTGTGTAACTTACGAACGACTAGACCGATTGAGGTCATCATATACACACAATAAATTCGCTTCGTTGAGACAATAGCTCCGTTAGGACTCGATAGGTGGCACTTGTAATCTTTATTAACAAACGGGAAAGGGCAGAACACGGTTTGTAGATTCACTTTTGTATGTTATATACAAATCAATATACAAAAAAATTGATTTACAACTTATACAGACAAACTTTACATTACAATAGAATAATGTTGGTCGTTTTTTTCTATATAACCAATAAATATTCACGGTCGAATACGTTCCGGAATTTCTTTTAGATGCCCACAAGAACAGGTTCGATTTCGCGACCTTGGGCATTATATTGACCTTCCGGACAATTACATAATTTAGAAACGAGTCGTAATAAAACGTTTGATACAAGTTCAGAATGTAAATTAGAAGAATCGTTGATGAGGTCATCGCAACATCAGAAGATTCTATAGATTCTTATAATTTAATTATCAAGGAACATTAGGACCGTCGTTTGAATGAATCAATGAAGGATAAAACCAACGAGTCACCGATTACAGGAAGCAACAAAAGAACGAAACAACGAATTGACTTATGCATAACTAAAAACCGTCCGCGTAAAATTACAATACAAATGATAATAAAATAGAGACTGGCGCGAACTAGTGGCGAGTTATAGGAATTTGAATAATATAAAACCCACCATGAAAAAGACACTGGTTACCTATTATCCAGAAAAAAACTACTGTTTTCGAGGAATAGATCAAATATATACTAACGAGAGCAAAAGCCAGTAATGTGATTATGTATGGATTATTAAAAACATCAGTAAGTATTTAAATTAATATGACACCAAATGGCAAAACTAAAGCTGAGCTTATTTACAAGTAATATAAATAAACCCGTATTAATATTTTTAAGTAGGTTGGGAGTGTGAAAATTGACGCAGCATGATATAAACGTGTAACCAATATCGCAAATTATATTGTAACACAAAAATATATTATACATCAAATATCCCGACTATCGTTACTAATATTTATAAATGCGCATGTGAGTTTGTTTGTTCACGCTTTAATTATTCAACTAATCGTCAGGAAAATTTGCATAAACATTGTCAGGAGTACAAAAAAACATAGGGTACTTGTCATCTAGAAAAAAGTACTGTTCCCGAGGGATAGGTCATGTACATTAATGCGAGCGAAGCCGCGGGCGAAAACTAGTTTTGTATATGATATAATAGATTATGTTATCTCTCAAATATCCAAAGACATGAATATTATTATTATTATCAGGTGCATTTTAGTAAGATGATTCGTTACTATAAAAAATAGAAAGACACACAAGTAATCACAACATATTATAAAACAGAGTCCTCTGCCACGTCTGTCTGTCTGTCTATCTGTTCGCAATAATCTCAAAAACTACTGAACGGATTTTCATACGGCTTTCACCAGTAGAGAAACTGATTTATGAGGAATGTTTAGCTATATAATCTGTTAAGGCTTTTTTTTTAATTATCAGGGCAAGATAAAGTCAAAAGGGCCCGCTAGTTATTAAAAAATTGTACGTTATGCTGAGCTATATATACATATCGAGACTTAATAAATAATTGACACTTTTTAAATTGTCAACAATTAAATGACGACAAATAAAATGAAGAATTCAATTAAATATTAAAAATTCGAAAACTGCAGTGTCCATCATAAACGCTAAATAACTGGGTCGGCTAACGTGACGGGGTTAATTGACTTCAAGGTCGCAACAAATCATCTGAACATTGACTTATTCAGCTTGTATCGTGTTAATCCTCTCCCAAGCTGTCAGAAGTCATAACTGGTTCGTGGGAGTTTCATATGGTATTTTCCGAAACTCTGGATATCTAATTACTGCCAATAAACGTACTACATTTTCTTTTTAATAAGAATGTTAAATTGATTTTTTTTTTCTTATATTATAGGAGGCAAACGAACAGACGGGTCACCCGATGGTAAGCGATCACCGCCGTCCATAGACACTAGCAACACCAGGGGAGTCACAAGTGCGTTGCCGGCCTTTTATAGAAGTATACGCTCGTTTCTTGAAGGTTTGCATTTCATAATTGTTTGGAAATACCGCCGCTGGGAGTCGATTCCACAAGGTTGAAGTACGAGGCAGAAACGACCTTGAAAACCTCACCGTGGAAGACCTCCACTCATCCGGGTGGTGTGGATGAAATTTTAGTTTTTGGCGGGTAGTACGATGGTGGAAATTAGCGGCAGGTATAAGTCCAAACAAATACTCTGAACACTCACCGTGGTAAATGCGATAAAGAACGCAAAGAGACGCGATGTCCCGACGCAGTGCCAATGAGTCGAGCCGATCGGATATTACCTCGTCGCCGACGATTCGAGCCGCTCTATGCTGGATGCGGTCAAACGGAAGCAGCTGATATTGAGGCGCTCCAGCCCAAAGGTGAGAACAGTATTCCATGTGTGGGCGGACTTGCGCTTTATAAAGTAGTGAACGATGTTCTGGTGTGAAATACTGTCTTGCCCTATTAAGGACACCTAGTTTTTTGGAGGCCAACAATGCTTTGCTTTCCAAATGACCGCCAAACTGAACGTCGCTCGATATGTCAACGCCGAGGATACCAATACTGGGCTTGGCGACTAAGGGGACTCCCTGAAAGCTAGGCACTACATCAAACTTTGCCTTTTTCGCGGTAAAGGCGCAAACTTGTGTCTTTGTGGGGTTAAAAAGGACCAAGTTTTGTCTACCCCAATGCGAGACGTGTTCAAGTGACGTCTCCATTTGAGACACAAGTTGATTCCGGCACTCAACAACGCGTTCCCGGGAAATATTAGCATGGCCAGTGTATAGAGCATCCCCTGTGCTATCGTCTGCATAGCAATGAATGTTGCTTACTAATGTTGCTGCAACATATCGTTGATATACAGAAGAAAGAGAGTAGGGGATAGTACACAGCCTTGTGGGACACCAGCATTCACAGGCTTCAAATCGGAGCATGCACCGTCGACTACGACTTTTATGCTTCGGCCCGTGAGGAAGCTAGATACCCAATTGCATAAATTCCCGGGAAGTCCAAAGGAAGTAAGCTTCGAGAGAAGCGCTTTGTGCCAAACTCGATCAAAAGCCTTCGCTACGTCTAAACTTATGGCTATAGCCTCACCCTTGCTTTCGACTGCCTCCGCCCATCGATGTGTCAGGAAGGCTAGAAGGTCACCAGCTGAGCGACGTTGGCGAAAGCCATATTGACGGTCGCTAATAAGCTGGTTCTCCTCTAGGTACTTCAAGAGCTGGCAGTTAATAATGGACTCTCATTATTTTGGAAAGCAAGGAAGTGATGGCGATTGGCCGATAGTTCGACGGCTCTGAGCGGTCACCTTTTTTTGGGATCGGGTGCACAGTAGCAGACTTCCAAGATACTGGCACTACGCCTGTACAATAGGAGTACCGAAAAAGACGCGCAAGAACTGGAGCCAGTTCCGGAGCACATGTCCTTAGCACAATTGCGGGAATTCCGTCGGGTCCACTCGACTTCCTGATGTCTAAGGAGAAGAGCTTTTTGCGTATATGTTTCTGCAAAAACTGCACATTGGGCATGCAGCTTTTGCAACGCGCTATGTTCGGTGGAGATTTGTCATCTAGAGTCTACTAACACTAACTAACTACTACTAACTAACATAAACCGTGACCTATCAGGTATCACAGTACTAGCTGGTATCCGCCGGCATCGCTGTCCATTAAATAAACTTTTAATAAAAAAAAAGATATGTAAGCAGAATTTTAGTAATATCTGACCCGTAGTCCGGCGAAACTGTGAAGTGCCGTCAGGCCAATAACGTAGTCAGTTCGAAAACTCCCTTGTCAGTAAAAGTAAGCAATGCTATTGTTCCCGACCCGCTCACATGCTTATGTACATATTTTTAAATCTGTTCTGGTTTCCTTATTAATTCATGGTCAGCAGTTAATAAGTCTAGAAATAAGGAGTTTATAGTCTATAATGGAATCAACTTATATTGGTTCGCTACTAAGGCGATGGTAGCGCAGTAGATAAGAACGTGTGCCTTACATCTCAGACCTATACTCGGCTGAGTGCCTTAAGCGCTCACCTTAGTACTGTGAAGCGCCAGGTGATGCTGTTAAGGCCTTGCTGGGATAATAGCGTAGTCAGTTCGAGAAAAAAATATATCAGATCTACACATACACATTACCCCGTTTTTTGTCATCAAAGATCCTCCCGCCCCCCTATAGTCCTTACGTATTACTTGTATGTCCCAAATAGGTAGTAAAGGGATAATAGAATCCAAAAAATCCTATCTAATATAGTCTAGAATTATAGTCCTAAGCCGATACGTTCAGTAGCTTTGGTGGGATTGGACTTAAAAGGAACTGTATTTTCAGATATATATATATAAGATTGGGATAAACCTGCGTATGTCGTCGTATATGGGAATGCTTTGTTTTACAACTATCTAACAATAACGCGTGTCCCTATTAAGTAGGTAGAAAAAAGATTTATTTTCGTGTCTAGGGAATCTAATTTGACAGATTTGCAGGATATATAGGATTAATTAAAAATATTGATACGAAAAATACATATGAAATTGGATAATGTTAAACTACGATAAACGAATAACTCTCTGAGCTTATAATATATAAATGTGTGAGTCATTTTATGATTTCATTACGCACACTAAAGATAACTGAAAAGTAATTACACATTAATTGAATTAATAATGAATGTCAGTGTAGTGTATAATGTTTCGCTTGAAGACATTTTTCAATAATAACGAGATTCTTTCGGTTAAATGAAAATTATGTCCTGGTTTTTATAAAAATATCCAATCGTTCCAAAGACCTTCACATTCATATACAAAACACAAGTTGAATTTAAAATGTGGTATTTGGAGTACAGAGTAGCAGCAATCTTCGGAATGTTACACAGTGAATAAAAACAAGTGTTATAGTATGACATTGAGTGGTTAATTTAGGCTTTTAAGTGTATTTTTAGATGAAAGTATGACCGCTTCCTACTACCAATGCAAAAAAAAATTGTTCTCATAGGCGAAAAAAGTTCTGTAGAAGCACGTGGCTAAAGATAATATAGGATTCGTAAAATTTGTAACATAGTGTCGTATTTAATTAAGAGACAATAGATTATTCTTATCTGCTAGTATCATTCAAGCAATGATAATAACTTGAAAGCCGTCGATTCAAAACATAATGTTTCGTAATACATTCCTACAAAATTTTATATCGTATTTGTTTCCTAATAAACACTAATAAATACTCGTCTTATTAGTAATTAATAGAAAATAAACTATTAACTCTGCACATAAGCGTGGTTGGTCCTTTCCGTAATAATGCGGGATTGTAGTTTCGTCACGGGTTTGCATTGCGTAGCCATATCTCTAAACATTGTAATATCATTCATGTAAATGTGCTGTTAACAATAAATATCCTAAGTCATGAGATTGCATTTACTAAGCAAAACACGATAATTGTAACGCGTGATTTAATCTGATAATAATAATAATGTAGTCGCTTTTTATTTTAATATTCATCACGCTTGGAGTAAGAAACTGACACAAAATCATATTATTGTAACGGTATTATATTTTAAGCTTTAAAATAAAAATAATAGTAAGAAGTGTGATCTATAAGTTTAAGCCTTACAATTTAATATAATAAACGAAAAATGGAGTGAAAATTCTCACACATAATACCCATCAATTTTAAAAGTAACTTAAATACCAAGCGCCCCTGATAAACGAGTTTACAACATAAATAGATTATATGATCATTCCAAGTTTATCTCTAAAATCTCTAAACAAGTAGTTCTTGAATTTTGAATACATTTTAAACTTATTTCGCCGGCGATTGGTAACTCGTGGAAACCTTGTAGAAATCGAAACACCAATGATACTGTACGAAGGTGAAATTTGAATAATCGAAAACGTAACGCCACTACGTACTTCCGACGAAATTCTATAGCTGTCGAGTTTTATAGCTATAATTTATTATAACAAATCACACGACGAAAGAACTTAATGATTCAACGGATGAGCGAAGGAAAATGTTTATATAATTGTCACGATTCAAGAATTTCAGTGAGAAACCAACGAACCAGTACGAAGCGCCTCGCCTCTACACAGTTGCCATACTGTCTAATATGCAATTAAAAATAATTTTAAATTGGAGGAAACGATTTTCGCAACAGGCGATCGGAACCGTCGAGCGCGTTCGTGTCACGCAAAACCAAAGTTTCGGTAACAACGATTATACACGTTTTAGTTGATTAACCGACGAGAGTTACGAAATGATTCCTAGAAATCGCCAAAATATTATGTAGTGTAAATTGTTCGTTACGTATAATGTTCTTATATAAATTCAATAGGGAATTGTTACAACGGTAGGAGACTATATAAAAATCTATATATATATATGCAGAGACAAAACGGTTCTGTACAATAATCTCCTCTATAAACGTTTTTTTTTGTTGTTTAGTATTTACTAACGAGCTTTAGTATTAAAATAAATGAACAAATTACGAAAAATGTCGTTTCGTTCCACAATACTGAAACGTGATAAATTTAGGAATTATGGTAGCATTTCGATCACTAGATGATCAGTAGTATTACATTTACTGTTATATAAAGAGGGTCTCGTATCATAAAATCGTAGTAACGCTATTGAAACATCAATAGCATACTGATTTGTTAGCAGAAAGTAATATGTGTGAGAACCAAAAGTTTTCATTAACAAAGAATCACGGCTTGAAACGTTGTCCACTAAAGAGAAACCAGTTTGCAAATACGAACCGGGTTCTAACAGAAAAGGCTGTCGATACAGGTATAGGTATTCGGTTTACATGTAAAATGATAATTATTAAATTCTTTAACACCTCCGATTTGATACAGCAATAATAACCATTAACACAAAAACTATTACTCAGCAAATGTTTAAACGGTTCACTTGCGGAAATTAAAATACTTTATGTATAGATATGTATGTATAGCGCAGAAAACAAGAGATTGTGGTAAGTGTGCAAGTGAAACAACATGAGTGGTATATAAGTGTTTTTATTAAATATAGAATTCTAGACGGCATAGGCTCGCCCAGGACCGGTCCAAGCGATACACACTTGTATCAGAGTATAAATAAAACAAACTGTCTGTATATTCCTCTTGTATAATAACATAAATGCCTACACGTGTGGGTTTAAAATTGCCGTAAACTTATAAACGTAGCGTCTAGACTTGAAAGCTCGTTAACAATGTATACCTACATAGGTCTATTTTGTAATAACATTTCCATATGTCGTTTATAAAAATAAAATTGCATTATATATTTATTAACGTCCATTATAATATGAAATTTGGTGATCGGTTAATTGGATGTATGCCTATTACAAAGAATTAGAAATACGTATAGTAAAAGTATCAATAATTCATACTGAAAGAATCGAATGTCACGCGACAAATTAACAAAATTAAAGAGGAAACGACCCAACAAAATTATATTAGGCATTACATAAAACGTATTTAGTTAATAGTTAAAGATAAATAAAATAAAGTATGTATTGAGGAAAATGATGAGGAAAAGGACAGTTCTGGGATCCAGCAATAAGTCGTAAATCGGAACTACTAATACTTACTTGTCGAAGAACATAGAAAACCACTTTCGGCGAGTGATTCGAGTTCTGTTGAAAGTTTGCCACAGTATAAATATTGGTTTCCGACATTTACGCCGGCTACAACCTATTTCAATTACACCACGAAGGAACGCAGAGGATTTTTGAATTTTACAACGGTTCCTTAAACGGGCAGCATCCTTTTTAGTTTTCATAAAATTACCATCTGTACAAGTCATACTCATAAGGGCTTCTCTCCTTAAGGTTTCATTAAACTTTCGTAATATTTATTCACTTTTTGCCATAGATTTCCATCGTATTCATTGAAATCGTTCTGAATTTGTTTTATTGAACTCTTCGAGATTTTGAAGCATTTTCACTGTTCTGGGTACTCTGAATATTATATTATACTAATACTAGCGGGCCCGGCAGACGTTGTCCCGCCCTGATTATGAAAAAATCCATGACAAGTTATATACTAAAACGTTCCTCATCAATCACTCTATCCACCGGTGAAAACCGCATGAAAATCCATTCGGTAGTTTTTGAGTTTATCGCGTACAGACAGACAGACAGACAGACAGACGCGGTAGGGGAATTTGTTTTATACTATGTAATGATAATGATAACACTTAGCCAATGTATATGTTAAATTGTATAGTGATTTAATCACGATCAATCATCCAAAATTCGTTTCAAAATATATACAAATGGATGCTGTTTTATGATACAGTTTGAATGAGTACCAAAAAAGTTGACAAAACGAGTTGTTTTTTTTTTTAAGAAGATAGTTGTTATGCAATAAATTTTACCATAACTCACCACTAAGTGGCGCTGCAACACACGAGAGTTACATATAACAAGATTTGAGTAATTAACAATAACAAAATTAAGGCTTAAGGCATCTGTTGACGACCTTAGATGTATTTCTTAGATATTTCGGTAATTATAAAGATTTAGTCGGTGTGTTTTAAAAAAACTGATTACGCAAACGATACTTACTTATGTTTGAATTATGAACGTACTTGTTCGTAATTGTGAATGGCTGTTGCGTTAACCAGAGTGGTATCAAAGTATGGGACTTAAAGAATACTAACGAAAATGAACTAAATTTTACTTAGTTCAAAGGTTTTCTACGATAACGAACGACTTCATAAAGAGTTTACACTGTATGTGAATCTACAGCACAACAGAGCATTCTCAAGACGCACTATTATAATGAATCTAGATAAAATTGTAAACTATTATAACGGGAACATGGTTAACCGCTAAGTATCACTGATTCGTAAATTATAACTATAGTTTATCCAAAAGATAAAAACTTTCCACCACCGTGAAAACAATGACACTACTATTGACATAGCAGTAAATAAAATAACTCATTCTCGGCCAATATGAACTTTACCGTCACAATTTTATAATTAAACTACGGAATATAGTTGATGGTAATTATTATTTTACCGGGTAATCTTCAAATAATCCTTGAGAAGAACACGGCAATATAAATACTGAGACCGATAATTTTGTTTTCTTCGTTTTACTTAAGCGTCCAGTTTAGGTAAGTGTTATACAAACATACAGCCGAATGAATAATATCTATTGATAGATGGATAAATAATTTAATCATCAAATCCCAAATGTTACATTAACAATAAAATATATATTTGCGATATTTTCATATACGTTCATCCATATGACGACGTTTTCACACGTTTCGCAAAAATTATGGTATCTAAACGTTTTATTATATAATAACATACTAACTGTGACCGCGGGTCTGTTCGCGTGTATTTTTATTTTTCGTAACAAAAAATGAATAAAGGATATATAATTTCAAAATAGATATTTTGTATAGTATGTTTATAGATCAACACAAAACAAATACAAATTTTCTTCAAATCAAACTTGATGGCGTGCATAGACATCTAGTGGTGAATTATAGTAAAATAAATAGCGTGTAAATAGTATCTGTGACCTTGTTATATCTATGCCAATCAATTTTTATGATGGTCAGTTGAGTGAGTAGCTTAAAAACCGTCTCCATAAAGAAAATCCTGGACGTGAAAAAAAAAATGTTATAAAGATCGATATGTATACCAAAATTTATTTTATAGATTTGTAGTGATTACACTTATTATTTAATTTAATAGGTTCATTCGCCAAATGTAAAAATAAAATGTTATAATTATTTTATGACACAATAGTATTGTACAGTTCAATTTTAGCTGATACGATACGATAAGTTTTTACGTCTATTTTAAATATATTTATAAAAAACAAAAATTCTTATGAACAGTAAAATTTCGATCACTGTGTATAAAAACTGAAAATCTATAAAAAAAAGTAAAGATCTTATATGAACGATTTAAATTAGATTTGGCTCATTTTGTTATTTAACGCACATAGCTAAGAAAAAAATCTATTTAATAAAGTATTTTTTTAAATATACAAGAACTCCTTTCTACATTGTTTCAGAAAAAAGGTTAATAGCTCTATTTCGCATCAAAGCGTTAAGAAGGTACGCATCTACCTTATAAATGTATTCTATAATTACTCTTATACGTAAATTTCAAATGAAAAAAAAATATATACATAGCGGGACTTCGTACTAATTAGCGTGCCAAAATGACAACCGTCCAATTAAATTTATTACCGTACACGACACACGCAAGAGGCGCATACCGATAGAACGTCACAGATAAGCTAACCCTTACGAATATGTTTATTAGAGTAACATAAAATTCGTTCAAAATACGACTTTACGCTTTGTACAACTAATAGTTATATCATTGATAACGTAATTTAAGTAACTAATTCAAGAATTACTAATACGTCCATTGTTTCATGTAATCTTTAGCAATATTCTACAAATGTATGTGAGTCTGTCTGTCTGAGCTTTCATACATTAACTACTGAATCGATCATCATTAAATTTTGCATACACTATGTTTAGGGAACATAAAAGGACACAAATCCTTCATTTAGAAAAAAATACTGTTCCCGAGACGTAGGTGAAACCGCGATAAAAATATAGTAGACACATATTACACAGAATGAGTTATATCAATATTAAAGTACAGATACGTTTACAAAAAAAAACAAAAACGGGAAAGCATTCAATAAGTGGTATATAGAAAAAAATACATTTTTAAATATTTATAATATTTTTAAACAAATATGTTTCATATAACAGTATAGTATAAGGTTTATTTATACGAAAAACAGAGATATCGAAATGAAACGTTAGCGCCCCTCGTAGACGTCACTGACACAGAAGCGCCACGGGATAAAATGAGCATGCACCGTTGCCAAGTTTTTTTTCCCACTCGGCCGGCATGCAGATGGACGTGTAAAATCGAACAACGTCACACTAGACTGTGCCTCGCTCTATATATGCTTTTAAATGAAATTTTTCTACGTTGTATTTTGTTTTCTCTACAACTAACGTCACAGACTCTTTTTCGCGTGTAACCTTCTTGATGCTACCTTGTCTCTTTTATCGAATGTTTTATAACTCCTCCAATAAACACAAGGACTAAAGGAATAAATATGTATGTTACATATTTCAACTACTATACATCGTGTTTTTGAAAATTACTAAATAAACGCAAACATACAGCGAGCGAATGAAAAAAGAAGTACGAGATCGAGTTATATAAGTACGTGTGTACATATATACAAATCATTACTTTTTATTAAGATATTATACACGATTCTTGGTGACTAATTGATATTTAAAGACTAAGGAATGTGATCGTGGTAATAAAAAAAAACTTTACACAACCGTTTCAGGAAAAACTGCACTCGAAATAAACTATAGGTATGTATACCGCGTAATCAATACCACGTTGTTATATTTAAGTTTATAGAATATTTTTAAATATCACACGTTTCAAACAGTTAATAACATTTAAATCGTAAATTCCTTATATCATAAACATATTACAAATCACAATATTTCACATGACCAGAGGCAGTTAAATGTGCGAACGTGTGCGAATTAACATAATAATATTTGCAGGTAGAGTAATATTTCTATTATAAAAATGGCTCTGCGCTGCCAAGTAGGTCACTAGACTGTCATGAGATGTACAGGAAATAGCTCACAGGTAATAATTTATAACGGAATGCAAAATTTTAAAAGTTTAAGTCGTGAGGGCTCTATGTTTTTTTTCACGGTATGGTCATAAAATGTTGGATATTCCGTAAATGATTTTTTTTTGCATTAATGGAATAAATGTAGGCAGGTAAGTATCTTGTTGGTAATTAAAAAGGTTTACAATTATATTTATGAGAATGATAGTCACAGACCGTTACCACAGTTTATGTCCAAATTATTTTCAGCGCTAACACAATATTAAACGAAAAATGCATAAAGCGAACGCTGGAATGATACTGGAAGTATGCCGAGCACGATTCGTGACAATTTTGCTTAAATAATAAACCTCCGACTAGCCTTTGTCTGCCAAATTACCTACTAAAAATAATAGACGAAATCTGTACAGAATTTGTTCTAAAAACGCAACGGTGACAGATCATTTAACCCTAATGACTTTGTACTGTTATACCAAGTCTAGGCTCAGTCTACATTTCATGAAAATTTTCTACACAGTTATGGTTCAAAATACAAAGATATCTCATTTTCGAACGTTATTTATACAAATAATAATTCTTATAGTAACAGCTTAATTAATTGAAACAAAATACGTCCGTACAAATGGAAATACTGTCAGACTTAATAACACTAATGGAACAGATACAGTTACAATGATATAAGAACGAGCGGAAATCGCCGTATCTACAATACTCTATTCAAACAAATTATTAATTAAATCACAATTAACTCGTATTAATGTTAGAACTATAAATAAAAGATTACAAATAACGATGAAAGCGAAAGGAAAAGAACACAAAAAACGTATTCATTTTTATGAACCTAAAGCTATAGTGGAGAAAATAAGACAAAACAGTAATTACTTACGAATAACAAACCGAATATAGATTGAAAATAAAGAATCGTATGTCGAATATGTATAACGACGTAATAAAGAGCATGGTTTCAGCATAAATGGGTTGGCTCGCCTGGGGTAGTACCACCCTCTCACAGAAAACCGACGTGAAGTAACAGTGTTTGCATTGTTGCGTTTCGTTCGGTCAGTGAGAGCGCCGGAGACCCACCTCCCCTCCCCTTCCACTTTCCTCTTCCCTTCCTCCCTTCCCCCCTCCCTACACAGGCTGGCAACGCACTTGCGACTCCCCTGGTGTTGCAAGTGTCTATGGACGGTGGTGATCACTTACATCAGGTGACCCACCTGTTCGTTTGCCACCTATGATATATAAAAAAAAAAAAAAAGAATACAAAGAATTAAAAAAAAAAAACGTGCGGTCAGCGGACTCTCGTCAGGAACAAATTTTTTACCCATTTTCTTCAACTCCGAATGTGATTCGATATAGAGACTTACATTATTTATATTTGTATATTAAATACGTTTAATAATAATAAAATAATATATGTTTCGTATATAATCAGTTTGGTATTTAAAGTGTATATATTGGGCGAATTTAAATATTACTATTATTTATGTACATATAAATATTGATTGATATGTCTGAATGAATTTTAATGTGCATTTATTTATTCATAACTTTTACTTTCTATCGCCTTGTCATAAGCACATCACCAAAATGTTTAAATAACATAAAAGTAAGGAATCAAATTTAAAAGTTTCATATAACATTGTAAGAAAAATGCTCATGTATTAAAAATTACATATAGAATAGTGAATCATAGATCACATATAAAAACATTTTAAACAAATAAAACAAATAACAAAAAGTTGTAATGAAATTTCCATGACTTCATTATTGAGGTTATACAACAGACAATTTCGATACTCGAACGCGCACTCACAATTATATACAACAGAAAGAGACAGAGCGAAAGTAGCACGGAGGAACGGTTTTTTCTTACGTGACGATATCTACCATTCAACTCCGACCGCAATCCGCGTTAAGGAACTGCATTCCAAAAAAAATATCTTTTCTATAATATTATTCGAGAACGTAAGACCAAGAAAAAGTAATTTGTAGTCTTGGCTGACATAATAAAATTCTAAAAATACGAATGAAAATCATTGATTTTGATGGGTAAATAATATACGTGCAGTCATGAGAAGGCAATCGGTTGCGGTGCGGTGCGCCTGTGCAACTTCAATTTTATTTATTTTTTTTCGAACTGACTACGCTATTGACCAAGCAAGGTCTTAACAGCTTCACCGGACTACTAAGGCGAGCGCTTAAGGCACTCAGCCGAATTTATTTTGACAACTAGCTCAAGGGTGCGGGGCACACCTCGGCTTTGGCTGTTGCCTGATACATGCAATTCGCGACCTATCTGAGCTAACCTAAGCTAAGCTAACTATTCATACATACATATATGAGTTGTTGAAACATATATGTGTACCAAGCATACATACCTCAACAACCCTTATATATATTTCATATCGGATAATTTTTTAAACTATTTCAGTTTGATAAGGGAAAAAAAAATAAAACCCTTCCACTTGCATGTGTAAGCGTGTATGCGTGCACGTGTGTGGAGGTGATATGTGTAATGTTGTTGCAGTGATGTAAATTTGTGTCACTGTATCGCGCGAGCAGCGCACTCAAGGGCTCCACGCCGAGGGAACGGACCTAGGCTTGAGCTGCTGCCGAGGGGGGCCTAGTCTGGTGTGCGGGAGCGAAATTTACACCCATACCACGGCGGCGTGATCTGTGGTTACGCGGGCGTGGGCGTGAGCACGCTCTGTTTAGAGAGACAGGCTGGTACTGATTGTTCACTGCCGTTATTTCGTCGGGAGGGTCGGTAAAAACAGTTGTGCAACTTCAAAATCCAGAAAATCTATTCATTTGTAACACAGAAGAAATATATTGAATAATGATTCTACTATATCCTCTGGAATAGTCTCAGAGCTTTCAAACAGTTTGAGTACGCCATCTATGCTTTCGCGGATTATTCAATCCATTGAATTTTAAATTTTGTACAGTTGTTGGTACTTGCTTCAAAGATTTCAACATAGTACTATCAAAGTCCAATAGGTGGCTCAAAATGAATTCCAACAAATGTGTGTATATTATCTACTTTCGATGTTTTCCATGTAATTGTGATGTTATGTAGGGGCTATGAAGCGAAAAAATACAGTTAAAGAATATAAAAAATAAACATACTGAAAAATCCAAACACAAAACAAAATTTGCGTAGAACATCAAAATGATTCCGCGGGATACGTTAATAAAACCCTTGCGTAGCAAGTAAGCAAATAAACTTCACAACTACAATTTAATACAGCTTAACAATAAGGTAACCATACCTGGGTGTTAATAAACGACTCTATTCCATGAAATTTTACCTTACATTTTAAACATCACAATTGTTGTAGATATAGTGGGTGATTTAGTTAAAAAAAACTTGCCCGTCATGGTTGTTCACCGTACTGTTAGTCCGACTGATACAAAGATTAGACATGAAAAATTCACGTAACACAGATTTTGTAACAGTGTAAAAACTGATTTAAGCTTGCAATTACCATTAAATCCATTGAAAATGTTTTTCAATGTGTTTGATATAAAATAGAAAAAAACCAACAACCTAAATATTATAATTTTTTTGATACGCTCTATCAAAACATTGAGATTTATTGGCTCTTTTGAAAAAAAAATATGTCGTGTCGTTCTGTTTTCAAACTTTGAAGTCACAGGTTTGTTACAGTGTAATGTTCTTTTTTATTTGTTTCATCATGGCAATCATTGGAAAAATACACTCTGACATAATATTATTATTATGTCGATAAAATAAGATATGACAACATTCGATTCGGAGATTGCTTTAGCTGTTCATTATCAATGTGATAAAACGTTAGCAGATGTTAAATTAATTTTAACGGCTAGTGAAATTACAAACATTATTCATTTTAAAATTGATATAACGAAATATATAACCTATATATATTCGGGTATTTATTAGAATAACGTGAACGCTTGAAAATTGGATTACTGTGACTCATTACAGAAGCACTACAAACTTTTAATTAAGCTAGCTATATACTACAACGTATTCTGCTACGGTGGAGCTTCTCCATACTATTTGTAACATAGATATTAAGTACCCGAGAGTATATTACATGCTTAATTAAGAAATATACTTTTCACATAATTCTTATAAAAAAAATCTCCCAAAAAGTAAAGCCAAACGAGTCAAAAGAAATAATCAAATTCGACATTTGCATCTTGAAGCAGAAACACTTATTTATTATAACACATTATCATAAATTACTGTAATAAATGTTATTAATCCTCATTGCATTTTAGTATCAAGAGAACAGCGTATGTCACACTTTAACGACAAAAACATAACAAAAACAAAGTATAACAGTTCAAATCGCCGGCATTTTGTTTATAGTAAAAAACATCGATTTTAATAACACAAAAGTACCAAGTAGAGTCTAGATTACATGGAATAGAATATAAGTCAAGCAAGTTGTTGTGAAATCATGCATGCATGCATTAAGTTTGCAATTAAACGAACAACTGGTTAATCGGTCTCAGGTGATATAAGTTATCGTAATTGTACTCACGGTATACGTGTGTACTGTTCTCAAATGACGCTTAAACAAGGCTTCCGCTGCGTGTCTCTCATTACTTATACTCATTATTAGCGAGTAGAAGAAAGCAGACATTGAGCAGACATAGTACAATAGCCACACTCGAACTGGGTTAATTGAAGACAACAGCGACCATTGCCGACGGGTAACGGGCGAGATTCGATCTACAGAGGTACTAAATTAATATTGCAATAAACTACTAACTGCAATGTTGAGTGGTAATATTATTACAAAGCGTAGAACGTAAATTAAACAACATTATATTGTAGTTCATTTTTTTAAGATTTTTTTTTAATTACAATATTATAATTTTAGCAAAGTGAACCCCTATCAAAGTTGTTAATGTAAAACCAATTATCTTTATGTCAAATATACGCGTTGTAATATTTCCCTGTGTGTAAGTCGACGATAAATTATATAAAGTGAAAGTTAAGAATGAATAGATTATTTTACATAATAACTGGATAGATTCTGGATGAAAAACTAAAGTGAGAGGCAAGTTGCCATTTGTGACATACTTCGTTTTGGACGATATAGGAACAATCAAAGTGATAAATTTGACCCTGGTACATCTTCATCTTATTGACCTTTGTAATGTAAGAGAAAGATTACGTTATTGAATTACGTATTACAAGCATCCTTTTGATTATTAAAATCATTGAAAAAATTACATTCAGGTATGGAATATAACCCACGTTTCATATTTCAGGTGACTTTTGACTATCCCAGTGTCTCATATTGATGGTTAACACTATAAAACAGTGAAACGCGTTGTTTAAGACATGTGCATTTATTCAATTAACAGGTTAGCACTTTTTAACAGACCACGAGACAAGTGAGAGCACATAAATATCACGAGGCTGGAAGGAAATTCCGAAAATAGGTCGAACTACTTTCTCTAAACGAAGCGGTGTGATAGTTAGACATATCTGCAATGCGACACTGCTTCTTACATTGATTTCCGAGTTCTCTGAATAATATACTTCCATTGTAAATCGTTTTCAGGTTATCACAATTTACAATTGGAAA
Source organism: Antheraea yamamai (assembly GCA_036509395.1). Taxonomy (NCBI): domain Eukaryota; kingdom Metazoa; phylum Arthropoda; class Insecta; order Lepidoptera; family Saturniidae; genus Antheraea; species Antheraea yamamai. Next base: position 4,780,763 of record AP028428.1, read on the forward strand.
AAAAATATATCGATACAGTTTTCTAATAGCAACGGATGACAGTAAACATGATCTATACAATATTGGGGAGAAAATTGTATTTCTTGAAAATAGATAAAATACACTTTATTTATCTACAGAACTACAAGTAATAAATAATTCAAATAAATATTTTATTGATATTAAAATACACATTATTGACATTAATGCAAAGCGATACCCATCAAACAATACACCACACAATGAACACAATAAGCCAACGTAATATGAGGTAAACGGTACATCGTTTCCTGGACGGTGGACCTTTGGAGCATACTAAATTTGGCCTAAAACGTTACTTTCATATCAAACAATAGAACAATATTGGAAAAACCTCTTCTGGCATAGCCTTCGTGCATTTTAAATGGTATGTATGTTCCTATAAAAATATATAATTGTCATGAGTTATTAAAATAACTATCAACATTTATACTGTATAAAAGTTCACAGGACTTACATAGTATATTTGAAAACAGTCCAAAGGCGACACGGTTAACAGGTTCGACTTTGAATAATAAAAAAACGGCACGTGTATCTCAACTACACTAAAATTAATACAAATGAATTTGTTGCCTGTCATTTACACCCACGCTACATTAAACTAGATCAAAGTTCAATGACTTACGAGAGTCAAGAGTGAAATCCATTCATCATGCGACCGTCACTGGAGCAGTGGAGCGGTTTCGAGTTTGAAAATAATGACGGACCGATGATGTCACGTTTCAAAAGCCAATAATTAGTATGAAACGTGTCTTTATTTTCTCCTTTACCATTTACGTTTTGCGAAACCGTTTGAAAGGATGAACTTTACAAAAGTTCATTCATTGTGATAATGAGGCCGTCAGCAGCAGGAAGGCACCGCCGCCAAACGTTCCGGGAAGTGGCGGTAGACGAGGCGCAGACACCGATGACGTCACTAGGTGATCAGCCAATTGGGGCGGACAAATCATGCTCATTTCAAGCTATTTATTTAAAAGGCGTTCATTATAATAAAGTGTGACAAAGCCCCTTCATGTTAGCACGAATATGCTAAACTCATAAGTACGCAAAAACGGATAACTGCGCGTAAGATAAATATTTTTAGAGTACGTGATCAAGTCGTTAAATATGAAAAAAAACAACATTACAAAAATGCACCGAAGTCTCATGAGGATTATAAAGAGCTTGGTTAAAATTACTTGTCCACAGACACGAAACTAGAATCATATAACAATAATTAAAACGTTATGTGTTGTGTGTGTGTTCAATACGATTGCAATTATTAACGAAAGTAAATTATAAGTAGGCTTAATTTCATGTTTATTTTAATTTATATTATAATATATATGTAATGATGTATAGTAAAGTTATAATTTTAGTAGGTAATAACTTCGAAAAATACGTAAAAAAGCACCACTTCACAGTAAAAGAAAATAGGCCAATAACTAAAAACAGCTGTGGTGCGCCGTCCCTCTGGAACAAGGGGTATGTATGTCTCCAATACGGTATAAATATGTATACAATTATTACAACGGGCAGAAGGTACGTGAAGTTATAGATACTAGTATAGATTTATCCGCGTATCTATTAAACATAATCTTAACACAAAGTCTCCGACATTCCTATTTAAAATAATTTGTAAAAAAAAAATCTGAAAAAATATCTAGTGCCCGCGATTTAATTCTTGTGAAAATGCTTTTATTGTTTCAAGGAAGTTACTATCTGGGTTAATTGGTCGGGTTTTTGTTTTAATTGTAATTTTGTGTTTATATACTACTAAATCACTATTGCCATTTAACCGATCTTAAGTTGCTTCTGTTAAATTTGAACATTACTTAGCTTAGCCATTCTACAAAACTACATTCTACAAAACTAGCTAGATAATAGTTTGAATTTTTGAAATCCTGTATATATTAAAAGTATCAGGAAAATCGGGTTAACCGTTTTAGAGATCAGTTCAGACAATCAATATACATTTTAGTTGAATTTTTTTAACATTACTACATAACATAAAACAAAGTCCTCGGCCACGTCTGTCTGTCTGTTCGCGATAAACTCAAAAACTACTATGGATTTTCATACGGTATTCATCAGTAGATAACGTGATTCAACTATTGTCAAGGTTTTTTTTTTATTATTAGGGCGAGACAACGTCCGCCGGGCCTGCTAGTATATTATAGGATAATCATGGAGGTAAAGTAATTAAACAATAAGGAGCAAAAAGACTAAGGTAAAAAAGTGAACCGCTATAGAATGTTGCAAATGTGTTAATCAAATTAACGACTACAAATAAAACGGAGTATTGAATTTACTAATAATCATGGTCTTATTGAAACGAAAATTAGAAGATGCACTTTATGCTGTAAAGAGAATTACATTACTCATTGAATGAGTCGTTGAAGATGTGATTAACAATAATAGAATTCAAGTAGGCGTCACGAACGCATTGTTTGCTTCCAGAAATGGAAGTTAAGACGACTCGATTATTCCAGAATCTTCTTTGTTAACTTAAAGAGGTCAACGTACCGGCTTTTTAATATTATCGTAAGTATAAGTTGCTTTACTAAGTCGGATTATTCAACGCTTTTTAATCCGAATATAGTTTATAGTTACCAGTGTTGAAAAATTTATTATTATAACGACTTAGTAAGCATCTAAGTACGTCAAACTTTAAAATCGCTGCTTCTTTATTCTTAAAGCTCCGGTTATATTAGATCATGATTTATAGTTCAAATTGTTTACACTTTTTTTTTTTTCAAAGTTTCTTATAAGAATGAAAGAAAAACTAAAAGTTTTATAATATAATATTTACTTTAAAGCGTTTTTGAGAAAGAATATCATGTTTACGAGTATGGTTAGTTGGTAATTGTGTTAAAGTAGGTATATTAATTTATTTCATATTTTATAATAAATATAATATATTATATTACTAAACTAAACTATTAGTTTAACAAAGGAATGCAGTTCTCAGAGGAATAATGATTGGGTAAAAGTTTTTTTTTAATATGTATTTTTTTAAATATAAACTATGCTATTAGCTTTAATAATCCTTATTCACTTCTTAAGTAGTTGTATAGTCTTCCAAAGTAAAATGTTAAGATAGAAAATTTTTACAATGTGACAGGGAAAACATGTTTTGTTATAATTATAAATTGAAAACTTTACTGTGTAATATATTTCAAATATTAATACTATGGAAGGAATGCTCACCAGATGCATGTTCAGATGAAACTCCAGTGAAAAACATTATATAATATATAAGGAACGATGACTTAATAGAACTGTGTTAATTCGAAAACGACAACACACATGAAAATATAAACTAAATAAAGAAAATAGAAACAATGAAAACATTACGGGATAGAGTTTATGTTTTTTATGACCATATAATAGTAACAAGATAATATAATGACGATAAAGATAATGCAGTATTTTTTATCTGGATAAATAGATTGATATTTTTTTGACTGGATTAAAACATAGTTAACCTGCTTCATAAACATACGTAGAGTTGAATTTTCTGTATGTTTCTTGTGTATTTTCAACCGTAGTTCGATGTAACGTTCATCTTGTTCGTCTTGTGTTAAGTCATTTTTCTTTAAATTCACGATGCGGCACTGGCATTATTCCAATGGTTCATTTCAATCGGTCTAATTCATTGAACTGTTCTATAACCGAATGTGAGCGCGAATAGACATGGGCGACCTCTACAAGGTCATGGGTATATTGTGATTTTTAAATGAGTTCGCGATAACTAGCTTGTTCCTCACATAATGAATGCTATTTTCGAAATTATACGCGTGTATTAAGTATATAAACATTATAATTACACTAAAGTTTTTAACTTCGAGGTATTAGACCTTGCCTGTTCGTTTTTAGTAGTTGCGTGAAAATTATTAGGTCAAGATTATTTCCTACGTTAAAAAAAAACAAGGTTAAATTGGTCAAGAAACTCTAGCAAGTTTAGATTATCAGGTTTAATATAAAATGAAAAATTACAACGTTAGAAATGTGTTAACAGAACGCAGACAATATATATCATCATTGCATAGTATAAAACAAAGTCCCCTACCGCGTCTGTCTGTCTGTTCGCGATAAACTCAAAAACTACTGAACGGATCTTTATGCGGTTTTCACCAGTGGATAAAGTGATTCACGGGGAACGTTTTGGTATATAATTTGTCCAGGATTTTTTTTATATTCAGGGCGGCACCACGTCTGCCGGGCACGGTAGTTATTTAATTAAAGTAAAGCGTACCTAGTCTTAGAAATTTTATACAAGGATGATTGTAATTTTCAATCTTATATTTGAAAGTTCTGTATACTATATGCAAAGGAACATAGTTATGATGTACTAGTTTTATCTAGCGGTTACAGTCGTGTATTTTACAAGAGGTACCAACATCGCGTGTCATTACGACCCGTTCGCACTATTACATCATTCTCTCTTTGTGTACTTTCTGATTGATCTACATTTAGTATGACAATTGCTACGCTCCTAAAAATAGTAACATGGCGTTAGAAAGCTTTCCTAAATAAATAGGATATGGGAAACAAAAAGAGTTTTTCGTTTTTCAAATCTCATTTGTAGACCCAAAGATTAGGTTGTTCAAAAAACAAACCGATCTTTATAATATTTGTATAGACTAGTAATGTACCACCCACTTCAGATATTACCATTCTGATTAAATTGTTCTATCTTGTGGAGAAATGAAAACGTTCATTTTCATAGCGAACAATAAAATAATATGCAATAAAATAAAATAATTTTGTAGGTGGTAGAGCTACGCTGGAGTTATTACTGGTTTTAGCATGAATGGGTCGGCTCACCCAGGGTACTACCACCCGATCCACAGAAAACTGACGTGAAGTAACAGTGCTTGCATTGATGCGTTTCGTTCGGTCAGTGAGAGCGCCGGATACCCACCTCCCCTCCCGCTCCAAACCCCCAAAACACAGGTTAGTAACACACTTGCGACTCCCATGGTGTTGCTAGTGTCTATGGACGGTGGTGATCACTTAACATCAGGTGACCCAACTGTTCGTTTGACACCTATGACATAAAAAAAATGCAAAAGTCTATAGCATACATTGGTTGTAACCAAATATAGCTATATTTAAAAATAAAAACTTAAGAGAAATTCAAACCTGTTAATTTATTATTATACATATATTAAGGTAGCGCACATTAAATATGTGTAATTGTAAACCTTTTCATTTTCCGGTTCTCATATTAAGTTAGTTCGATGCCATTGTCGTCCTAATTGAGATATTATCATTTACAAATATTATTCAAGGAAGTAGTTTGAGATATCAACAATATAATATTGTTTCTTTAATGAATATCATTACTAAGTATAAAACAAAGTCCCCTGCCACGTCTGTCTGTCTGTCTGTTCGCGATAAATTCAAAAACCACTGAACGGATCTTCATGCGGTTTTCACCAGTGGATAAAGAGATTCATGAGGAACATTTTAGTATATAATTTGTCAGAGATACTTTTATAATCAGGGCTGGACAACGTCTGCCGGGCCCGCTAATATACTTATAATTTCATTTATTTCGAGTACAATTTCATTGTGTTAAATATGTGAATTTAGCAAAACTGGTAGGTTTGAATGTTTCGATTAATTCCATAAATTTCCCTGAAGAATATGACGACGCCATACTTACTTACAATTATTTACAGGACTAGTATATCCAACATATATATATATATCACATATAAAACAAACGTCCAATAATATATTTGGAATCGAAGATCTCAGACAGACAAATGTAGTGTTGATAAAAATCAATATTTTACTAACATCAACAACGTATAAACTCTACTGCGCAGTTATGTAATATTTCGCAACCAATACAGGACCCTCTCAGACGAGGACACGTATGCTTCCCATTAACTTCGGTTAATAAACTTTGTAATATAAACGTGTCATGGACTTTAAAACTTTGTTATGTAATACGCAATGTTACATTACCAGGTTATTACACTGTCTTAAAATAGTAATCTATACATATTATAATAAGAACGTAAATCGAACGTGTCTGTACTTTTTCGATTTTTGTGAAAAAATTTGTTGCAGGTGTCTAGGAATAAGTAATAGAATACATTTCAATCATTTTTAGAAATGTCTGTATGTCTGTCTATCTGCCTGTTTGTCTGTTTGTATGAACACGCATCACTGCTAATGTACCAGGTTCACAATGAAACCTGATATAAGAAAATCATAAAGCATATCGTCGGGAGTAACTTAGCCTTTGTTTCATTAAAATCGGTTCACTCTATCAAAAGTTATTGTAATTTTAATGGCGCCGCATCTTAAGTATGAGAGAAAAGTAGATAAGCAAATGGACTAAATACGTTCAGATGACTTTATTAGTCATTGTTTTGTATATCAGGTTCTACGTGGACGAAGTCGCGGGCACAGCTAGTATACAATAAGAACGTAAATCTAACTAACGTGTCTGTACTTTTAGATTTTTGTGAAAAAAATTGTTGCAGGTGTCTTGGAATAAGTAATAAATTACATTTCAATCATTTTTGGAAATGTCTGTCTGTCTATCTGTTTGAACACGCATCACAGCTAAAGTAACAGGTTCACGATAAAACCTCACCAGAAAACCATAAAGCATATCCTCGAGTAACATATTTGGTTTTATTAAAATCGGTAACCTCCATCGAAATTTATTGTAATTTTAATGACGACGCGACTTAAGTACGAGAGAAATGTAGATAAGTAAATGGACTTAATACGTTCAGACGATGTTATTAGTCACTCTTTTTTTTTCATTAGGTGCCACGCGGACGGAGTCGCGGGCACAGCTAGTAAGATATAATAACGGTCGAACGATTTTTCGATTTCGGTCAAATCCTGAAACTCAGATTCGTGAGGGACGTTCTGGGGTACTCTTTGGAATAAATTATTTGGATACATGACTTATCGAATATGATCCAGTGTTTCCAGTATTAACTCTTCCGAACTGCAAGGAACTTTAAGAATTTTCGACTTATGGAAAAATCTGGCGGATTGTAACATTTTATTACATATTTATTAAATTACTAAATTTTTTATATACAATTAAAACAACAATTGCGTGGCTGTACTAATGAAATCTGAATTATGGGGGGTAAGCTCCCGTCATGCTGGATTTTGTTATTTAATATATTTATTTAGTTACATAAATGGTAGACCCAATACATACTATCCATTTTAATAATTGTTATTTTCTGCTTGTGACTATGTTGGCATATGCAAATGCATCTTATCTTGTCTGTATATTGGAGACAGTTTTTAGAAATAAAGAGGTAAATAAAATGTATGATGCAAAAAGAAACCAAATTTTCACTTTCGACATTACGTTTTGATTTCGGTAAAAACTCAAAGTGTAGCCGAATATTCGGTTACAATTTCTGCGGAAAATCGTGTTCCAGTTAGACACTGTAAATACTTCATATTTTAATATAATTGAATTATGAATAAGAGATTACTGTAACTACGACACAAGAGATAAATGTAAATATAATGTTTACAGTAAACTAAAATAATTTGACGAAACCACAGTAATGTAGTTGCTTTCTAGGTCTCGTTTGCTTGGCTACAAGTTTTGTTTTAGCAGCTGCGCTTGAGAGCTAGTCTCATACCTAGTTTCATTACTATTCTAAACTATCGAGATTTAATATCAGGTGAAATTGTCGTCAAACACACCATATAACTCGAAGACAATTTTACGATAACTGCTTATACTACGGTATTTGATTTATATTCAAGTTTGACGGAAGCAAGAGGATATTTACAACTAATAGTGATATTTACAGAGGAAATTAATGTTTAAAAAACATTTGCTTTATTCCATACCAGGCAAGTAATAAATAATTCAATGTTATCTGTTATATTTAAATAACAGCTTAACAGTTGCAATGATTACTCTATAATCAACACTTTTCACATTACATAATGGTGGTACGAGGGCATTTGGGCGTAATCGTTGAAAAGAGAAAGTTTCAGACTCGATAAATAATTATGGAATATAAAAATTGAAAGTATAACAAATTGCTTAATGGTTTCTTTAAGCTTTAGCTTTTTTGCATCAATCACTGGTCCGTCTGTTGAAACTTTTTTCCCTTTGCAATGACAGTGCCGCTTAGTGTTGCCACAAAATTAAAAATAGACTAGTCTTCTTTATTTTTAAACTTGTATTTCTTAATTATATTCACTTTAGTGATCATTTCAATATACTTTATTACATTTTAAAAGTAATAACCGTAAGAAACTACTATGAAATTGTTTCTTCTTGTGAGCACGGCTTGTTGTCTTTATTTTTTTATATTCGTGAACTCACCACACGAGTACGTGCGAGTATATTAGGTGCACAATTGCGATTGAAATTTGAGATAAATCGGTTGAGAACAATGTAAATCTTGTTGCATTCATAGCGTGATGTAGAGTTTTATTTTATATTTTTTTATAACTCATAATGTCGTCATATTTTGCAACTTATAATAAACAGATTTAAATATACCGATCAATTGACTCCATTGTTAAAAAAAAATGTCATCTATGTTAAAAAAATGTCTTCAGTAATTGTTTCTCTACATGCTTATAAGTGCCGAGTATTACGTGATAGTTTAGATAGTCCTGATTGTTTTTATATCTATTTTATAAACAACTAAATACTACTCGTAGCTTTTATTCTCAGTTATTCGCATAACAATATAGTTAAAAATAAATTTGTCCATTTAAGTGATTGTCTACATGCAGTTCAGTCAGTCTCTCTGCTAATGAAAGCGTCTTTAAAGAGGTAAAGCCATTTCAGACATCGGCTCGGAAAACTTCAAAAACGCGTATTTGGTAGTTTTTTTTTTCGAAATCACAGATATACATTTCAATTACATTGCATGGAAAATTAATTAAAGAATATAACTAAGTAAATACTCGATATATGTTATTTCTTTCCATATAAGCTAAAATGTATACATATCAATTAAGCGAAATATTGTTGACGCTATAATATGAAGTAATAAAAATAAGCACCATTTATAGAAAAGATATAGCGGCCAAAACAATAATAAACGAAAGCTAGTATAAAATACGACAGCAATTTTCTTAGAAAATGTACCGAAAACAGTTAAAATTTACATGAAATAATACACGCTTGAGTAATAAGATTCTAACTACAACCCAAAGGCAGCGTTAGATACGCTTAACACTAAATCATATAAGGGCACATGCCGAGAGTGGGCCAAGTTATTTATCGCATTTCTCCGCACCGAGCGACACTGGCATTTATATCGCACGATCAAACGCATTTACGACAAGAGCAATAGTTAAACTTCGAGTGCGTTTCCTTTGGTGTAGGAGATGCAATAAATTTTGCCACGGGAGATGCGACCAAAACGTAATAAACGATACTGCGTAAATCAACTAACTGTAATAACAACTTCGAACTTTGAGGACCACAAAATATATTGTAGACTAAAATTGTAAAATTTAAAAAATGAAATATTCTTTTGTAGTAGTCGGATTTGCAAAGTAAGTCGGTGGAAATACAGTCGAACGAAAACGTTTCTTACGAACGCTCCCTTAACGATGAGAGATATAGGATTGAGTTCTAGAGAAAAGTTGTAGAGCTTGATAATGTATACAAAAAAGTCACCGACAGCATATGTCTAACTTTTATATTTCAGTCACAAAAAGTAGTTTTTTATATTTATACCACCTAACGAAATGGGCACGGGTCAGCTAGTATTGTGTATATTCTTTTTCTTTAGAGAAATCGTTTCAATAGGTATTAATCAAAATCTCACCTAATGCTAAGTGTCGATGTGTCCCGATACTATGAAGCTTTGTGACAAACGGTTCTCAAATTTAGCTATCGGAATGTACCTACAGGATTTTGGTCACAGATTCTCAATTAGCGATTGGTAGATAGTTAAAAGGGAATTAGAAGAAGCCTTAACATCATGATAGGATTTCGTCACGATGCTTTCGTTCACTGAAAGTTCAGGTAACTTAAACGATTCGAAAATATATCACTGCAACACCGCTCTTTCAAATTTAAGTGGTAATAATAAAACATAATTTTAACAATTGTTAATAAAAGTAGTATTGACTTAACAAAACTTTACTCAACTCTAAGCTTTACTATTTTTTGCAACAACAAAGTAACCAGAACGTATCAAAATAATCCCTTAGCAAACTAATTAGTATAGGAACATTGGGAAAAACTGATAAAAAGTCTCCAAAATGATGTTAAGGGTTATGAGCATGTTACCATTAAATAATCTTTGTAAGAAAAAGACACCATCTATTATATTAAGAGATATTATTTTTTTCAATCTGATCTATTAACACTGAATAATAATACCTTTTAAGGAGAAGAAAGGTTATAGCAATTATAAACTATAAAATCTTTTACACAACATAAACTCTTTCCATGATAACATTAAAGCTGAACACAATAATAAATTTATTTGTAGATAAAACCTATCATTTCTAAATCTCCAACGAAGATTGCCAAACTGGACATACATTCAGTAATTACTATAATATAATCCTCTCTTTATCTAAAGGTAATGTAGATAATTTACGAAACATACGAGACAGCTGCATCAAAAACTTGATCCCAACAAGAACAACTCAACCATTACGTAGCAGTCTCATTGTCTATGAAAAGCTCATTATTATATACAGAAACAAGTTATTGATTGCATCAACAGCAAACGACGTTTAAGTTAGATAAATTATAATTTACATGTGATATATTACGGTAGTTAACGATCTTTATGTAGTTACCGAGTCCATTGAGAAAAAAAAAGAAAGTCACTTGATATACGATAACGGTCATTACGAAGCAAATATTACAACTACGCAGAATTCTGAAGGGTTTTAATCAGTGTCGTTAATGTTCGTGCGTGGACACAACGCAACGCCTACTGACCTCACCGCGGACGAGATAAAGGCTATTTTAAGCGTTCCCCGATAAAATCGGTCTTATACGTCGAATGTACGACGGATAGGGCATTGAAGACGCAAGAAGCTTTCGGTCGGGCTACTGTGCCACCTTAAATAAGCGATAAGCTTCCGTTAAGACAATAATTTTCAATGATTTTATACAATTATATATTATTCCTATCTCTAACAATCTTAGGTAATATAAATAAATGAACACATTTCCAATATAACTACATATTAAGTTTTTTATTTATTAGATACTAGCTGTACCCGCAGCTCCGCACGCGTTTTTTTAAATTGTGTTAAAGAAATACAAAATTGTGAGACATGTACAATTATAGAAATGCTCTTTGAAAACAGTTGTAAGTACGACACGCACGCCACCTACAGTGACATGTAACGTATACATTAGATATATAAATACTAACAGTGTGTCAAATGAGGTTTATCATAAGCAACATTTTTTTAACCTTAAACCACCATATAACTACCTCAGTGCTCACTTACACTGTATAAGGAACTAATGAAACAATGACTTAAAGATGTTATTATGATGATATAATATTCCCATATTGTCAATAAGGAATACGTTTATGGTCTTTTTATCTTATCTTTTTAGAAAGACCCTTTCTATCTTCAAATTTCCTATTAATAATTATAATGTTGAATTGTATACAATGAATGAGCTGACGTCTTCATATCTTGCATAAATATAAATCAAGATATAAAACGTTATATCTGTTTAAGCAGTTTTTAATATTCGACAATTTAAATAGTGCTCATTCACTTGGATACAATATTCTTATATGTTACTATAGTTGCTGAGTTATGTAGACGAAAGAGTGGTAAATAAAGCAAAATGACCGAAAAGACAATATAATTCAAATTACATACATAGAAACAGATATATGAATTTCAATTATATTTATTCTTGGAGTCCAGTACAATGCACATCTTATGCACATGTTTACAGTGAACAAGATATTTTTGCTAAATTTTATGCGCACGAAATTGCGGGTAATAGCTAGTTTAAAATAGAATAACTTAAATTACTTCATATAAGGTCAGCTATCTGCCAGTGAAAGTCCCGTGAAAATTAGTCAAACCGTTTTGGACATAGCACTGCGGGCGAAGCCATGGTTAACAGCTAGTCTAAATTAAAATAGACTAAATGACTTTTTCCAATGACCGCTATCTGCAGGTGAAAGTCCTGTAAAAAACGGTCGAACCGTTTTGGAGATAACGTTGCGGGCGAAGCCACTGTTAGCAGCTAGTATAAATTAAATTTTTCTAAATTAGTTTTTATAAGATCAGCTATCTAACAGTGAAAGTCTCGTGAAAATCGGTCAAACCGTTTTGGAGATAGCACTGCGGGCAAAGCCACAGTTAATAGATAGTATAAACTAAAATTGCTGGAATTACTTTTTATAGGGTCAGCTATCTGCCAGTGAAAGTTTTGCAAAGATCAGTCCAACCATTTTGGAGATAACGTTGCGGGCGAAGCCACGGTTAACAGCCAGTATAAATTAAAATTACTTATATCTATACTATCTATACTAATATTATAAAGAGGTAAAGTTTGTGACGTTGTGACGTTGTGGCGTTGTAAGGGATAATCTCAGGAACTACTGGTCCGATTTGAATAATTCTTTCAGTGTTATATAGCTCATTCATCGAGAATGGTTATAGGCTATATATCATCACGCTAAGGCCAACAGGGGCGGAGCACAGATGAAAAATGTTTCAAAATCGAGATGTTTCTTTTTTGAGAGCTTCTGCTGTGTGTCAGCGTTAGCCCAGAGTAGTAACTATTACTATGCGGGCGAAATCGCGGGCAGGGGCTATAATCTATATACTAATATTATAAAGAGGTAAAGTTTGTGACATTGTAGGGGGTAATCTCAGGAACTACTAAACCGATTTTGAAAATTCTTTTACCAATATAAAGCCACGTTATTTATGAGTGTCATAGGCTACATATCATCACGCTAAGACCAATAGGAACGGAGCAACAATGAAAAATGTTTTAAAATAGGGGTATTTTTCCCTTTTGAGAGCTTCCGCTGCGTCTTGCCCATAATAACTATTCCACGCGTGCGAAGTCGCGGGCAGAAGTTATTAACTAATTATATTATCTATAATCTATACTAATATTATAAAGAGGTAAAGTTTGTGAGGTTGTAGGGGGTAATATCTGGGGAGTCGGAGAAAAATGGTCGAACGAAAACGTTTCTTACGAACGCTGCCTTAATTATGAGATATATATGATTGAGTTCTAGAGAAAAGTTGTAGCTTGATAATGCCTATTACCGCCGAACGAAGTGGGCACGGGTCGGCTAGTTACTTTTTATAAGGTCAGCTATCTGCCAGTGAAAGTCCCGTGGAAATCGGTCCAATCGTTTTGAAGATAGCATTGCAGACAAAACCGCGGTTAACAGCTAATCTAATTTAAAGTAGCCTAAGTAACCCGCTATAATTTTTTCTATCTGCCAGTGAAATTGCCGTTAAAATCGGTCCGGCCGTTTCGGAGATTACCCGGAACAAACAGACAGACAGACCAACAAAAATTTTAAAAATTGCATTTTTGTTATCAGTAGCGTGTATACTTTCATACCCAATCGGTAAAAAAAATATTTTGATATTACATACAGACACTCCATTTTTATTATATGTATAGAAGATGTTTAAGTCGCTGTTGTTATAGTACTCTTTATAAGAAATTGTGATATGTGCAATACGGTTTGTAACTAGTGCAGATACCAATATTACTGTAAATTATGGTGTACAGATGGACTTAGAACAATAAAATATATTACTATTGTTATTGGTCAAAACATTTTTTTTTGTGATAGAAGAAAATAAAAGACAGCCGTGGACTCGATGTGAAATTTTATTGTAAAATACACTGTAATGTATTGTAATTACTGTTTAATACTTCATCAACGAATGAACGAAGGATAGTAGTAAAGGAGTATCAATAAATATTGTACAAAATAAAACAACTATTAACTCAATTGTATTGATCAATTGTAATACGTATGTTCGCTTTATAAACAATGTGATGCACTTTGGCCGTATTACCATCTTTATTTATTACATTTAAAAATAAATTTCGTGTAAAATTAAGAGGGTTACACTTTACGTATTATTAGAGAGGCTTTACTTATCTTTGTTGAACTATTTTCATTCTGACTTAGAGTGGGGACGACCGCTATATTAAGCAAGTTGTGATGAAAGACGAAGCGTTCACGACTGCTGATTGACAAGTGAACAGGTCACGTTTCAAAAGTTAGAGCCACTATTCACCATTCCGGTCTCGATCAGGTGTGTTCGATGTAAAAGTATTAGTAAAAAAATAAACCTTCATCGTTATAACAAGAATTAGAAAGTAGTCAAAAAGGTATTATTTCAAGTTTCAACCTGTTAATTGTCTACTGCTCTATCTAGAATTAAATGCTCGTATTTTCTTTCAATTTATATAGAGAAATATATTTTGCATGATACGATATCTTGCTAATGATATCGAGTTTTAATACTAATAAAATACTCAAAGTGAAATCTTTATCAAGGATGCATAACTTAATCATCCTCAGAATCAATCAGAATTCCCCATCAAGTGTAATAAACTTGATATTTAGGATATAATATGTATTTGCTTTCACGTAAACTTTCTTACTAAAAATTAATAAACAAACAAATAGCAATTTTTTGGGGAGTCTCTATTAAGTACGTGCACACTAATGTTATGAATCCACAATAATATTATGAATGCGGAAGGAATTATGGGTTTGTTACTTTTCCATGACAGTATGTAGCCTAGGATCGAGGGAATGACAGAGAATATTTTTTTATAACGGTATAGAAAAAAATCAAGCCTCGGGTATAAATAGTGCAGATATCAGTTAATATTTCATAACGCCATAAGATTTGTATAATGTTACTAGCGGACCGGGCGGACGTTGTCCTGCCTTGAAAACAAAAAAAATCCTAAAAGTCGATCGCAGCGCCACCTACCGGTTCCAATTGTGAATCTAAACCATTCTCGGATCCACTCGAACACGCACAAAAAATTTCATCAAAATCGGTCCAGTCGTTTAGGAGGAGTTCAGTCACATACACACGCACACAAGAAATATATATATTAAGATAGACAATAATAAAAACTAATATACATTCTAAATACAAATTTATAAATTTGTGATCAGGAGAAGTATCTAGTGTAGTGTATTCATTTGTATTCACTGTGAATTTATTTTAGTATTAGTATGAGGAATAACCCATATCGGTTGGGCCCCGACCGTCGCACAGCCGATCTGTACGTGTAATAATGGGTTCGACGAACCAGTTGACGGTCATGAATTGAAAGCTCGGTCGTCGTGTAGTGGTTGCGAATTAATTTCGTACTACACTGGAACCTATAGCTACTTTCAAAATAAAAGAAAAAATGTAAATTTTCTATTCTTGTAATCACACCAGCTGTTTTTCTTATACAAATTTTGCCTCTGTGGAAATACAAAAAATAGGTTTTTTTTTTCATAAATATCTTTATTAGGTTAACGTCGCTGCTGATATTCAAATAATAAAATGCTGTCACCGGTTATAAAGTTATACTGCGCATTGTCGTGAACGAACGGGATGTAATATATCAGACGAATTTACATTTATTGGGACAACGATCTTTAACCAGCTGTCTTTCGTATGTGGAACTGTCGTCGATTGAGTGGACGACCTCGACCTCACTTTCATGTACATTAAAAGGATTATTTACACGCGCCGTCGTGAAAACAGTTTGTGCTATTGAGGTAATCCTCTTTAGGCGGCGATGTCTACGTCGCACCTTGCTCTATACGTAGTTCAACTATATCGTACGCTCGTAAATATACCTCCATAAAACTAGCTAAGAACATCATAAAACGCTTATGATATTTGAAATTAAATCAATAATTTCTAGGTACGCCAGCAGAAACCGTTCCAAGATGACGTTTAATATCCAGCCTTACATCAAAGTAGTCCAAGTAATTTCGAATTCCCACAAACTAGACGACAGACATGACGGTGAAAGCCCGTCTGCCCTTACGATCTCTAAGCTTCACAAGAACATAATTGCGCACGTACAGTATAACGATTGAATGAGTCAATTACATTACCAGTCAACGAGAGCCTATTTACACATTTTTTTTTCACAGCAAGCTCGTAAATCTTGGTAACTATATCGTGTAACCAGTTTAAATGAAATCTTGCTATTGAAACACGTGAATGCCAGCGTAATTGTTGTGTTATTCTGCATCGTATTTAATATGGACTAATTAATGTGTGCTAATGCAGTTACGCGATGTTGTGACGGTATGCCAGTACGCGTAGTTTTGCGCCTACGCGTAACTAACTTTAATCTCATTAGAAAGTCGTAGATTCGGCTCGGAGGTCGTTGACCGGCAAAGATCTCAGGCCCCGCCCTTTAATCGTTTAACGTGTTATATCGATTACCAATATAATCGATACGGTAACTATACGTAGGCAAACATTCACGGGTTTTCAAACACATGATAATCATTTATGACCACGCCGTTTAAGTACAAATTTACATTAACACCTGCGTTCTGTAGAAACGTTATATGACGAAGTTATGTTTACGATATATTATTTAGCAGAACTGTGAAACTTTTGTGACAGTAAGATTAATAAACGCCAGTAGAATTTAATTCAACTATTTTAATTTCCCTTGTAAAAATGACATGAAAGCATTTAGACAATTTGGTGTAATACCTGTGAGAATTAAACGCGCATATAAACAGGTATACCTACCCGTTATGTCCGCCGTTTGCACGTGTTTATTACGTAGTAATTATTACCGTCCCATAATTTTATTTTAACTCTTATTTTATGATTTCCAATCAAAACATCAAAAATAATTACCGTATACAAAATTACATATGTATCGGGTACGCCGTTCCAATTATATGTTCATGATCTGTGGCCTTTAAAATAGATGTCTATCACAAAGTTTAGGCGAAAAAATTAAATGCACAGACAGGAATGCAGATTTATTAATATCGTTAAGGCGGATAACACCTTAACTATAGACACACTTAACCGCTTCTAATCGAAACCAACAATCTGAGATCACAACGTCTCATGACCGATGTGTATTATGAATTTTAAATCATAACATTGAATCTAAATCGAATGACTAATATCAGTCCACTTTAGGTTGAATGTATATTGCAGTCACGTTAAGCATAAAATAAACAAAAAAAATCACTAATGCCAAGATAAATGACCCGTCAGTTAGCAGTCACTATGAGTTAAGAGAATCGGGACAGGAAATTACAGTTGATTTTGAACCATCATCAGACAAAAGAGTGGTGGTGAGAGCGATTCCAAGAATTCTTATTGCTAAAAATAAATAGTAACAGTACTTGTTGCAAGATGACCTAGTAGTACTCAACTGCGTGTTCTAAACAGATCAACAGAAGCTAATAAAACGAATTCATAAAGAGCGGGTGTTTTTAATTTGTTTTACACAGACTGGCAACGGGTCGCCGGAAACTGACATACGATGTCGGTTGCCGGCCACATGTGGAAGTACTTTCTTTCCGTATGTATCGAAACACGGCACAGAAACATTCGTACTAAGCACAATGTGTGTTAGTTACAAGCTCGTTAGATTATCACCGTTTTCAGTTGCATACTGCTTAACAAATCCACACAAGGAAGCACACCCGAAAGTAGAAGAGAACTCGATGGATCATAAAATTCTTAGACGTACAAGTTGAAATCAATTAAATGCACTCGGTTATTAAGTTGAGAATTCTGTAGCGAGTTGTCGTTTCAGTTTTGAAAGTCGTCTTCGTATTAATGCTAAAGTGTTCACTGTGCTTGTTTTCACAATACTCTGTAAGTAATTTTGGTCAAATATTTAATGTTATAGTGTTTCGTTAATCGTACGTTTATGTTTACTCTTAGAATTTTACAATCTGCAATACAATCGGCCATTACAGACAATGTTGCTTGCATAAACGCTGAGAAGTAAGAGACGAGTTAATGCACAGCAGGCGGTGCAAATGATCATCTATCAACTTTAAGTACAAATCGTATGTTGTAAACTTTTTCCAAGAACAAGACCCCCATAATTAATCTTAAGACAACGTTTTGCTTCAGAAGTATTTCTAAATAATTACACAATGCGTCTCGAATCCAGATGTTCGAACTTCAACACATATGTACATAGAAAATGACAAGGCAGTTGTTAATCTTATACAGTGATGACGGACTTACGATGCGCGGGTCAGACACTACTGGCGTAGGCGTTCAAAATGACCATATACGTGATTTATATACCATAAAAGAGAGGAATGATAACCACCTATATACAAAAAGTAAAGTACACATAATATATAACTAGCAGGCCCGGCAGACGTTGTCCCGCCCTGGTTAGGAAAAAATCCTTAACAAATTATATACTAAAACGTTCCTCATCAATCACTCTATCCACCGGTGAAAACCGCATGAAAATCCGTTCGGTAGTTTTTGAGTTTATCGCGAACAGAAAGACAGACGCGGTAGGGGACTTTGTTTTATACTATGTAATGATGTAATATAATGGCAAAATTATTGTATTTATACAGTGTAAACTCTATTTAACGCTACTAGATTTAACGAGAAATTTCCCAAGACATCGTAATTACTTTAAAACTTAGTTTTGTTTTGCCTTAAAATATAATTGGATTTTCTTTTGTCTATTGAACGATAACTCTCAATAAAGCCATAAAATAGTGTCGTTATATAAAATTAACATTATATATATTTACGAGCGGTGTCCGAGGCTCTGCTCGCGTGAAATACAAAATTATTAATGTATTTTTGTGGTCAAGTTTTTTTTATGTAAATTTATTACACATTAGTAGTATTGCCAATACTTTTAGTAATTTCTGTTCTAAGCAATTGCCACCTGTGTTATTTTAATTGATATCTATTTTTTTCGGTAAAAAACCACATAATAGCATGTATTTGTAATCATTTTGTGTGGTCTTCGTTTATAGTTCATAACTTGTTATATATATTAGCTAATGTACAGACATGCCAGACATAATTTTCACCACTAATATCATATTATATATTATCTTTCAAATACTTGTCTGAATTCCTGCATAATTATCTAAAAGGATCCAACACATTTATTTATTTATTTTGTTTTCTATAAATATTTAAGATTCACTAAATATTTTGCATTTTCCCCTATTACATTTTCACATCAAATATGAATTGTGAGTATAAACTAAATCATCGCGGCCAATAAAAATTTTCCAATACATCGTCAGACGAACATTTTACGATCAATAGGCTTTCTATATAACAAGTGTATCGACGTCAACGGCGGACTATACATATAATCTTTAGAATTCCCGGCTATGAAAATTCTTGCGTTTTATATTTTTAGTACGATCCGAGACATCTGCCGATAACGTGAGAATAAACTAGATTCATTCAAGTAGTACAAAAACTCACAGATTATTGTAACTACTTGTTTATCTGGTGCACATTCTGGTAAGGTTGTGCATAGCATATTTCAAAAGAAATAACTGTACTGATAAATGTTTGTTTATTTTATGAAACCGGAATTGGTTTAAAAAAATAGGTTCTCATTACAGTTTAAATAAGATTTCGTTCTATAAACAACGTCTATTTTTATAGAATTAATTGATTTCTCTAAGGGGTAATAAGACATGATAAAATGAATAAACAACAAAAATTTGCATGGTACAAACTGGTGCGATACCGTGACCTTGTATTGCTTGTTTGTGGATCGAACATCAAAGTCTCAGCATAATCGATGTATAATTTCATGGAATTTATGAAAGTGGAGTCAAAATCAACAATCTCACCGTATTATAAGTTTAAAATATTGAACGTATCTTTAACAATACATTTTGATGAGAATTATTCGATTAAGGAATTTTAATTATGAATAATAATTATTTATAATCCAATTATTCTGAATTCAACCATTATTGTCATTAAATATTAAAGTTGTCTAAATGAAATATAACTAAAATACAATGAACTAAGGTTGGAATAAAAGTTCCGTGTTTACATTTAGTTTTACAAAATAAACGCCAAATGCTAACTGAGATAAGCAGAAATGATAATAGACGGGTGGTAAGACATGGTGATCGTGTACACTGTACACCATACACTAGGTTCGCTTATGTATCTTGTGTTTTTGTTTCAGCCGATGCATATTCTATTTTATCGTGTTACGAGATAATCCAGTTCTAATGTACAGCTGTTGTGAAGATTACAGAGCGATATAACAGTGACCATCGTCAAGCGACTGTAGATCTGTCGACGGTCACCACGGTTTTCGGATTGCATGATGGTTATTATTAGCTACAGTGCCTTTAATTTATCATGGTACAACAAATACTTAATGTTACACATAACAGGGTAATTGTAGTTTACGATTAATTTCTGTAATATAGAACAAATGCGGGATTGTAATTTTACAGTGTTGTTTAAAAAAAACATAAAAAAGAGTGTTTATAGTCCGTTAATATTTTTTTTAAATGCCGCTAGACAACAGCAAAAATATATATCAAAAATTGTATCGAAACTGGGTCGTAATATGAATTTAAAATGTTCGTTTTGTAATCTTGAGCCCGGAACGGTGCTCCATCACGCCTGCATCCGTCGACGATGCAGTTTATTTTAATTTCTCATTCATTGCAAATGGGATCCGATCAGTCGAAATAAGACAAGGCGCGTCGAGTCATCTAGCACTCTAAATATGTAAAACTTATTATTTCCATTTACGAGCAAATGAATGTTTAACATGGAACAAATTTATTACATACTAATAAATATTGAAAATTAGGCTTTGGTGGACATTTTTTATGTAATCAACCTCTATTCTTACGTTAAAAGATGTTAAAAAAGTTTATCTAGGTTGATATTAACAATGCTCGCTGGTCACTGATATAAATTTAAATAAAAAAAAATGCAAATAAAGGTTACCCAATCTTACATCATAATAAAAAATTTAAAACTAATCCTTGACATACCTAATATAATATGCTGCTTTTGACAACGTTGCAGTGGTTAGTAAAAATATTATGATAATTATTTCATTATTATGCTTTGCTCCATTCTGTATATAATGAAAGAAACCAGAAATAAATGCTAGTAACATACATTTAGTGTATAAAAATTTCAATGCATGATATAGTGGAAACCGCGATATACACTTTTTATCTATTTTTAGGTACGTTTAGCGTTTGACCACAATATCACCGCCGGAACACGCCGACAGACGCGTGACTATAGGTTTCCAACTTGAGGCTTGTAAGTAGTCAGATGCGCAAAAGAAATCACCCATTTTTTTTTATTGCCGTAATTTTCGAATTTACTGAAATACACTGAACCATAACAGCTTTCAAACTCGTAGACTTAACATGACAACCCGATTGCCGGAAGCGAAAGTATTCCATTTTCACATGGTATTTCGACCAGTGCCTTGTTTATGAAGCCCGAGTCTTGAATTACAATCGTTTTCACTTATAAATTAGTACATTATACAATACAATATATACAAAACTATATATGTGTTTTACAAGTAGCGTTTTCACACTTGTATTTGTTATTTTCTTTGGCATAAATGTCTTTGCAGTTTGTAACTTATTACTGAAAAGTTTCCGTTGACTCTTAGATATTATGGATATAACGTTGATGCTAAACTACGTAGTTGTACTATTTTTTGTTCTTTAGATAGTTTATCGGTAAATGCACCAAATGATATATATTTTCATCGCAAATTAATAGAATAATATAAAGTTTAGAATCATATTTTGACATTTTAAATTCGAAAATTAACAAAATAAATGAATAGCGGGAATGATTTGGATGATTTTTTAATTCCTGCATAAAATATGATAGATTTCTAACCATAATTCACAAAGCTAATCAAAAAGATTTTAGACGCAGTAACAAAGTTTTATTTCTATTATTTTTTTTTTCTTTTTTTTCGAACTGACTACGCTATTGACCTAGCAAGATCTTAACAGCTTCACCGGACTACTTTTATTTTATTATTAACCTAACTAATTATTGTACCGTGATTTGTCTATTACATACATATAATACGGTAGAGAAGTCTTGTGAAATTATTTGATAAACATAATTTACAACAAAATGTAGAGAAGTTTTTATAACTTGCAACTTCTGAACTCGTATACTTATAACGTTTGATAAACATGGTACAGGACTTTTTGTAATCCCAGAAGTAACTATAAATGTATTTCGTGTCGCGGTCAAAACAAACATAATCAAATGGCATTTTGAAATAATTCGCATTCATCTTTAGTAAAAAACGTTAGTTTCATACAAATTTTGTAAGGATATTAAAAAAGTTGGATTAATTTTATCCTTTGTGAAGAAAGGAAATGTTTCAAAAATTTTCTAATGGGAATCATTAATATCTAAAATATGTAACTACCTAAATATATTAATCGCTCGTGTATCGTTCTTTCTGAAACTTTTTATTTTATGTGAACATATTCTTTTTTGCAACTTCATATTGATGATCTTCCCTGTTTACAGTCATTAACAAAACTAAAAAAAATCAAAGTAGCTATTTGAAAAACTAAAATAGTATGTTGTGTTTACTAACAAACGAAGTCTTTTAACGTACTAACTGCAGTAAAAACTCAAGTCATCACACTCATAAAATAAGGGAACGAGACAAGAAGTCGTGGCGCGAAAAAAAAAGGCATTCTAATTTCAACGATATATTATCAATTCTTATATAATAAATTGCATTGATAGTTACATAGAATACTATTATATGAACATGATATATGATATCGAATTGTGAGAATTAATAATGACATAATAACGTTGTGTAATTTTGAAACAAATCTCGTATCTATTATATTTGGCACATAGGGGTTCAGATTTCATTATTTGATACACAATAGATAGGTACAAGGTATATTATTCCTTTATAAAAATTTCATGTTCGATTGCTGCAAACTCAATAGTGAAACTACTTTCTATTTACTGAGAATAATATCGTGTCAGTTTTTAGGCTTGACCGGTGAGCGGGGAGAGGGGGTGAGCAGACGGTGCCAATGAACTTGGCTCATCGCCGGGAAAGCTAATGCAGCCTCGCTACTGGGTCACACAGGTACTGTCGCGGAACGAACGCTAACCGAACACCTTCGCGTACAACGTAAGCTAAACGCCTGCCTCTGTGCGAACGGCCATATCATTTTGTCCTCTTATCGGAAATTTATACAATACATTTTCATCGAGTACCCGCTAATACAACTAGCAAAGCGAGGCGTTTGACATTCAAACGAGCGCCTACAAAACGAAACGTTTAAGCAGTTACATTCCCACGTCTCTTGGTTCTAAATGCGAATCATGAGGGCACGGCGCGGCGGCGGCGACGAAGCAGCCCGAGAAAGTCACACGATTTACACTGCCGACTTGTAGCATTTACAGTGCAAATGAACACTTTACGGCAATTTTATAGTTATAAATTATGTAAAGATGGCACTTACATTCATTAATACTGGCGATATGCCATTCCGAGGGCATTTCCGGCAAACGGCGATTCGTTCTGGCGATGTTTGAATTACAATTGGGTAAGCGGACGTTGCCGTGCCGTGCGTCATCTTATACGTATAATTACGATTACTTTTGGTTATCAATGGAGACGCGCTTCATACTATGTACTACTAAATTGCATGAATCTAAAATGGATACAGGAAACGGCCACTGTGGGTTTGAAAACTGAAAAACCTTAATTAAAAAGCGCTACATTACACATGTCGCTTAGAAACCGCAAGAGGTTACTTAATTGGTATGAGTGATGTATTTAAAAACGAGTTACTTTCATTATTTGTTACGCTTTGGCACCTTAACTACTCAACAGATCATCATGAAATTTAACATACATGATGTTAGGGTACAGAGAAAGATATATTTAATTCAAGAAAAGTATTGTTTGCGACGGATATAAACCTATCTTTTACTACAGTAACGCGTGCAAAGCACCGGGTAAAAACTAGGTGTATTATAATCCTTATCACGTCTAAAATCATAACTTTTTATGTTAAACAAAGAATCACATGAGAGCATAGGTGTTGTTTACGTGTGAAAAAATAAACTGTTGATTTGGTTTAATAATTTATATTCTAAACAATTATCTACTGCATTAAATAAAATACTGTAACAAATTAGACTGTTAGTCATTTTGGGTCGGCTTAATTTACATTTACCATGTTATTTATTATGTATATAAATAGAGAGAGAGTACACATACGATTTAAAAAAAAATTGTTTAGTGGTTTTCCCATTATAAACGACACCAACGAACAGACTCATAGACTATACTTTTTTATAATAAGTAAATATATACATTTCCAACAACCATTTTTGTTGATAATTACTTTAGCCGACGGGAAACAATAAGATATGATATAATTAGAAATATAACATTAAAGTCACAGAGGTTATAACGTGTTGCATCGTAAATTGCAATGCTCGTTATATTTTATAAGGAGTGCACACTCTTTATCAGATTATTGAACCTAAAGTGTTCTCTGTCGCGAGAGGATGATAAAACCGTTCGAATTCATAGTGGCTGCCTTTGTGGAGTTATTTATAATTCTCGGATATAAATATCTTGTGAATACATTCTTTCAATATGCCCATTCTTTAAATATTAGACACCTAGAATATGTGTGTTATTCCGGGTAATTATTTAGACTCAAAAAAAGTTTTAAAAATATGAGTATTTACTTTTCGCAAGGCAAAAATGGTAAAATATAATCAAACTTCGTTTGAAAGAAATATATAATTATTAAAAGTATTGAAATTTGTACATTTTTCAAGATCGAATTCTTCATGACAACATATTCTTTTTTATTTTGAGACATCAACCGCCTGTGTTTTCACAATTACCAATGAGGTTGATACCTTTACACAAGCTTACTATCTATACCACGGGGTATAGATACGGGGAATACGGATTCTTAACAATGAGAGTCGAAATGACTCGCAACAGTTGGCTGATGTAAAGCAAATAGTCTATGTGAGTTCGGATAAAAAAATGAAATTAAGTCAATAAATTATGAGACAGAAATCTTATGCGATATGTTTCATCAACATTACAAAATTAAAGGTAATTTTCGAACGCATGTACGCATATAACTTCACAACGGCTGTACCCATTGGATTAATTCGCTTTTGTTGAGATTCTAATTGTCAGGACAAGGTTTGTATGAAAGATAATGTTTGAAAAATTGCACAGCAAAAGTGAATACTTTTTGTTTTAATCCAAATTTAAAAAAAATCTCCATATAAAAATTGAGAGCTACAGAAGATTGTACGGAGATCTTCAAACATATTGACAGAATTAAAGATTAATGTTCAGTTAGCATTTATTTCATTACATGGTTCTACTGCAGAGGGAAGATTTGGCCTCATTTTCTTCATTAGTAGCGGTAAGAAAGCGATACGGGCAGCTGGTATCAAATAAAAATATATATATATTCAAAGCAATATCAACCACAGCTATACTGTTTAATATACTCGGTTGTTTTTTTTTAATAATAATACGACATAGTGACAGCACTTTGATAGTAAAAACGATACAATACAAATCAACAGCCACACACGATCCGCAATCCATCATCGGCCACAAGCTTCTCGACTAATGAACTAGCTGATAGCATTGACTGATTCCGAAACTACAGAAATCAAAAAGAGTCACTTAACCGCATCGTAGTGTGATCCAGTCGAGGTTAACGTTTGACCACAAACTCATCTGATGGTTAATGACGATGCGGTCTGAGATGGTTAACAAGCTAAGCCTAGACAGGACTGGCTCTCAAGTGCAGCTGCCGGAACACACCAACAGGTGGTTGGCGATAGATTTTCAACTTGAAAGTGGTAGCTAGCCAAGCGGACTTAAAAGCCGTACCACCACGCTATAGTTACATCACGATGTTTTCCTTCGCCAAAAGTTCCGACTTAGTTGCTAGGATTCGAACCTACATCCGTCGACGCGGTGATCGAACACGCTAAACTAAGCCATAACTACAAAATACAAATCGCTACGACTCCTCGTGGTGATCGTGTTTACTGGGTATAAGCGGGATGATTCGAGAATGGTATAAACTAAAGTGTCCCATTGTGGCGGGTGTCACACCTGATATATGGTCACCAACTGGACATAATTACCTAACCGTTTAGCAATCAACTATTGAGGAAAATCACCTTCGTTGCGTGATTGTTTTTCTTCGTAGCCGACTAAATAGATACTTAGTCTAGACGGAATAAGGCTTGGTAAATTGGTCTCCCGCATGTGCAATAAATTAGACCACTTTGCTTATATACTGTGTTATCATAAAACAATATATTTATCGCATACCCCCTCCAGTAGTAACAACACGATCATGAAATATCTGTATTTATCTAATAGGTGCAAACATATCGAAAATTGTCGACCGATTACGCGGACAATAGAAATTCCTTTGTCCATTATCTTCTACACACTAAAACTATTTACCTAAGATAATAAACAGTGTATTATCAATTAACAATAGCAGATATCGTATTGACATATTCTCGAAGAGTTTGATTAGTGTTTTCACGTTTTTCTGCTATATTTACATCAAGTTGTAACACTTCGATCATAGTCAAGGACGTGGTCCACACTTGTATGGACGGTAATAATTGTGATCATATATTGGTGACCGCAATGTTAAGCTATTGGCGGAAATTATATTATTATCGGGGGCAAATAGTAATCTTTAAATAATCAGTGGCATAATTCATCGTACGAGACCCAGCGTTTTAGTTCAGAAATAAAACGGTCCATGGGTTTTAACCATGTAGGTTAATAAAACATTTGCAAGACAGATATGAAGACCATATAAAGATATTTTATTCGTGTGGTTTTGATAGATATTTCTTTTACAAGTGAACGATAAACCGAAATATATGCGTTTTTCAAAATTTACACGTTGACAAAGTTTGTGCCGCAGCAGTAGGGAGTCTTACCATTATGACAAAAATTCACGGCTTCGATTCCAATCAATATATGTATGAGGATAACATTTCTTCTAAAAACTGGCAAATTATGCTCATCACTCGAAATTCAGGTGTATACGAGGAGATCACACTCGCAACATCTCATGACTTCCCGATAAGACTGACTTTTGAGTAATCAACATGATAACTTCATGCCCGATTATTATATATGTATATCATATAAGAAATTAATAAACCACCATATCAAGTTGCTCCAGAAAAAAGTCGTATGTAATATTCATTCGAACTGCGAATCAACTACGGCACGGCGTAAAAATCGTTTGATCTTAAACTGTAACAATAATAATAATACCAACCTAGTAATATAATAATATCAGTTGATAGTAAAATATCAATTGATAACGATAACAATTAATATCATAGCAAGTCATTGAACTAGCAAATTTGTTCGCATTTAAAAAGTCAAAAGTAATTCTTTTGCTATAGATATAAATTTTAAAATTTTACACTCTATTGTAAACATCTAAGGGAAAGACTGAACCACAAGTTTCACAAATATTGTTAAAATAATTTACTCGAGTGTGCATGGTAAAAGTAAAAATTCCTATCTATACTAATATTATAAAGCTGAAGAGTTTGTTTGCTTGAACGCGCTAATCTCAGGAACTACTGGTGCGATTAGAAAATTTATTTCAGTGTTACATATCTCATTTATCGAGGGAGGATATAGGCTATATATCGTCACGCTAAGACCAATAGGAGCGGAGCACCAATGAACGACGTTTCAAAATCAGGTTTCTTTTCCATTTGCGAGCTTCCGCTGCGTATTAGCGTTAGCCCAAATTTAACTATTCCACGCGGACGAAGTCGCGGGCAGACGCTAGTGTAAGATAAAGTCGATTTAAAGTCGACACTATCAGAGCCGAGCGCGCTCTAAGTTCCTTGATCCATAATTTGAACAAAACATTTTTTGTCGGGACGATATAAAAAAGCCAGTCAAACAGACTAAACGTGCTGATCGATCGACGCGAGTTTTTTCCTCTGTCGGCTGTGCGCGCCGCGTCCTTGCGAGATTCCGTCAAGCATCGTCAACCCACAATCGTTTGTTTAACAACAAACTAAAGCGTCATGTATGGCATATTACACGCGTATTAACTGAGCAAACGATTTTAGCGGTACTGATGTAATATTCATATATATTAACATAATATATACACAGTAAGTATGATCATGTATAATTGAAACTATAACTAAATATTTATCGGACATTGTTATATTCGTCTTACACAGGCTGGCAACACCAAAAGATTATGAATAGTTGATAGTGTTGTAATGGTTTCTAATTACAGTTCTGGCTTATCGGTAGTAATTTTTTAAAGTACATTGGCTCTTTCTGTATCATACGACCCTATGTTTATATAAATGAAAATCATTGTATAATAAACTGTATTAGCAACTCCGCACGTGTGGTTTAATCATTGCATAGTATAAAACAAAGTCCCCTACCGCGTCTGTCTGTCTGTCTGTTCGCGATAAACTCAAAAACTACTGAACGGATCTTTATGCGGTTTTCACCAGTCGATAAAGTGATTCACGAGGAACGTTTTGGTACATAATTTGTTCAAGATTTTTTATAATCAGGGCGGGACAACGTCTGCCGTGCCGGCTAGTTACTATATAATTTACTAACAAAAGAAATAAATAGGTACATAGCTTTCGATCGGTGATAAAATTATTGAAAATCCAAATCAATTTCTCACACAAACAAGCAAATTTTACCTCTTCACAATTATATAGTATACAAAGACAACATTCATGTTTATTTTTGTAAAAATATATTATTTTATTTTTACCTTATTACCTTAATTACTATCTCCTTTAATACCGACACCGTATCACGCAAATATCATAATCACAATACCAAACAAATATTTGTTCAAAATATCAAAGTTAAAAAAAAACAAATTATAGGAATACTAGCTTTTCTTGGGGTTTTTTTCGTGCTAATGTGGTGTTGACCTGTACCTCGGGAGTAGTTCTCTTTTTCTGGATAAAAGGTATGTCCTTTTATGCATCCCTGACAATGTACAAAATGTCATGATGATCGGTTATGTAATTAAAGCATGAAAGTGTAAAAAACAAAGTTACATTCCCATTTATATGATGAGTAAGGATATATTTATTGCAATAGAAAAACGTGTATTAATATAACAATAATATAATCTACTCTGGTGCGCAATGAGTAATATATTAAATATATCAATTCATGAATCTGCTATATCACTGACCGCTGAGCAAGCGAATCCGATGACGTCAAATTCGCCCGAATGTTCCACAAAAAAAATTGGCGTGAAGCATAATCAATCGATTTTTCGCAATAATGATACATAGCCATGACTAAAACAGAAACACTAATGTTTAACTTATAACGTGTCACAATGTTACTATTGTTTCATTAACAAACGTATTTTATCTGTATCACGATCACAATAAACCCTTTCGTAGGATTACAGTGGTGCAGGTTTTAATGTTTGTTGGAAATAAATCGCCAGCATTTCATTTTGTATTGCAAAAAGCAGCATTTTACAGACTGTTTCTATTCTATATCTGACGTAATCAAAGAGAGTTTTTAGCCTCACATCAAGTGTTGAACAAAGGGGTGATCGAACGACAACATAGCGCAATAGAAAAACCTTTTTGTCTTTGTCGTCTTACAGAAGACTAGCTTCTGCCCGCGACTTCGTCCGCGTGGAATAGTTAATTTGGGCTAACGCTAAAACGCGGCGGAAGCTTACAAAAGGGAAAAAACCCGGTTTTGAAATATTCTTCACTGGTGCTCCGCTTCTATTGGTCTTAACGTGATGATATAAAGCCTTCGTAGATAAATGACCTATCTACTTAATACTGAAATAATTTTTCAATACGGACCAGCAGTTCCTGAGATTAGCGCGTTCAACCAAACGAACTCTTTAGTTTTATAATATTAGTAGAGATATGCTGCTTTACAAATAATCGTTTAATCTGGCATATACTAAAAAACTTCTTGAAATTATACCTGACTATAGTTACAAAAGCAAAGGAACAGAGACAAAACTGTTGTGATAATTATTAGGAAGTTATTGAAAATAAAACATTAGAGCTATGTCTCCTATGTCAAACAAAGTATTATTAATATTTAAAAATATAAATGTCAAACTGGGCGGTTTACTATCTCAATGATTGAATCATCAATAGAGCTATCCTTTCATGTATAAAACACCGATATACATTTCTAATACTAGAAAGGTTACAAAATAAAATAAAAAGTAAATAATATTATCGCCGAGTGCCTTTCTACTTTATAATTATTAATAGTCACTGCATTATGTTTATACATATTTTACCGTTTTATTTGTTAACACAGAACGTTAAAATAGTCGGCAAGAAGGTATTTTGTGCATCCACTTTCACCAATATAAGCACGCCAATAGATTGCATCGCGGAGTAGAAAATGTATGAACGCCCGGATTATCTCGAAGATTGTCGACTGCAAATATACACTTAAAGCTAATAAAATAAACAGATTAACGATGGACAGTTGTTATACACGCTTTGGAATTTTTGTATTTTTAGAAGCGTTTGTATTTATTTTCGAATCCATTACCTATCAATATTTCATTGCTTGCAAAAATATATTTAAACTTTATAGAAAGAAAGAGAAAAGTATATCTTCGTAATTTAACTTTAATTCGTTCATTACCAATGTATAAGTTAAGAGGTACTAAAAGTTTTGATGATGCATATATTTAACTGTATGTCTTCTTCGTACAAAAAATGAATATATGTATACAAAAATGGATGTTGGAACATTTGTATGAGATTGATGAACTTCTACAACGTTTGACCGACCATCAAAATTGTGCGTTGCGTTCTTTACGGATAAGATTTTTAGGTTATCCATTTTATTACAATTCGCCACGAGATTACGTATCAGCGCGTTAATTTCTATACCGATCAAACACCATGAAACTTGAATACGGAGAATATTTATTTAGTATCGATTCAGCTATAAATCTATTATTTTAATCGTAACAAATAATAATAGCCAGAAATAATAAGAACAACTTGTATATATATACTTACATGTAATTTTAATTACGACTTGCTATGAGTTTCAACTAATAATTATATAGATATACTAGCTGATCCGTGCAACTTCGTCTGCACCAAATCGGTTATCACTGGTTTCAATTGTATTTTTAAACGCGAAAAATTTTAATAAACGTAAAACCCGATTGCAGCCACACCTACGGCTTCCAACTGTGAATCCAAACTATCAAGGGACTCACTCAAACATATACCCAGATGGTATGTGAGAAATCTTTTAAAATAAATGTACAACCCGTTCGTAGCATCATCTACCGGGTTCAATTAAAATAAAAAACTAACCTACATATATTGGCGGTAATGTAAAAAAAGCTTTAGAGGTCTATGGACTCCCAGTTGGAACGAAGTTCCTTTCCCTTTTTTTGTAGACGTTTACTATACAGTCAGTATAGTTTACATTTAATATATCAAGTTGATAGAGTTAAATTGTAAATTAAACGATAAAATATATTCATAAAATAAATAATGATAAATTAAACACTGAATGATATCATAACTATTTTCAACTTATATTAAAACTTTTTTACACTCCATTTTATTGAAGAAAAATATAAATATTAAAAAGATGTGAGCATGACGCGTCAACTGTCACTTAACTGTAACTATTCGTCTAAGAGCTAGCAACGGTTTCGACAACGAATTTCAATAAGCCAGTTTTTTATATATCTTTATGTTCTTCCGAACAGCGTGCGGGCTACCTGACTGCCGGTAAACGTCACGTTTATTAGTTCATATCGCACCTTTACAGGCAAAAATATTGTTTTTTATATAATTTTAGAATGTTTTATTTTTCACTAACTTTGAAACGCTACTAAAACATGAAATTATTATTGCCAGACATTTTTGTTATTAACAATAATGTGCCCAATGCTATTTTTTGTAAATAAGTATGTTCAAACCATATTAAAATAACTGTAGTTTTAATATTATTTTATTTAGACTTAAAAGAGGGTAAATTAAAAATAACATGTACATAACTTAGCTATAGTTATAGTTTAGCACAACACTGGCTGTATGATAAAGATAGCGATAATTGTGGAAGCGCCTGTAATAGACGCAAGTATTCAAAATGGCGTCAGTCCCAAGTCATATGTCTACGTTTATCGTTGTTTTTCATTGTTGACGGTGAAATCTCAATATCATAATGGTTAATAAAATGAAATATGTTCTTTGCAATGGAAAAAATAAAATGGTTTTAAATTGTTTATAAAGAAGATAATCTGGCACATTATTGTCAATAACAAAATTGTCTGACAGTGATAAATTATGTTTTTAATAGCGTATAAAAGTTACTGAAAAAAAAATGTTCCTAAAATTATTTATAAATCAACATCTTCATGTTAAAAAACCAGCTTTTCTAAACTTCTCGTTTTTCCAACGTTGCTGGCTCTTGTACTAAGGTGTCGCAAAAAAGTCTAGTTACATTAACTACAAATTTTTGTCTTTCGTTATTCTGGAGAATCCCTTGCGTTTTATGGGAAAAAAGTATCCTAGATGTAACCTTGTAATATTACTTATCACTGTGTCAAGTTGCGTCAAAATTGGTTCAGTACTTTCAGAGTGATGCGTGTTCACAGCGACAGACAGACAAAAATTTTAAAAGGGTTATTTTTGGCTTCTATATCGATAAAAAAGTCTACCCCGATCAAAATTTTCAAAAAATACTTAATGTACAGTTTTGGCTTTGTTACAGTTATATTACAGTATAGATAGATTATCAAAATCTATTGTGTATTTTACAATGTCTTCTATTGACAATTTATAGAATTGCTTTATTTAAACCTCTCTATACATTAAAAAATATAATTGGCTTGATTTACGTGGGCAGGCAAACACATGCCAATATCATGAATGGACAAGACTTTAATAACAGTATCAGTACAATAACTATTGAAAAAACTCCACATACTTTATCAGAAATAAATTAAAGTGAAATACCTAACTTGATAGTAACAAAATAAGCTTTTAGACAAATGGTTGAAATGTCATAGCAAATTGTGCGTCTGTGTGTTTATAATTATAATTTATTGGACTTCCTATTTTAATGATAGGTATATAAAGTTAATCTTCAGATAACGGGACTTTTATACGTATGTCCGAAAATTTTGAAATAAAGATCGATGCCCTATATCTTACAACTACCGGACAACGTTCATTATACTGCTAAGACGCAATATATAATAGCAAACAATGTTTTAGATCCGAAGCGAGTGGAAGGTTCGAGTTTCACGACCTTCGATTCTGTACTCGATTTCCAGCGTGGCCGATGACGTCGCCACCCCGGCGCCTATTTCAACTTTTCTGCAACTCCGTATCATGCATACGAGGAAGTCTTTATCGCATATACATACATGCATTTAATTCAGGGTTACGAAAGGAATGCGGAAAAAGGCTGTTAAAGCATTGATATCAATTAATAAATCCGAACGCGTCTTCTTAATATATTTTAATGTATCGAAAAAAAAACTGGATACGCATTTTCAGCGCACAGTAATACCGACGAAGAGAAATCTAAGAGCGTTCGATTTTCGATTCGAAAAAAGGTAAACACGAATTCACAATCGGCCAGACGAAAAAGAACGCACGTCCGTCGCTTTGTAGCAGTCGCGTCGTTGCCTTAGATGTGCACGGCGCGTGAGTCACCATCATACGGCATGGCATGCCGGCGCGCACCATGCAGCGTGTGTGTCAACCACCTATTTATGTCGCAGGACGAAGCGCAAATAAACAGCATCAAAGGGAAGCCAGATTCCTTCTGGCGCATTGAACGAAAGCAAAGAGAACAACCA
This sequence comes from Antheraea yamamai, assembly GCA_036509395.1. Lineage (NCBI taxonomy): Eukaryota > Metazoa > Arthropoda > Insecta > Lepidoptera > Saturniidae > Antheraea > Antheraea yamamai. The sequence continues at coordinate 4,814,707 of AP028428.1, forward strand.
CCATTGTCTACGGATGAGTTATTTTTCGCTAATATACATAGATATACACGATTCACTAGCGAATGAAGTAATTGAGCTGCTACTGTCATTGATATTCCAGACACTTCATACATTAACATACTACATATTCTTGCACTATGTTTTATATAAACTTTACGTGAAAAGTATCTTAATTACGTCCATAATTAATTAAAAGCATTCTCGGTTTAGTTAAAATCTGGGTATTTATTGGCCTCTATATAGCCCGAGAGATACAAATTTGCATACACTATGCATTATATCATCATGATCTTATAAAATTATTTAATGACTTTAACTAAGAGATTTCAGTTTTATAATGTGTACCTATTCTGTCACTTCTACTGAACAAGTGGAACAATTGTACTTAAAATTATGTACCTCTTATAAAATATGACAGTTTTTTCAAAGTAAATAAACCATAAGATAATTTTTTTAAGAGAATAAATTAGCAAATAACCCCTTCATTGAATTTCATATAAATATTGCATATGATTTTAGTATTTATTCTTATAATTCATATTCAAGGCCTGCATTTTCATTAATCATGTCTTTATAAATATTTAAATACTAGATAACGAGTTATTTTTAATGTCCACATCTAGTTTTATAATGAATACCGAAACTGTAATTTAAAAGTAGCTAAAATTCATTAATTAGATTAAATAGGCATTAATTCAATTTGTAATTACATACTGACAAACTTCAAAACACAGTAAGATCTAGCCAACAGGCCCTTCTGTTCTATCCAATTTATAGCAATAGAATAAAGTAGTATCAGTGGACACTAAATTTTTTACTTTGTTATTAAGGAAGATTTAATGTCATAATTTTAAATTAGTCATTAGGTTTTAAAAAAGGCATTAAAAATAAAAAGTATACAACAGTTTAATGATAAAAAGCCATAAAAAAATGCTTTTATTGTAACCTTCATATAATAAACAAATTGATATTTACTTTTAAATTAGAAATGAAGTTGAGGTAGATTCCGACAATGTAGAACTAGACTAGAAGCCAAAGGATGATGTCCCAATTAAAAAAAAAAAACTCTAACAATAAGAATTCTTCATGTATTAAATTTGTTGCAGTGATTAAGTAACTGATTATTATTTACCTCAAAAATTCTAATTTTATGTTACATTTATAATAGTCAAACTCAGACCTTTATTTCATAATGTCTTACAAATTAATGCCACTTACAGAATGAAAATGATAGCTTTTTATATACATAATCACATAAATATTCTATCATTACATAGTACATTACATTCTGTCTGTCTGTCTGTTCGCGATAAATTCAAAAACTACTGAACGGATTTTCAAGCGGTTTTCACCAGTGTATAAAGTGATTCATGAGGAATGTTTTGGTATATAATTTGTGAAGGATGTTTTTATAATCGGGGCGGGACAACGTCTGCAGGGCCCGCTAGTTTAAGATAATTTAGTATTTATTCAAAATATGAGATATTTAGTTTTTATAAAATTTGTATTTATAAATTATAATTTATTTTGTCTTTAAAAATAATACTTTAATTCAGATGTAATTACATATGAAATTAAATTAAAATATTTAAATAATAATGGTACCTAAACCACTTCTAAATGGCAGTCCGGTGAAACTGTTAAGGCTTTGCTATGCCAATAGCGTAGTCAGTTTGAAAAAAAAACACTTCTAAATATTATGTAGTGGGACATGGATACTTGATAAATAGCAATAAAGTAGTAATTATAAAAATATATCTGAAATCTATATATTATACCTTTAATAAAATAAAGGTTAAGTTGTAGTAATTCTGAAATTATAACATTCCTAATGTCTCTGCACTGTATCACTGAATGTGTTTATGTTATATTTTTAATGACACTTTAGTAAAAAAATATTTTTCTTTTACTAACAGATTGTTCTACAAAATTATTCAACTATAAGATAATTTCAAATCTATAACATTATGAAAGTAAATGTACTCACCTTTCATCCTCTGGAGGTGCTGGCTGTAGGTCATCCTTGCCATCACCAATGTCTCCGGCCTGCAGCACGTCAGCACTAACGTCTGGAGCACCACTATCACACGCATTCACATTCACATTGCTCATCACTGTGCCACTGATTGCATGAGACACTACCGCATTCACAGGGCTACCAAAGCCTTGACTATCATGTACTGGAGCTGCCGTATTAGTGACATATGCACCTGAGCTCACCGGCATCGAAACAACTGGCGAGTTAGTTCCTGACACAGTCGCCTCCACAGGGGCTACATTGCTTTGGGACATTACAGGCACCACGCCGCCATAACCCAGACCCATGTTAGTCTGAGACTGCACTACATTAGGATGTACAGCACCTCCCATTCCCACTGGCATACTAGGTTGCATAGACATAGGAATATTTTGGTGTGCTAATGAAACGGGTTGGTTTGATACATACTGTACACCTCCCATTTGTCCCTGAGCCCCAACTTGTTGTGGTAACATGTTCTGCTGCGCCATGTGCTGTCCGACCGGTATCTGCTGGCCCACATTAGCTTGCTGCATGTATATAGGATCTGAGGCGGGTATCTGCATACTAGGCTGATTCCCGTCTAGAGTCATCTGCATATTCTGTGGTGCAGCAGCCAACATTTGCAAGTTCCCTTGGGGTACATTTCCCTGTTGAGATGCCATATTGTGCACTGTTGTGGCTTGCTGCTGTCCAGCCAAGCTTTGGAGATTCGCGGGCAAAGTGGAACCCTGAGGTTGAGAAACCATTGGTTGAAGGCTGGTAGGCAGGGTCGCACCTTGCTGAGAAGTGACAATATTAGTTAACACCTCTTGAGGTAATGTTTGACCTTGTTGGGTTATTTGAGATTGTTGAGTGTGATACTGAGGAACATTATGTTGAGGCTGAACCATCTGTTGTTGTGTTGAAGACATGTTTGTATTTATCATGGATTGTGGATTTGGCTGTTGATTAACAGCTTGATTATACTGTTGCTGAACACTAGATATGCCTTGTTGTTGCATCTGAGGGTGCATTCCAGTTACAACAGTCTGCTGAGGTTGTGATGGGAGCTGATGCATTTGGGTTTGCATTTGTGGAATTTGTTGATTGGCACTTGCCAACTGCGGAGGTAATTGCATTGGCTGCATGTGGTTTGGCATTTGTTGATTCTGTAAAGCTTGAATTTGAGCTTGGCTTGGTAAATGCTGAAGTTGGGCTTGTTGCGGTCCCATTGACTGTTGTCCTTGCAAATGATGACTCTGTCCCATATTAGGAATCGGAGCTTGTTGCATATGCAACTGTTGTGGATTAGCTTGACCTGGCATTTGTTGCATTTGCATTTGTTGCAATTGTGGTTGCTGACTGGCAACTTGAGTCATTTGTCCTTGATTTGGCATTGCCTGCATCTGTGGCATTTGCTGTTGCATCTGTTGCATATTAGGAATCTGTGCTTGAGGCATGTGTTGATTCATCTGCTGAATTTGCTGATTTGGCATCTGTTGCATCTGCTGTGGAATCTGTTGGTGCATGGGAATCTGCTGCATTGCAATGCCTTGTGACTGAGCAATAACTTGTTGTAACTGATGCTGTGGAAAACTCTGTGGAATTTGTTGTACCTGCTGCTGTTGAGTTGGTTGAGGGTGATTCTGAGCAGCATTTTGCATAGTTATGTGTGTCATGCTCTGAGTATGTTGCTGTGCCACCTGCTGATTAGCCTGTAGGTTTTGATTTGCGATTTGTTGTGGCATTTCTAGAGGCGGAGACTGCACTGATACAGACTGATTAACTGGCATTTGTTGCACTACACTGATAGGCTGAGTTAGTGATTGACCTGGTGAAGCCATAGGGAATTGTTTCTGAAGTGCTTGTTCTAATTGCTGAACAGTAGGTGCATTTCCTTGAAGGTCCATCGGCACTTTATTTGTCAGATCATTAGACATTTCATCATGCTGGCTGTCGTTAAGCACTACACCACTGTCTGGTGCCTGTAACGTATTTGTTTCTGTAATGTCTAAGTTGTTATTTAATGTTATAGGTGCATTCTGTTGAGTTGTAGTGTGATCCAAGTAATCCATACACATCCATCTGCCTCTGCGGAATGGTTCCGTGCTTTCAATTTTAACAACTTTAAATCTTTCATTTCTAACATGTTCTTGTATTTCTTTCATACCTTCCTGTGGTTTGGCATTTCCTATGAGATTGATAATGCTGCCGGCACCAGCGTTTGTGACGCTCACATGCATGTCATTAACTTCTGTATTATTACTATTTGGCACAGTTCCTTGATTGTTGGCGTTGTCCTGGCCGACGATGGCAAGCCCGTATTGCGAGCTTGTCGGGATAACGGGCGCGCAGCCTAGCGACGCACTGGAAGCGTTGTAAAACACGTCGTCTTTAGAGAAGGTATCCTCCGAGAAACTCGGTGTTTCATTCTCAATGTCGGTCACTCTCGATATATCGTCGGTGTGAGATTCATCTAGGTCGTCGGCGGAGTCCTCGCCAGCATCGGTGCTCACCCGAGAGCCGACCGTCACACTGGTGATCTGAAATGAAGATATTTTCCTTGGGTTATGGGCAGCTTGCAGACTCGTCGGGTGAGTCACTCCCTTCTCCGTCTCGTTGAGGCGAAGAGATTCGCTCGTTGTACGATGTACGACGTTGTTATACTTGTTTTTCTCACTAGTTTTATGTGACTTTTGAATCAGATTGTCAGCCATTATGCCGTCCGAACCGAATGACTATCTAAAGAAAATTTCACTGTTTATTGGCTTCAGAGACATTTGACAGACTTTTCAATCACAATAATCTATGGAATATAAAATCATTGTACACTCACAATTTCACAAACACTGTAATTTAACTATTTTTATCCTCAAAATTCATTAGTAAACACATATAGTTGAGAACATCCTTCAGACGGCAGCAACATGGCGGCCATTTATGCGCAATGCATTATGGTTGACAATTTGCAGTGAACTATAGACATTCTAGATTGTGGTTGTAAAATGCTAATAACTGTTACTAGGTGGCAGTAATTACAAAAAAAATACACGGTACATGCTACTAAAGAAAATTTCTAAAATAATATTTATCACAATATTTTATTATTTACTGTTTTAAATTTATTTTTCTAACTGTGCTACTAGTCTTATAAATCATAATAGTTTGCCATAAGTAATATTCCATCTCATTTATTAATTCTAACCATATTTTACAAATACCTTGTTTAGCCGTTACTAAGTTTAATATATATCTTATCGATGTATAAATTACCTAGCAATAAATCCTTTAAGGTGAATTATTTATGATTTTGTTACTGCTTATAAATTTTACGCATATTGGCATTTGACAATAAAGAATAATATAACATAGAGATACTAGCATTTCGAAATATATTGTAGTACTTATTTACGTTTAATAGGATAAAATAATCCATGTGAAAATGTACACTGAGTTTGACTATTCACCAATAGATGTCGCTCTATAACGTTGAAAACGATCAGTGAGACTGAACAATAGATGGCATAGTAAAAAACGTAAAAATGTATGTATACAATTTCATGATTTTTTGCTTGAACTGACTACACTATTAGTCTGACGGGTCTTCACAGCTTCACTGAACTATGTAATACATGATTGAAAAGCACAACTTCATAGGAAATTTAATATTACTTATTTTATTGTTTCAAAATTTTGATTAACTCTTTAATAAAATTAAGAATAACGACTGCATGTTGAAATAGTTATATAAAACAAAATGATATAATGCACTTCTTTTTTGTCTTTATGACTTCAAATCAAAATAATAAATTAATCAAGGATTTTAGAGAAATTTCCTAAATTATTGAGGAATGGAGCTCTATTCTTTCTATCTACTAGAGTCGGCAATATGGTACAAACAAATGTATTTTATTTATTATATACATATCACTGAGATCTAATGCTTATATAAAACATAAGTCATTGGATGTGTAGGACGTCTCTGTACGTTACTTTTAAACAAGGTCGTAATCGACACCTGTAAATTGAATTCTCAACATCTTATTTATTACATTTTATATCACATTTTATTTTTATAACATTTAATGAATGCTATATTCATTATTAAAATTGTTTGTAGTGTATTGGAAAAGTTACTCACATGTCAAAATGGCAGAAAGATTCCGTTCAAAACACTTTATGAAACTGAAGGTCCAAATCAAGAAGCGCCCAGGCCGACCCCAGCGATTATCGGCAAGGTCTTCAGATCGTCAGTCGATTTACTCAACATCCCCACCAATCTCCATGACACTTCTTAAACGAAGGTAATTTGCTATTATTTGTAAATTGGTGTGTAGCGAGCGACGTCCGCCGCGAAACGGCAGCGTCACAGTCGCTCGGGAGCACGGGACTCTCCCTGGTTCTCCCGTCGGCTCAAACACCACTCGTGCTCGAAATTGTCAGTGAGAAATCGGGCTTATGTAAACAATCGTCACAACCGACAGTCTGAACTACCGATCCGAGCGGCAGTCGATAAGATATACTCAGAGGATAAACATATTTCTAAAGAAAATGTAAATGAGTACGTCTAAGACATGGCAAAATCTGTTGATATAAAGAAATACAGTGAAGACGACGGTACAATGGACGGAGACAGTGATGAAGAGTTGGGATGTGTCGGCAGGTTTATGGTCTGGATGCGTATAAATCCTAATTTAATTATGTTAAAAGTGACACTTTTTGTTATGTACGGAGCAACAGCTTCTCTTCTGCCATATCTAACTATACACATGCAAAGCATAGGACTTACTGTGCCAGAAATTTCCTTTGTGTATTTAGCTTTGCCATTTACGACGTTCTTGAGCCCACCGATAACTGGTAAGCTTCTCTTTAAAATAATAATAATAATATTATAAAAAAAGAAATAATAATTATTTTGCTCATTTAAGGATTTCTGGTGGACCGTTTTGGTGAATACAAGCCTGTTGTGATCACAGCTTTGATTCTTAATGCCGCGTTTCATCACTCCCTGCTTTTGATTCCTCATCAGGAAACGCCGGGAGTAATGCCTTCAGCGTACGTAATGCGACATCCCATCACAAATAGCGTTGAGGTATTTTTTTAAAATAAATTCATAAATTTTGATGAAGTACGATGAAACAAAGTATCACTGCATGTACCACAGAATTTAAGCAAATCGTAGTCATCCGGCTGAAGGCGAATTAACTAGGAGTGCCTTGTGATCCTGTACGTTTAAATTGGGTTAGGTAAGAGAATTAAGCGAAATTTATGCACATTGGAATCTGCCCTTTAATGCTGATATGGTCTATCCGTTTTAGTTAAAATGAAAACGATGTGCTACATCTACTTTAGTCCTTAATGGCCGAGACCGAATTGTCACATGTAGTTGTACTATTTGATAAATGGAAATAAATTGCTTGTTTAAAGCCCCTCGCAAGCGTTGTGCTATTTATAACGATATTTTATTAAAGATTAACATCATAATGGAGAAATGATTCTGGTATGATAACGATATTAAAATGATAGCACATTGTTCACATTGGAAATGTTACTATTGCGCAAATAGTAAATCGAGTGAAAGACTATATTCATTTATAATATTAATATTTTAGATTTGGTGGAGTCCCTGTCCTAGCAGAGAATGTCCAGACGAGGATGAAACTGTAGATTTCGTTTTGGATCGTTGCACTGATCACTGCATGTTGGATAGACCCACTGCCAGCCCTGTTACTGAAGCAGCTGAAAACGATGATAAGGACGATTTAGATTTTCATATTAGTCATAAAATTCAACCACCGAACCTGTCTAATACCAGGTAACAATTTGTATTTAATTATTATATATATGATTGTTCTTCGTTTGTACGTTTTTTAATTTTATCCCATGGGTTTTGTTAAATTGGTATTTAAACTAAACAAAATGATAACGATATAAACCAAGCAAACTGAAATTTTATAAGTGGTAAGCCTTCCGAGAAACTTCCTGTTGCAAAAACTGTGGGAATCATGATGATTAAATATTTGTTAGAGTATAAGGAAATTATATAATTAAAAACGTCTGATAAATATATCAAAGTACTAAACAAAATTGAATATTAAAACTAGAAAATTGTACACAATGTTGATAGTTCAAACGGTAATAAAGCATTCCCGGTCCAATATACAAAGTTAATAGGGTAAAATCTAAATTGTTGTTGGTAGATCTGATTAGCATTTAGCATTGTGGTTTCCCTCGTATTCACCAGAAAGTATAAGTTCTTGTTTTGCAATACAGCTTAGAAGAATCAAAATTTTATAGAAAATATTTAATACGAAAAAAAATTAAATGACAACTATTATTCTATTATGTTTTAAGTTACCTAAACATGACTGAAAGTGATGAAGATTATAATGACGCTGCATTTTTCTTAATTGAAGTTCATGATGATCTCGGTGAACCAAAAGAACAACTCGGAATTGAAATGGAAAGAGTAAGTATTCATCTCAACAAAATTTAGTGTTTATATTTATCTATTATGTCCTTAAATAATTCCAATATAATTTCATTTCATGTTATACAAGTGTTTTAATATTACAGAGAGTATTTCATTTAACTAAGTACTAGATATACGCATTACGTAAGTTAATTATATCATATGTATTGCAGGATGAAGACGACCCTGTGACAGATTTCAGATCAAGATTTGGTGAAAAGCTTCTAATTGCACAACGTGTTAATATAACAGCATTAGATAAAGAGGATTTGAGATGTGGTGGTCTAGTTATGGTACACAATATGACTAAACTATCTCAACAGAGGCTAGAGATTCTTTCTGCGGATTGCATGGTGCAGAAATGCGATTTCAGGTAATGATTTTGTACGGCATTTAAAATGATCAACAATATTTGTAGTAATCACATGTAAGTTAAATTATCTGTAGGTTCATCTCTTTGTTTCATAAGGTCTTACGAAATTTTTTACTATGTACATGTTCATTGTTCATATTTGGTTATAATATAATTTATAAGCCATCTACTTAAGATTTATCGTCTGTTTGCGCATACGATATCTATCTAAAAGGCAAATTATCTTTGGAATATTACAGAAGAGGCGGCCCAGACATATGCCCACCAGATTACAAAGAAAGTGATGATAAAACTTTCTATATTTATTTCTTCCTACGTTTTATGGGTACTATTATGTTATCTGCCGGAGTTACGATCATGGACCCCATAGCTTTGACGATGATACAGAAATACGGAGGTGACTTTGGCAGGGAACGATTATTTTCTAGTATTGGAATGGCTATATTTTCACCTATTACCGGCATGCTTATAGATATGAGAAGTAAACAAGTGGGTAAGTATTGTGCCATCTCGTAATTCTTATCAGTAATGTCAATACTTAATACATGTTTACATAAATTTGTTGATTGCAGGATACACTGACTATTCAGCAGCGTTTTATACATATGACGTGCTACTTCTGATATCAGCCATTACGGTAGCTGTCATGCCTCTTGGAGCTAAATTACCTGCGGACAACTTGCTTAGGGATTTGGTCAATATTATCAAAATGCCCCATATAATAATATTTATATTTTTCCTATTTGCCTTAGGAAATTTCTGGGGATTTATCGAATCTTATCTGTTTATATATTTGAAGGAATTAGGGGCACCCAATTTTCTGTTAGGTAAGTTTCGAAATTCACATTACGTTCTTAGTAGTTGTAATACGTTAATCTATGTTTGGTTTTATCTGATTTTCGTTTAACACGGTCGATAATGGAAATATTGTTAAAGTTCTTGTGATGATTTGTCAAATTTTTATCTAAAAATCATTTCTTTCATCCAGCGTTATATAAAACAATCAATTGTCTAATTATTAATTTCCATATCTTTCAAATCAATACCATCAGAGAAAAATCCTTGAAGCTGCTGTTATTATTTACAATATCAAGTGCATTTAATGTCCAGGAATAACCGTGACCGTGGGTACTCTGAGCAGCATTCCGTTCCTGTATGGAGCGGATGCCATCACAGCTCGTATTGGTCATGTAAACGTCATCATCGTCGCGTTCTTCTCCCACGCTGCTAGACTCGTTGGCTACTCCTTCATTGAGTAAGTATTATTTACCTCTTTATAAATTACTGTACTCATTGTTTGCATTTATATAGGTTGTGATTCAAACTAATCTGTACGAGTTACCCTTATAAATATATTCATTACTCATTTAGCGGTGCTTGTTATTTCGATCACTTGTAAATGTCAATTTACATCAACAATCAATTACCACCGTCGACATAATAAATTACCTGTATTATACGAGAAACTGAATTACTGGGCACTTCTAATATACTACTTACTGTCACTACAAATGATCGGTTATCAGATATAGAATATTGCACCCACTCTACTCAAGAATCATCATCTATTGTCAAGTTTATAAAATAATCTGTTATACCTCTTATAATTAGTTTCGACCCTGGCAATGGCACTTTTGATATAAAAATAAATAGTCGTTTATATTAATGGAAACCCCAGCTTGTCGATACAAACAAGAAGTTTTATAATGAAAGTTCCAATTCAAGTTTCTGTAAATCGGCTTAGTATATCTAAAATATGACATAGCGTTAAATATGAAGAGACCAGTGATACTATTTTTAAATGCTTATAAATCTCTCTACTGTAGTATCACGTAACGGTGAAACTTCAACGTTTCTTATTCAATTAAAAGTAATAAGGAAACGTAAAAATAGAAGTTGACTGTTCTGAAATATCAGTAGACACGTGTAATCAAATATAAGACGAATTAATTCAGGTTAGTTACTTCATCCTTAGGCATTATAACACAGTTTACAAGATTATTGTATTTCTGACGATATAGCATTGTCAAGTTTATGAGCACAACGATGTTGAGTGGGACGATATCAAATGCTTGAGTACGTACAAGTACATAATACATAAGTTTTCGTATTCTATGGCCACTATTGACACTTAGGTACATTATTGAATTAGCATTAACCTATGTAATTTTAATATGTGTCTTGATATACTCGCATTTAGCGACAGCAGACACAATTTTGCGATTATAAGTGTCATATTTTTGTGTTTGTACTAATGGGACTTGTGAATATTATCGTACCATAAACCTTAATAAATCATGGGTGTAACAAGACATATTAAAAAAATAGTAATAGCTTCTTGGTGACAATTTTGGTCTTGGCTATATGTTATGTGAAAAATGAAAAAAAAAATTTAAGTCTCAATAAGAATGTAATTTATCCTTAACTTTAATCAAGAACTGTGTAGGCTGAGAAGAATTACAAGCACATACGCACATAATATAACAACAACATAATTGAAAGTTGTTTATAACACATTTATGAAGGTACGATTGTTACAATTTTTAGGAATTCTTGGTGGTGTTTCCCGTTTGAGGCCATGGAATCTTTGTCCGTTCACTTGATGTGGGTCGCGGCTGCAACATACTGCGCTATGTTAGCCCCGAAAAGCCTATTAGCAACATTGATCGGCGTACTTGGCATGGCGCATTTCAGTCTCGGTAAGCGAAGATCTATACATATAATAAGAATGTAAATCTAACATGACTGTAATTTTTCGATTTTCGTATATAAATTGTTGCAGGTAATATATAGCCTTTATATTATATACTAACTGAACACGCAGCTCCGCGCGCGTTTTTTTAAAATCGTATTAAAGAATAACAAAATTGTGAAACTATATATAATTATAGAAACACTCTTTAAAGTCAATTGTAAGTACGACGCGCACGCCACTAAAAGTAACATGTAACGTGTACATTAGATATATACTAGATATAGACTAACAGCGTGCCAAATGAGGTTTGTCATCAGCAACATATTTGGAACCTTAACCCACCATATAACTACCTCAGTGCTCACTTACACTGTATAAGGAACTAATGAAACAATAATTTAAAATATTATTATAAAGATTTACATTTAATATACATTGCCACTATTATAATTAAGATTTTGTGACTATACAAAAAATAACCGCTTATCTGTTCCGCAAGAAATTGTATTATGGAACTCTTTACGTAATACGTTTATAATCTAAGATCTTAGTAGGAAGACCTTTATATCATTAAAGTTATTAATAATTATAATGTCGAATTGTAAACAATAAGCTGATAATTATTTCTCTTATTAAAAATAAAGAATGAGTTGAAATCTTGCTAAATTTCATGCAGACAAAGTCGCGGGTAACAGCTAGTCTAAAATAGAATAACCTTAATTACTTTTTATAATGTTCACTATTTACCAGTGAAAGTCCCGTGAAAATCGGTCTAACCGTTTTGGTGATAGCACAGCGGGCGAAGCCACGGTTAACAGTTAATCTAAATTAAAATAAATTAAATTACTTTTTATAAGGTCCGCTATCTTCCAGTGAAAGTCCCGTGAAAATCGGTTGAACCGTTTTTTTTTTTTTTTATTGTAGCTCGGCAAAGTGACTGTAATGTGCCTGATGGTAAGCACAGTACAATCCAAAAACAATGGCGACCACCGAAAGACATATTATCCATCGCCGGTCGCCGCTGTCATGCCGGCCTGAAAGCGACCTAGTCAGGGACAGCCCCCCCGCCCGGTTGCTGGATATACACCGGCTGATCCCGGAACGCGACACGACCAAACGTGCCACTATGGCGGGTGTTCCACCTAGTGTACGGTGGTCGCGATCCAGTCGGGTACAGACACCCTACTACCCCGCAGTCTAATATGTAATGTGTACTCATTACACGAGTTTGATAATTCTTCATGTGTAAGAGGAAAACATAATATTAAATATGTAACGTAGACTTTGTAACATTACAAATGATTGTAAACAAGAACACATAGGACTAGTAATAGAAAAAATAAGTTTAATTAAGATAAACGCTAATTAACTTACATCTCTTTGTAAACATTTAAAAATTAAAACTACAGCGTGTTACGATTTACATAAAGATTTCAATTCTGATAACAACATTGACGTCACTTCATAATTTTGAGATAAAATTGTACAGTATTACAATTGGCTATTGATCTCAAATAAATAGTCAAATGTACCAGTGTCAAACCTTTCTACAAACTATTACATTCCACAATAGACGCCCAATGGTTTAACAACTACATATATATTAATGCAATACGTAGTAACACATACATTATTGTAGTTTTTAATATAATAAACGAGTACGGTCTTCGTTTATTCGTATACTAACTTTTGATCGCGGCTTTGCTTGTGTTAATGTGATCTATCCTTCAGCACATTTTGTCTCGATGATAGGCGCGTTTCTATATTCCTGATCCTATATTCACATGTCGTGATGATCGGTTGGATAGTTAAGACGTGAAAATGTAATAAATAAACAAATAAACTCACATTCACATTTATAATATTAGTTAGGATGTGTACTACATAATTTGATTCACCGAAGGCAAGTAATATCTATAAAATGAACTATGATCAAAGTTGATATAAATGAAAAATAGACTTTTAACAGCTAGAAAAATGCTTTAGTATTTTTTATTCTGGTGAAATTAAACTCGACTATTAAATAATCTTAAACACTTTAATATATTTTTTATTGTACTGTGTTATTATGATTATGAACAGGGCGAGGGAGTGGAAGCTTTGGAGGGGGACTTCTCATCGCTTCACTCGGGACTAGGGAGGCTTTTCGTTATATGGGTTTGATAGCATTCCTCGGTGGAGTCTTGTACGGTTTGCTGCATTATTTCTGGCTTAGAAAAATTAACATGAAAGGCATGCAGGACGCTTGCGATCCGGATACAGGTAACTTGTGTATTTTTATAGTGTAAAGTTCATAGCTATTTTATGTATACCGATAAACCCAGTAAAATATATGAATTACTTCATGGACATTGGTTTATATTATTACCCATAGAATTTAACGGTATTCTTTACATTCTCAAAAAAAAAAAAATTATTATCTAAAATATATATTGTGTCCGCCCAAATATTTTATTTTTTTTAAAATTCCAAATTATTCTAGTAGTGTATACTCCTCTTTTCTTTTTTTTCTTAAAAACCTTAAAAACGTAATAATATACTCAGTTCTTTAAATTTTTATGTACAGAGTTTACACTATAACCTTTCTAAAACTTTAATTTCATATAAAACATCACAAAACATATATTACTAAAATGATATTTTGTTTTTGTGTTAATAATTTACTTGTAAATAGTAGAATAGACTATCATGCTATATTACGATCGATATATGGATTTATAAAATGATACTATTACTTTTATTCATATTCTTATCTTCTTTGATAATATTTTTTTGTTTATAAGTAAGTTTTTTTAGAAAGCGGCGAAGTTGACAAGTTGAATGCTGAACCTCTAAGGAAGGATGCTGAAACTATGGTATCGCTTGAAAGGCTGCATATGATTACAAGGTTTAACCCCTTAGGTTCTCTTCATTCTTTACCGAGAGGTTCAAGATCAAGGGTAACTACAGATAATCTAATTTAACTGATATTATATATTTTAATTTTATAGTTAAATTTCAACTTGGATATAAATTTTAGGAACGTTACTAAATTATCCTATTTATTTATAAATAGCTTTATTGCTTACTAACTAATACCCGCGACTTTGTCTACGTTGTTCTACGCATATGCACCGCACAGCTTGCCCCACTTTTCTACAGTTAGAAAATACATATCTGTGAAAGTGTAGTGCTTAAAAGAATTTAGTTTATTAAATCTTGAATAACTTTATATTTAATAAGGGTATCACGTTTTTTTAGGTAAGAACTTAGTGTCTGACAAAAACAAAAAAAAAGGATTGTGTGGTTTTATGAAACCACGGTAAAAGTGAAGATTTTTTTCACACTATAGACATTTAACTAATAATATTCTATACACTACACGGTCAGCTGCTGCGAACTATAGGCGCCGCCATATTGGCCCTGGCTGCTCTGACGAGCGCCTTTCACTTTATCCCTACTCCGCGGCCGACCATCACGCGACATGCAACACACAGACGAAAAAGTTTGAGACGATGTAATAAAAGTTTCACTTTAAAAAAAAAGATTGAAATCTATCTGGTAGTGTTTGTGGGATTTTGAGTCTATGTAAATATTTTTTGGTTTTTAAGTACCTAGTATAAGACACGTATTTTTTTATAGAAAAAAAGAGAATATATGAGATTAAAAATAATTGGACGATATTTCCTTTTCAAGGCGAATCTATCATAGCCTTAAATGTGTTTTTTTTAATTTTAGTTTTCCCAAGGCGATATAAACGAATGTCGGAGTCGCAGCGGTAGCAATAGTCAAAGACGTGGAAGCAATTATGAAGGATCTGCATCCAAAGTAGACATACTTCGTTCTGCCCTAGAAATAAGCAATCAGCATGGCAAAAGTCATATCTCTAATCCCGTTTTATCAAGCTCCAACAGATCAACGCATCCTTATAAGGCTAGTAAAGTACTTTATTAGTATTTAAATAATACATTAACTAGTATTAAAACCCAGGCAGGCCCAAGAAACGCTGGTTGGACGTGGTAAAGGCTGACTTAAAGGAAAAGAACCTCACACAGAAGGATGCCGAAGATCGGGCAAAGTGGAGGAATTTCATTAAGAAAGCGGACCCTGGTACTAGGCTGGGAAAACGCTAGGAAGAAGAAGAAGAGTATTAAAACCCAATTTTAAATACTGGAAGTTAAATCGTTTTAAATAATATTAGCTACAAGCCCGTCATCGCAAGGGTATACTAATAAAAACAATTAAATAAAAAAATAATGTCAACTTAACAGTTGAACGTCGATCTGTCAATAACTTTGAAGATCTCCGTACTAACTCATTATATTAAATAAAAATTTTTTTTAACGGAAAATGAAAATTAAATTAAAGAATAATTTCGACTGAACAGTTGAACGCCGATCTCTCAATTCTGTCAATAGTCTTGGGGATCTCCTTAGTGTCTCATTCACGTACTCACTTTTTGATATGGAGATTTTTAACACAGATTATTTACTTTTACGTATGTTTTCATAATCATTTTCTTTCGTACAAACCTTATTCTGACAATTTATGGGATGCGTTGTGTATGGGAATATGTATAACGTTTCGCGATTGATGTTTATTTGTATAGATTTAGAGGAAAATAACATAATGTGCCTCTTTAAGAGGTTGATAAAATCGTCATGTTATTCAAAATAGTATTTTAAATTTAGACAAAATTACCAATAATTTTTATTCTTTTACGCTTGTATCCTTCCTATACACTCCTGTTCTTTGCCGTTCTTCTCAAGGAACTTCAGACAAATTTTACAATCTTCTTGGATCGTCTTGCTAAAACTTTTTAAATACTCCGTTCATACTTAGACTATATTTAACAGACACCGGTTTCGGACTATTTATATACAGAAGATAGTACTTTCTTTATATAGCATTTGAAGTTAACAACAATATACCATATGTCAGTCCCTATTATAAATAATACGTACTATTTTTTATATGCTTTTTAAACTGTTACGCTTTCGAGTTCGTGTCGCTTTTTCCATATTTCAACTAATTTTAGTTAAAAAGATGTATTATATGGATAGCGTGATTTGGCATTCAATTGTTTAAATAATTATAGATTTCTAAATAAATATAAAAAGATTGATAAATATCAGTCTCATGGCATATATTTAACCAATGTTATACACGTAATTATCAAGTATGTTACTTACAAACTTTTTATTTGATTTATATAGCGTAATCAATTTTTATAGCGTTTGAATAAGATCGTAATACAGTTATAAATACATTATTATTTGCACAGATATTATGTTAGTAAATAGTAAATTACCACAATTTTTTGTTTGCTCAGTCTATCTGTGACGTAAATATGCAAATTTATAGCTCTGATTAAGTCAGTATTATCGTATACGATATCTTCCTAAGAGAAAAACATACGAAGTAAAAAATTGCGTTGTATATTACGGACTTAACACCGACACCGACTTCCAATACATCTCTAGGTAGCACACATATTCATATGTTTTATTTAATTTGGTTAATTTCATAAACTATTTATTTTCCGCATTTTAGTGCCTTATGGGTTTTTGATTGATATTGAAGTCGGTTAGTTATTTTTTTTTTAAATTTACTTTATTTTTCACACGGTAAAATAAAAAAGAGAACAACTGTCATCTATATGTGTAGTTTTGATTGTTTTGAAGTGGTTGTTGAATTAGATGTATTATTCTCACAGCGTTAATTTACGTTCTGGTGAAAATTCGAAAACCGTAAATTTTAAGTTGTAAATCTTTTTTTTTTATTAAAGGAGCGATATAGCAATAGTAAAATAATTGTTGTATGATTAATTTATAAAAAAAAATTGCAGCAAGCACATAGCGCTCCGAAGCTGGCACTGATCGGATTAGCTCAAAGGAATAATATATCACAACCGGTATTATCAGAATATGATGCAAGACGTCGTGACTCGATTCCTGAGGAAGCCGAAGAAGACAGATTAGCCGCGTCTACTAAACCACCTACGAAAACAAAGAGTGATCACTTACCACCACCACCGAGTTATGATGAAGCTATAAACGAATATAGAAAAAGTTGGCATTCCGATGACAGTACACCGACTTAGTTTTGCACATTATTTAGTAATATTGATATTTGAAAATAACATACAAAGAGTTACTGCTACTCAAGATACAAAAAAAGAATATGCATAAATTAAATTGTGAACTATGGACGGTTCGTACAACGTTTAATGATATTTTTAATTTCAATAAATGATGTATTTGTTATCCAATGTTATTAATATTAACTAAACTTAATATGTTACATCTATGTAGGCGTGAATTATTTTTTAAGTCGATGCTAATTGCAACTGTAGTGCCATATATTAATTGTTGTGTGAGACTTTAAAAAAAGCTGTATTAATTAATCTTGTGCTTACTGATGATTTTAATGATAGCAATTTTTAAATTAATTGAGATTTTTTTGCTTATATATATGTATACGCTTTAAAGTAATAGTGTCTTGTGTATGTGGATAAATAATGTTATTTGTATAAAAATAAACATATTTAATATAACTAAGATTTATTTCTATATTAAACTATATTTATTTTATTTCAAAATCCATAAAATAATTACTGTGTAATTAAATTAGTATTATATACCTTTATAACCGTTTAAAATGCTTCTAATACGTTTTCAAACATTCATCAATATTTGACTTCAAAAGAATAATATATAAATAACAAACACCTTTATGACTATATCAAATGTCATATGTGTCTAAATTAACAAGTTCATATTACAAGAAAAAAAATTACATCAGGACTAATCTTCAAAGTTATGAATCTTATACTGTTTTCAGTAATACTTGAAACTAATATAGTTAGTTGTCTAAGTCTGGACAATTATATTGATCTATTTTTATAAAAAGAGCTCTGTTGATTCTGCTCCTATCGACGGCAGCGAAAGCCTTATCAACAACTGATTGTGGTGGATTTCTTTGTCGCGTAAGTATCCATGTCTTGGCTGAAACAATTACATTATAATTAATTAATATTTTCTACTCAATATTTGTTTTTTTTTCTCAATGGATAAAAACATTTTTTATATTAGAATTTACATACATCTCTGAGGTGTTTTAACAGCACAGGATATTTGTACTGAAATATTACTTTTAATACAATCGGAGGCTTTATATTTAAAAGTTTTCATGACTGAATTGATTTTAATTAATTGATTCAGAATATACAGTGCAAACAACCCATGATAAAATAATTTTATAAGTACCTCTGATGGTAAATATCTCGGTAAAGCAAAATAGACTCGATAAATCTAAAATCCTTGAAAGTCGTTATTGTTAAATTATGTAAATAATTTGACACAATGTGGCTTAATTTTAAACTAAGCATAACTTGTATTGTGGTAACTAAACAGCTAGTAGATATAAATAGAGAGAACTTGAACCTACTACACCCATCTTAGCTTATTGCCACTGCGTCATGAGGCCCATTCTTTGCATTTCATCAGCTGTAAATTTTGCAATAATTTTCTCGATCTTTCGATAAGTAACAACACAAAATACTTTTCAATACAAATAAAAGGTTGGTATTGCAAATTCATGAGTAGTAGTAATTTTAACGAAACTTGCAACAGTTGCAACTGATGGTATTGTACATTTCATGATTGTATATTTAATTTCAGCTATGATACCTGTATATATGACACAATAACTGAATGACTGGCATATAAATGCAGAACTCAAACTACTACAGCTAGGGCCGTGAAAATTTTCATTGTCTTTTGCACTATAAGTGCAATAGATAGGATCTTTGGAAATTCAACCACCAAGACTGGATTAGAATGATTTTTTTAATAACAATCCATCAGTTGCCCGTCAGTCAGTTTTTGTATCATATAAAATAAAGAGTCAAAAATGTTACTGTTTAATTTCACTAACATCAAATACATTGTAATATCGCCATCAACAATACTAATATTTACGTGAGTGCGAGAAACCAAGCTCGGAGCAACTCCAGATCAATGCATAGGTATTGTAATCTGTATCTATCACCCAGTATAGAGCTGCAATATTCGCGAGTAAAGATGGAAATCTAACAGACAGCTTTCCCTCATCTGATTTACCCACTGGATTGGCTTCGCCTTGAATTTCAGATATCACTCCCGACCTGAAATTAATGTAATTAGTTTATTTGATAAGATTTCAGTTTCTACTTTTATATGTTGCAGTAGTCATTTTTGGATGTTCGATAAAGATAAAACCACTCGAACTATCTGCAATATATATACATATATATATTAATTATCTATATTTATTCAACCTGCGAGTCTACTTCCGCCAAACCATATCCTTTTTTTCTTATGAGTGTTGATGATTATACATATATTGTACATTGTAGGCATAAGGAGCTTGAAGTGGCTGTGTGCTTATAAACAGTGACTTATAAGCAAACGATTCGATTCGTCGATGATATGATAAATAAAGTATTTACATTTTTTATTGATCATATTAAAGGTCATCAGTAGCTACTAAACAAAAATATTTTTTTAAATTTTAACGTAATTTTTTTTCCAACTGTCTATGATGATATTGGCCTTACGGGCCTTCACAGCTTCACCGGACTAAGCAAAGATAAAGAAAATCAGTTGATAACAAAGGAGCAAAAACGACTAAGCTGTTTTATCCTGGCCTATATATTGTTAGCAATTTCAATAATTATTGATTACTAGCTGTACCCGCAGCTTCGCATGCGTTTTTTTTTAAATTGTATTGAAGAAATTTAAAATTCTGAGACCATGCACAATTATAGAAATGCTCTTTAAAAACAATTATAAGTACGACATGTACGTCACTTACAGTAACATGTAACGCAACGTTATATATATAAATACTAACAGTGTGTGAAATGAGGGTTATCATCAGCAACATATTTGGAACCTCAGTGCTCACTTATACAGTATAAGGAACTAATAAAACAATGACTTGGAGATATTATTATAACTAGTGGGCGCCCAGTGGTCGACATTAGACCATAGTTCATTGATTTTGTTAATTTATTGGGGTTCTTTTGTCAATAATCTATAATCAAAGTTTTTCATCATGGCTACTCAGTTATTTGCCACTTTTCTTTTTTAATTATATAAATATTAAACTAAATGAAAATTGAAATTAATTATAAATATGGAGTAAAAAACAGGCGTTTACATAAGGTGGTAAGGTTCTCAAATTCCAAGTAGATATAACTTTACGAAAATAAAGAATTTTATGGCAACTTACGACACAGTTTTCAATTAATTTTACACGGCACCATGGGTGGGTGGGTGGTATTTCTGGATGATATTGAATTAAATGTAGTCTGTAAATTATGAGGAATAGTGATATGCCCAGTAGCATCGTTTGGAAAAGTAATGGATACACAATAGAAACAAATGATGAATCCAAAACAAAGATGTTTTAATACTACCATTAACTTTAGAAAATGAATTCATTTTTGTTCAAAATTCATCATCAACTGTACTAAATATAATTGCTACATCAGGTTGAACTTCATCATTGTAACCGCGGAGATCTAAGTCAAGGATTACTTTCATGACCAAACAAATTTTCTTATTTTGATTTTACATAGTATTTTTTGGCTCATTTTTTATTGAATCATCATTTGAAGTGAGTCTACCACATAAAAATACTAAACATTAAAATATTGACATTGACTTTGGTAATATTGCTTTATTCTTATGACAACATGAAGTGAAAGCAGTCCTGTCACCTAAAAATTTTGACATTCAATAAGACCAAAGAGAATAATAATTATTTCAGTGGTTCCATAAATTTACTAAAGATAAATTATTTATCAATTAATTATTAATGTATATTATGCATTTACATATTATATTATTATGAAATTAACCTACAGTTTGACCAGTTGATTTCAAAGGCCATGTAAGGCATGTAACGTCAGTCATGTTAAAAATATTAAAAAGGTAACTGGAACATAAAACTAAAATGACTGATGTCAATAAGTTTTTTATTTACATGTGTGAATATGTTGTGTAAAATTCAAGCAGTAGTGTGAGTAATGCATATTTTAATTAATTTAATGTATTTCTAATTCATTTTATATAAAAAATAGCTTTCTGCACTTCTCCTCCATATAAACTTTAACTGTGCCAAATTTCACGTTTATCCGTTCGCGCAATTCGCTTAAAATTGGGTATATAGTTTTGGCTTCACGTATTAATATATAAAATGATAACCTGTAATTTGACAAGTTAAATTCAAAGAGCATGTAAGGTATGATAAATATTATAATAATAGTTATATGTTATAATATCATTGTTGAGTGTAGAATGAAAAAGGGTAATTGGAACGTAAGAGTAAAAAAAATAAATACTGTCGAGCATAGCAACCTCCTTCGCAACCTTTTTTGAAGTCCGTTATTGACGGATGTCAAAATGTCTTTTTTATTTACATGATGTATATGTTGTGTAAAATTGAAGCAGTAGTGTGAGCAATGCATATTTTAATTAATCTAATGTACTTCTAATGCATTTTATATAAAATAATAAAATAAATAGCTTTCTGCACTTCTCCTCCATATAAACTTCAACTATGCCAAATTTCACGTTCATCCGTTCACGCAATTCACTTAAAAAGGCGTACAAAGTTTTGGCTTCACGTATTAATGTATATGTAATATATGTACGTAATTGTATCATCATATATGTAATGTAATATGTAATATATGATGATGATATAATATGCTCATATTGTCAATAAGTAATACGTTTATGATCTAATGTCTTATTAGAGAAACCCCTTCTATCTTCAAAATTACTATTAATGATTATAATGTTGAATTGAAAACAACGAATGAGCTGACTGACGTCTTGAAATCTTGCATAAATATCAATCAAGATATGAAACTTGATATATGTCTAAGCAGTTTTTAATATTCGATAATTTAAATAGTACTCCTTGAACTCAATACGAAAGTCTTATATGTGGCCTTTTTTGTATTCTTCTTTGGTTTTTGTTTTATTGTAGAAAAAATAAATATCTATAGCATAGTTTAAGTTATAGCTTAGAAAATTCAAAGTGGAGCTACCACTCTATCTAACCTTTACTATGCTTATTGAGTTACGAAGACGAAAGTGCGGTAATTAAACAAAAATGGCAGCCAAAATGTCCAGAAAGACAATATAATTCAAATTACATATATATATACAGATATATGAATTTCAATTATATTTATTCTTGGAGTCCAGAACAACGCACGTCTTACGTACATGTTTACAGTGTACAACACATTTTTTGTTAAATTTCATGCGGACGAAGTCGCAAGTTACAGCTCTTCTAAAATAGAATAAGCTAAACGACTTCTTATAAGATCAGCTATCTGCCGGTGGAAGTTCCGTAAAAATCGGTCAAACCGTTTCGGAGATAGTACTACGGGCGAAGCCACGGTTAACAGCTATTCTAAATTAAAAAAAAAACTATATTACTTGTTATGATGTCCGCTATCTGTCGGTGAAAGTCCCGTAAAAAACGGTCGAACCGTTTTGAAGATAGTACTGCAGGCGAAGCCACGGTTAACAGCTAGTATAAACTAAAATTGCTTGAATTACTTTTTATAAGGATAGATATCAGTCAATGAAAGTTTTGTGAAGATCGGTCTAACCGTTTTGAAGCCAGTACCGCGGGCAAAGCCTCGGTTAACAGATAATTTAAATTAAAATAGACTAAATTACTTGTTATGATGTCCGCTATCTGCTGGTGAAAGTACCGTGAAAATCGGTCCAACCGTTTTGGAGATAGAATTGCAGACGAAGCCGCAGTTAATAGATAGGCTAATTTAGAGTAGCCTAAGTAATCTGCTGTAATTTCAGCTATCTGTCAGTGAAATTCCTGTCAAAATCAATCAGCCGTTTCGGAGATTACCCGGATCAAACAGACAGGCCGATGAAAATATTAAAAATTGCATTTTTGTTATCAGTAGCGTGTAATACTTTCGTACCCAATCAGTAAAAAAAAAATTATTTTGATGTTACATATAGACACTTCATTTTTATTATATGTATAGATTAAAGGAGCGATATAGCATTTTTTTTTGACTATATATATTTTATTTGTGAGCGAATTGTAGGCGTAACTGTATTAAATTAAAATAATAAATAATTGTTGCATGATTAATTTATAAAAAAAATTGCAGCAAGCACATAGCGCTCCGAAGCTGGCATTGATCGGATTAGCTCAAAGGAATAATATATCACAACCGGTATTATCAGAATATGATACAAGACGTCGTGACTCAATTCCTGAGGAAGCCGAAGAAGACAGAGTAGCCGCATCTACTAAACCACCTTTTTTTTTTTTTTTTTTTTTTTAACGTGGGGAAATCCCTTATGGATACCCACCCTCCCGGGGGAGAGAGTGGGTTATGTCCGACTCGCACGGACTAAAACCCCACGGTGTACCGACAGACCGTTGTGTGGGGGCGGCAAGGGATCGTACATGCTACTCAACCTTGTAGAGCCGCCCCCACGGTACGCCCGGCGGAAGGTGACCGCCGGGCTCCTACCTATAGAGGGACAGACCGGGTACACACCGGCTGCCCCCCCTCGTCCGCCGGACCTGTGCAATGAGGAGATGGGCCCCCCGGCCCACCCCCTCAGGTCCGGCTACGGTGGCGGGAGGAGTTGGGCGAAGCGCCGCCTCCTCCCGCCTGTCCTCCTTTGGCGGAGAGGGCCACTTTGAGGATCTGCCTCGCGGGCCCTCTCCGCCTCCTCCTTCTGCGAGATGACGTCCTCGCAGAAGGAGGACATCGCTCGCCACGCCTGTTCGCTGCCGAGCATGGCCGAGACCACGCTCGGCAGCGATAAGTCCGGTCCTACCGCCGCCGCCAGAATGCGGCGCTGCTCCCCCCACGCAGCACACTCAGACAGAGTGTGCTGCGCGGTATCTTCGACAGCGCCGCACTCGTGACAGGCGGCTGTCGGCTCCCTGCGTGCGATCCGGTGCAGGTACCACCCGAAACAACCGTGTCCGGTGAGTACCTGCACCAGTCGAAACGTCAGGGAGCCCCACTCCCTTGACATCCACTCCCGCAGGACCGGGCGGACGGCGTCTATAGTGTACCGCCCGAACCGCTCGTCCGCCAGGTCCTGCTTCCATCTTTCGACGGCGTCCCCCCTGAGACGCCGTCTCTCCGCCTCTACCTCCCTGGGAGCCGGAGGCTCCCCCCTTCGTTTCCTCGCCGCCGTGAACTCGTACACGGCGGCGAGAACTCCTGCCTCCAGCTCCCAGGGCAGGGAGCCGGCGAGCACAAAGGCCGCCGCCGAAGACACCGTCCGGTACGCCCGGATCGCCCTCAGTGCCACCGTGCGCTGCGCGCTTCGTAGTGCGCGCACGTTGGCGGCACCGTGGGCGTCGGCCCAGACCGGTGCCCCGTAGGCGGCCATCGCCCGCACGACTCCCATGTAGAGTCGGCGGCACCCGGCGCCAGGCCCCCCTATGTTAGGGAGCAACCGGCCGAGTGCCGCCGCCGCCCCAGCAATTCGCGGTCCGAGCCCCGCAAAGTGGGGCTCGAACCGCCAGCGCCCATCCAGGGTGAGGCCCAGATACCTCATCTGGGTCCCCACCCTGATCCGGGCGCCCTCCACCACAACGTGGGCCCCAGGTGGTGGCCCCCGCCGAGGCCCATGAAAGAGTAGGGCCTCGGTCTTCTCGAGGGCCACCCTGAGGCCCAACCTCCTGATGCGCCTGACCACGAGGGTTGTGGCCATCGTGGCCAGGCGCTCCACCTCCCTCCACTCCCCCCCCCCGGGCTACGACTAGGGTGTCATCCGCGTAACATATGAGGCGTGCCCCATATGGGAGCACGCCGCGGAGCACCCAGTCGTAGCCCATGTTCCACAGGAGCGGCCCCAAGGCCGACCCCTGTGGAACCCCCCGCCTTGTGGCCCGCCGGACCATACGCCCGTCGCCGTCTACGTAGGCGACCTCCCTACCCTCGAGGTATGCCTCCAACACCCGCCGCAGGTACGGGGGCACTCCGAAATATCGGAGCGCCTCCCGTATGACGCCATGCGGCAGGGTGTTGAAGGCGTTGGCGATGTCAAGGGACACCGCCAACACCCTTTCCCCCTGGGAGGTCGCCTCCGCAGACAGCGACTTAAGGAGGGACAGGGCGTCCAACGTGGAACGTCCTGTCCGGAAGCCATACTGCGCGTCCGCCAGATTCGGCCCTACGCCTTCTAGGTGCTGGACGACCCGGGAGGAGATAATCCTCTCCAGCACCTTCCCGGCGTCGTCCAGCAGGACGAGGGGCCGATACGCGGACGCGCAGTCCGCAGGGCGGCCTGCCTTTTCCATGAGGCAGAGCCGCCCTAGCTTCCAGGGCTTCGGGAACTGCCCGACCGAAAGACACCGGTCGAACAGCTCCCGAAGCCATCCCCCTAATTGGCCCAAGGCGAGGCCGAGCACCCGACCCGGGACCCCATCAGGGCCGGGCGCTCTACGCCGGCTGAGGAGGCGCTCGACTGCCCTCCCCATCTCCTCCTCCGTTATCGGAGGGGGGGGGACCGTCGAGCACCTCCTCGACTACCTCACGAGGTGGAGGCATGGGAGGAGCCGGTAGCATCGGAGGGTCGGGGAATAGCTCTCCCACGACCCTCGCTACCACCTCCGGCCGGAGGGTCTCCGTCGCCGGGGGCGCCCAGGATCGCAACTTCTTGCGCACGATCCGGTACGGGCGCCCCCAAGGATCCCCCTCCAGCGTCTGGAGCAACTCCTCCCATGCTGCCTCTTTCGCCCGGCTGATGGCAGCCTGCAGGGTCTTCCTACACTCCCTGTAGCTGTCATACAGCCGGGCTTCCGCCTCCGGGTCCCGGTGCCGGCGTCGGCGGCTGCGCCCGAACAGCCGCCGGGCCGCGGAGCAGGCCGCTCGGAGATCGGCGATCTCCGGCGACCACCAGTACACCGCCCGTTTGTCTGGGCGGTGTACGCTCCGCGGCATCGACGCGTCGCAAACCTCCGTGAGGGCTGCACGGAGGCGGGCTGCGGACGCGTCGATATCAGCCCCTGTGAGGAGGGGCATGGCCCAGGCCTGGACGATGGCCGCCTCTTCCGCTAATTCACGGTTGAGGCGGCTCATCGCCCAACAGGGGAACTTCGCGCCCCTCCGGGGGCGGGTGCCGATCCCAGCTTGGGAGGTGGAGACCTCGAACCTGATATATCGGTGGTCCGATAAGGTCTCCACCTCCTCCAGCACCCTCCACCCCCGGACACGGCGTGCGATGGACGGGGTGGCGAACGAGACGTCCACCACCGACGCCCCGTTCCATCGCACGCACGTGGGGACGCTCCCCTGGTTGAGGAGGGACAGCCCCAACTCGGCTGCCCACTCCTCAACGGCCATGCCCCTCAGGTCCGTGACTGCCGCTCCCCAGGTCCTCGACTTAGCATTCAAGTCCCCCATGAGGACCACGGGGAGCGGCGACAGCCGTCTGACAGCTCCCTGCAGGGAGCCGAGGTACGCCTCGAACTCCCGCAGGGGCTTGTTAGGGGAGAAGTACGCCCCCACAATGGCGTACTCTCCCCAGACGGCCGTCACGAACCCGGCCCCTCTTTCCCTTGCCGCCAGGGACGAACCTCGACCCGCCACGATCGCCACGGAGCCGTTCCTATCCCCAGCCCACTGCGGCTGGGAGGGAACGAAGTAGGGCTCCGTGGCGACCGCGAGCCCGATACCCCACTCCGCCACTGACTGCACGAGTAAGTCTTGTGCAGCGGCGCAGTGGTTGAGGTTCGCCTGGAGGAAGTTGCAAATGGTGTGATCCATTACTGGTCCATTGCAACTTCCTCCTGCCTGGCGGCCACCACCCTAGGACCTGTGCCCACAACCGGGTGGTCCCTACCCTTGGTGGTGGGGGGCCTGCAATTACGGCTCCCCATCACGTGCCCTGAGGGCCTCCCGGCGTCGGCACATACGGCGCAGCGGACCACCTCCGCTTTACACTCGGCCGTTTTGTGGCCCGCTGCGCCACAACGGTAACATCCGTCACCCCTGTTGGACGAGGAGGGGCACAGAGGGCGGGTGTGCCCCAAGCCCATGCATTTGTAACAACGCATGGGCTTCTCGTCCAGCAGGATGACGCGGACGACGCTCCACCCGACCAGGAGCTTGCCGGCCTGTACAAGCTCCTTGGCCGCCGCCGCGGGGAGCGTCACGTGTACTGCGCCGAGGCCCCCCCAGTTTTTTTTAATCTCGCCGACCTTAAGGTCGGCCACCTTACAGCCGGCCTTCGCCGCCACAACCGTCTCAATCTCGAGGGGGGACACCGAATCGTCCAGCCCGACGATCCGGATGTCCACCCTCTTAGTTGGAACGACGACTGTGGCGACTCCGGCCAACGCCGCCTCCAGCTCCTTGGCCAGTTCAGCGGCCTTTTCCTTACCCTGGCCCGGCAACTCAATTTTCCGGGCCCCCGTAGCCGTCGGCCTCACCCGCACTTCGCCTATACCCATGTCGGGCAAGGCCACGTGCTCCCGTGCCTTGACTAAGACCTCCCTGTAGCCAACCCCCTTGCTGGCTGCGGAATCCTTCAGGGTCACGATGACCGCAGCCGATTGGGGGGCGGACGGCAGCTTCTGCCTCGCAGGCGAGGTCTTGGGAGCCGTGGTCGGGGTCGGGGCTTGCGGCGCCGCCGCCGGGGCCCTTGCCACCTTCTTCTTCCGGCCCACCACCGTGGACCACGCCGCACCATCTGTAACCGCCGCCGGGGCCGGTAATGCGGCCCAGTTAATCCCCAGCGGGGCAACTACAGGGGCTGAAGGCGCCTTCGTAGCCAGCGCGGTCTTCGCCACGCTGGCCGCTCCACCCTTCTTCCTGTCCGCCGCCAGGGGTGGACGAATGGGCGCCTCTGGAGGCAGGCGGCCTTCCACACTCTCCATACGCGCATTCAGCATGTTGCTGAATGACGTATGGAGAGAGGTGTGGATGCGGGAGACCGCTTCGGCGAGAGCCTGCTGCCAGAGAGGCTCCGCCGGTTCCGGCATGGGGGGAGGAGGTGGAGGCATCTGCTTCTTGGCATTTGCCTCCTGCTTCCACGCCTTGTTCTCCGCTTTCAGGTCCTCGACCTGTCGGCGGAGATTTTTCAACTCCCTTTGGAGCTTTCTATTCTCCTCCCCCTCAGTGCGCTCGACAAGGACCTCCACGACCTCCTGCAGGGACCTCGCAGCGCCTTTCAAGGCCTTTATACATGGGCCCGACAGGTTGCCCGACTTCTTCACCGTCTCGAAGATGCAAGCAACATTCGAGCCGGCGCGAGCCTTAAGCCTCTGGGCATCTAAGACGTCCACGTCCAGCACCTCCATTTCTGCATCCGAGCTGGGCAAGGAACCGGCAGCAGAGCCGGTAACCGAAACCGCCGCAGAGCCCGTGACGGAGCCAGGAACGGAGTCCGCAGTGCTTACACCGCCCGCCAAAGCCCGGTCAAAGGAGCCATCCGCCTCTCCTAAGACCCCGCGGCCACTCCCGATCATCCGAGCCCTCCCCCGACTCCTCGTGCTCACTTTAGGAGCCTCCCTCTCTTCAACCTCCGTGTCGGAGTCGAAAATCCTTTTCGACACACTAACCCGTTTTTTGGTAATTTTTTTAGCACTCATGGTTCACTGGTGACACCAGGGTCAGCCAGCGAACCAAGAGGCAAAATCCGAAGTCCTAAATCAACGCGCCAAGTCAATCGGTATGCAAGAAATCAGTCCAGAAAGCAAAGCCAAGTCAAACAGAAAAGTAATCCACGTCCGAGTAAAACAAGCAAAGTCAGGTGATAAAACGAGTCCGTAGTCCATAAACAAGCCAAGGTCAATAATAAAATCCAAAAGCACCAGAGAACACCACCCAAAAAAAAGTCTAAAATAAACGCCTAAAGTCAACACATTTGGAACCCTAATCCAGCATATAACTACCTCAGTGCTCACACTGTATAAGGAACTAATGAAACAATAACATAAAATATTATTATAAAGATTTTTTCTCTACTAAACCACCTACGAAAACAAAGAGTGATCACTTACCACCACCACCGAGTTATGATGAAGCTATAAACGAATATAGAAAAAGTTGGCATTCCGATGACAGTACACCGACTTAGTTTTGCACATTATTTAGTAACTAGTGACATAGTAGAATTCGACCATAGTGCATTGAATTTTTAAAGTTTGAGCTTTATTAAGGTTCTTTTATCAAAGGGTATTATACCCTCAATAATCAAAGGCTTTCATCATGCCTACTCAGTTATTTGCCACTTTTTTTCAATTATATAAACATAAAAAAAATTGATGTCTAAATGAAAATTGAAATTAATTATAAATTTGAAACAAAAAACAGGCGGTTACATAAGGTGGTAAGGCGCTTAAATACTAAGTAAACATAACTTTACGAAAATAAAAAAAAAATATTGGACCTCCTCATGACACAATTTTCAATTCATTTTACACGACACCATGGGCGCGTGGTATTTCTGGGTGATATTGAATTAAATAAAGTCTATACATTATGAGGAATAGTGATATGCCCAGTATCATCATTTGGAAAAGTAATGGATACACAATAGAATCAAATTATGAATCCAAAACAAAGATGTTTATAATATTACCATTAACTTTTGAAAATGAATTCATTTTTGTTCATAATTCATCATCAACTGTACTAAATATAATTGCTAAATCAAGTTGAACTGCATCATTGTAACCGCGGAGATATAAGTCATGGATTACTTTCATGACCAAACAAATTTTCTTATTTTGATTTTACAAAGTATTTTTCGCTCATTTTTTATTGAATCATCATTTGAAGTGAGTACACCATAAAGAAATACTAAACATTAAAATATTGACATTGATTTTGGAAATATTGCTTTACTCTTATGGCAACATGAAGCAAAGTGACATGAAGTGAAAAGCAGTCCTATCACCTAAAAATTTTGACATTCAATAAAACCAAAGAGAATAATAATTATTTCAGTAGTTCCATAAATTTACTAAAGATAAATTATTTATCAAATAATAGTAATGTATATTATGATTTTACATATTATATTATTCTAAAATTAACCTACAATTTAATCAGTTGATTTCAAAGGGCATATTGTAAGGCATGCAACGTCAGTCATGTTAAAAATATTTAAAAGGTAATTGGAACGTAAGAAGGATGAAGGATGTTCGAAACGTCTTTTTCATTTACATATATGTTGTGTAAAATTAAAGCAGTAGTGTGAGTAATGTATATTTTAATTAATTTAATATGATTGTAATGCATTTTATATAAAAAAAATAGCTTTGTGCACTTCTCTGCCATATATATAAACTTTAACTATGCCAAATTTCAAGTTCATCCGTTCGCGCAATTCGCTTAAAAAGGGGTACAAAGTTTTGGCTTCACGTGTTAATATATAAGATATGTTATAATATCATTGTTGAATGTAGAATAAAAAAGGGTAATTGGAACGTAAGAGTAAAAAAAAATACATACAGTCGAGCATAGCAACCTCCTTCGCAACCTTTTTTGAAGTTTGGCAGTATGGATTAATTCCTTCGCCTGTCCTATTGGACGAATATTATTACTACTTTTTTGAAGTTCAATGTCATTTTTATTTACATGTGTGTATATGTTGTGTAAAATTGGAGCAGTAGTGTGAGTAATGCATACTTTAATTAATTTAATGTACTTATAATGCATTTTATATAAAATAAATAGCTTTCTGCACTTCTCCTCCATATAAACTTTAACTATGCCAAATTTCACGGTCATCCGTTCGCGCATTTCTTTCAAAAAGGGATACAAAGATTGGGCTTGGCGTATTAATATATAGATATTGATATTTGAAAATAACATACAAAGAGTTACTGCTACTCAAGATACAAAAAAAAAGAAGTTGCATAAATTATATTGTGAACTATGGACGGTTCGTACAACGTTTAATGATGTTTTTAATTTCAACAAATGATGTATTTGTTATCCAATGTTATTAAACTTAATGTGTTACATCTATGTAGGCGTGAATCATTTTTTAAGTCGATGCTAATTGCAACTGTAGTGCCACATAATAATTGTGTGAGACTGTAAAAAAATAAATGCTGTTTTAATTAATCTTGTGATTACATATAATGTTAAAATAATATTTTTTTAAATTAATTGAGATTTTTTGATTATATATATGTAACACTTTAAAGTAATAGTGTCTTGTGTATGTGGCTAAATAATGTTATTTGTATAAAAATAAACATATTTAATATGACTAAGATTTATTTCTATATTTAACTTATTTCAAAATCCATATAATAATTACTGTGTAATTAAATTAGTATTATATACCTTTATAACCGTTTAAAATGCTTCTAAAACGTTTTCAAACATTCATCAATACTTGACTTCAAAAGAATAATTGTAATAATTAGTATATAAATAACAAACACCTTTATGGCTATATCAAAGGTCATATGTGTCTAAATTAGGTACTTAAAATCCATTTTCTCAGGCATAAAGACTAAAATGAACATGAAAATGGAATTTAACAAATACATATTACCAGAAAAAAAAACTTATGATTATACTGTTTTTAGTAATATTTGAAACTAAAATAGTTAGTTATCTAAATCTGGACAATTATATTGATCTGTTTTTAAGAAGAAGTCTCTGCTGATTTTGTTTCTATCGACAGCAGCGAATGCCTTATCAAGAACTGATTGTGGTGGATTTCTTTCTCGCGTAAGTATCCATGCGTTGACTGAAACAATTATATTATAATTAATCAATATAAATATTAATAATAATTATGTATATATTATATATTAATAATATGATATATTAATAACAAATAAAAATAATATAAAAATTCTACTCAATATTTTTTTTTTCTAAGACATTTAAAACTTTATTTACATGCTTCCACTACCCATTGGTTCAAAAGATTTTTTGTATTGGAATTTCTAAATATATATAGGCATTTTAATAGCACAGAGTATTGGTACCTACTGAAGTTTTTCACTTAATTCACAGTTTTAACAGTCGGAGGGTAAATAGTTGAAATCTCTGATTGACTGAATCTTATTCAGGATATACAGGGCAAACAACTCATGATTAAAATATTTTATAAGTACTTCTGCTGGTGAATATCCACCGTTGGACATTCTCGTTCACAAAGCAAAAAAGATTTGACAAATCTAAGGTCATTGAAATACGTTATTGTGAAACTATGAGGAAAGAATTTGACACAATGTGGCTTAATTTTAAACTAATCATAACTTGTATTGTGGTAACTAAACAGCTAGTAGATATAAATAGAGAGAACTTCAACCCACTACGCCCATCTTAGCTTATTGCCACTGCGTCATGAGACCCATTCTTTGCATACCAGCTGTAAATTTCGCAATAATTTTCTCGATCTTTTGATAAGTAACAACACAAGATACTTTTCAATACAAATAAAAGGTTGGTATTGCAAATTCACGAGTAGTAGTAATTTTAATGAAAGTTGCAACATTTGCAACTGATGGTATTGTACATTTCATGTTTGTATATTTAATTTCAGCTATGATACCTGTATATATGGCACAATAACTGGATGACTGACATATCAATCCAAAACTCAAATTACTGTAAACTATCATATATAATATAAAGTCAAAAATGTTACTGTTTAATGTACGAGGTCTGCCGGTTAAAAAAATACGCGGACTGAGGTCATAAAAAAACGCAATTTATTTGGGAGTTACACGTCTGGGTCCCCTTCAAAGTACTGTCTTTCCTAACGCACACATTTAACCCAACGGTGTTTCCTTCTGTTGAACAGTCCTGGAACGCTTCTTTTGTGATGGCTTTCAGCTCCTTCGTCGCATTCGCCTTAATCTCCGAAATCGTTCCAAATCTTCTTCCTTTGAGGGGTTTTTTTAGTTTTGGGAACAAGAAGAAGACTCGATAAGAAGATTTCATCTTCATTTGAACGGTCAAGCAGTTCTTGAAAAATGCTGACGCGATTGGCTTTTTGGTCACTGGCAATAAATTTCGCAGCGACGCGGTGCATCTTCAATTTTTCGGTCAAAATTTCGTAAGAAGACCCAACTGATATCCCACACTCTTCGGCAAGCTTCCTAACGATCAGACGTCGATTCCCGCGCACCAGGGTGTTGGTTTTGTCAACATGTGGGTCGTCAGTTGATGTTGAGGGACGCTTATCGTCGTCAATCGACTGTCGGCCACCGAAACACTCATGCCACTTGAAAAACATGCAATACGCTTCATAGCTACATCACCATAAGCCATTTTGAGCATGGCAAATGTTTCAGTTGCAGATTTCCTGAGTTTCAAACGAAATTTCACAGCAATTCGTTGCTCCTTCAGGCTGTGCATTTTAAAATCTGACAAATGAAAAAAACTTATCTCTTTACTAAAAACAGTGTAGCTTGTCAACAAATGAAGATATCCGTGACTGGAAAACGGCGTTTTAATCAGCTGATCACTACAAATCTAGTGATACCAAGCGGACTCTCATGAAACCAACTCACGCCCCGCAATTCAAACAGTCCGCGTATTTTTTTGACAGACCTCGTAAATAATTCCAATAACATCTAAAACATTGTAATGTCGCTATCAGAAATATTAATATTTACTTGAGTGCAAGAAACCAAGATCGTAGCAACTCCAGACTACTGCGTAGCTATCGTAATCCGTATCAACCACCCAGTACGGAGCTGCAATATTCACGGGTAAAGATGGAAATGTAACAGACAACTTTCCCTCATCAGCTTTACCCACTGGATTCGCTTCACCTTGGATTTCAGATTCCACTCCCAATCTGAAATTAATGTCATTAGTTCATTTAATAAGATTTTAATTTCTGCTTTTATCAGTTACAGTAGTAATTTAATCCTGATTGTTAGTTATAGATATAACTAGCCGGCCCGGCAGACGTTGTCCCGCCCTGATTATAAAAAAAAATCCTTGACAAATTATATACCAAAACCTTCCTCATGAATCTCTCTATCCACTGGTGAAACCCGCATGAAAATCCGTTCAGTAGTTTTTGAGTTTATCGCGAACAGACAGACAGACAGACGCGGTAGGGGACTTTGTTTTATACTGTGTAATGATTTAGTATTGTTCTTCAATGTGCGGTGTGTACGTAAGAGTCAGTCGGAATAAACGCTTTAAGTGAACGGACGTCGGAGTTTATTTTAAACAAATAACACTGATCTGGTGAATTCTGATGAATATGTAGTCAATCACTTTTGCAAGTTTTCAATTTCTACTTTTATCTTTTACAATAGCCATTTTTGGATGTTCGATAAAGACAAAACCACTCGTTCTTTCTGCAATATATATATATATCTTTATCCAAGCTTCGAGATCTCAACATATCATGGGAAATGATAGTATTTTAAACATAGGACTAAGCAAAATATTGAGTAATAATTTATACATTCTGGGGTAACTGCATTAGATAAAGTGACGGTACACACAATACTTATTTGCCTTACCAACAAATGACTCCTTTCATTTGACAATTAGTGGATACTTACAGAATCTTGATTTGCTTGTTGGTTACACCTATGGCACCATTGTCCTTTAATGTGTAGTCTGCTGTAACGCATTTTCCACCATGCTCGAATATAAAGAAATATTTTTCCGCTTCGTACCACTTACCCAAGTACTGAAATATATAACAAGAACAACATTTAAAATACAATGAGAAATTTGACATAAATCACAAATACCCAATATAGGGTTTGTGCATAAGTTTATATTAGCATTGGATCAAATTAGGAAACTATATAGGTTCTGACTGACGATGGAAAAGGAGACTACAAAGAGCATCAAAATTGATTTAGTGTCCGTTAGGATTTATGAATTCGCTTATCATATAAATATAACTAAAATGTTCTGAGACCTTAATGTAAGACGAATATAAGCCGGGCGAGGCTGGGGAATATTTAAAAAAATCATTTGCAACAGTAGAGATCATTTCTGCGATGAATACTACCAGGATGTCTTTGTGTATTATTGGGAATAAAACCAACATTAATTTATCTCTTGAGCTTGAGGCTCTAGTTTTTCATTTATAATATCATTCCGATATATTTGATACTGGTATTATATCTGATAAGAATATGAAACATATCCTTTTTTACACAATGTTAATATTCCATTTTCCATTCCATATTAGCCTCCAGATAATTGATATAAGACTATTGTTTTCTATTGCGTATATACATAGTCATCTAGACATTTTTATATACTAGTGGTCGTCCAATCATTGAGATTTGACCATAATAAGGGGCACAATGTTTTTTTTAAGTGTTAGTATATGGATATTATGTCTATATCCTTTTTTGCTCATGAGTGTTGATGACTATACAGATATTGTAGATTGTAGGCATAAGAAGCTTGAAATAGGACGAAAAGTGGCTTATAAATAAACGATTCGATTCGTCGATGGTATGAAAAATGAAGTAATTACATTTTTATTGATTATATTAAAAGTCATGAGTAGCTAATAAACAAAAATATTTTTTTTTTACTTTTAATATATATTTTTTTCGAACTGATTATGATATTGGTCTGACGGGCCTTCACAGCTTCACCGGACTAAGCAAAAATAAAGAAAATAGTTGACAAACAGAGCAGGAAAAACTACTAAACGGTTTTATCTTGGCCTATTTTTATGTATATATTAGGGGCAGACGTCCCGCACTGATAATAAAAAAATCTTGACAAATTATATACCTAAACCTTCTTCATGAATCACTTTATCTACTGATGAAAATCACAAGAGAATCAGTTCAGTAGTTTTTAAGTTTATCGCGAACAGACAAACAGACACACGTGACAGAGGACTTTGTTTTATAATAGATAGTGATAGATTAGTAGCGTAATAACAGTATAAATATAAGCAACAGTACGGAAACTATCTACAATCGCTCGAAAACAGCACACTCAACAGACATGCGCATCGACGAGAGGTTTTAAGAGGTACTCTATGGACAGCATCGCGACAAACACTTAGGCACACTATAAATATAAGAGACAGTACCTATCTACAAACGCTCGTACCGGCACACTCAACAAACATGCGCATCGACGAGACCCCTAAGCGGTTGTCGCGGTGCTGTCTATAGAGTCCTTTTTAAAACCTCCCGCCAATACGCATGTTTGTGTGAGTGTGCCAGTACGAACTTTTGTAAGTAGTTTCCGTACAGTATCTTATATTTATACTGTGGTAGTAGTATCCTTAATAGCATTATCAATGCGAAAATGTGTTTGTTACGTTTTCACACCATAACTACTCAACTAATCATTATGTAAATTTGTATACCTACACGTCAGATATATAGATCTAAGCTACTATAACTCGAACGAAGCTGCGAGCAAAAGTTAGTACTGAATAAATAATTGTTGCTCAAAAAATGTTCTTACCCGGTTAGGATTAAAATTAGACATAGCTTGGACATCAGGACATGTTCCTGGTAATACTATTTGAGCCTTAATTAATCTCAGACTGTATACACCACAAAGAAATACTGCAATGGCTCTCAACACCGACATCTGAAATGAGTTAAAAACAATATATAATAAAGCGTAACGTAATACTATTTTTCAAGCTGTGGTGATTTCTCGTATATTATTAAAACTTAATAACTCATCAGTGAAAATAATGATATATTATTGCTATCAGTGAATAGTTTATATTCTACTAACACTGTAATCGTAATCGGTTGTCCATAAATTATGAAAGTATGTCGTCTCACGGTTAATTTGTCTGTGTTGATTCCTCGTTTGCTATGATTATACGTAGGTACTTGTTTTTTTACAACCTTGGATTGTATACTTGATATGTTAATTACCGATGTAATCGCCTTGATTATTAAAATAACACTGTATAGTATCAGTTTCAATTTGTTCTACATGGTGTATTGTTGTTTTGTTTATTGTAGGACAACAATGTGACGACATTTTACCTGATGATAAGCACAATGTAATCCATAAAAGTAATCATCGTTAAATATACAATCCATCTGCAGTCGCCGTTGTCATGACGACCTGCAAAGCGTCAGGGAAGTTTGTTTTAATTCTTCACAATCAATCTCATTTCTCTCTCTCTCTCTATACTATCAATTAGCCCATTATCGCTTTAGTACTTGCGTGGATGTTACATTACGCAACGTATCTCGAAATATGATATCCTATAAAACAATCACTATGGGTTTATTATAACGCCTATAATGGTTGGGACCTACTCGGGTTTAGGTGTCGACCATCCACTTTGAATATACACTGGCAGACCTCGAAACGTGATACGGCGAAGTGTCCCACTATTGTGGGTATCACACCTATTGTGCGATGGTCGCTATCCGTTTGAATATCGAACGAAACAAAATGAAACGAAATGAAGTAATAAGAAATATAACGATCGGTTTTGATATTTATGGCCTTTGTGTAAATAGTTACAATGCATTATGTAGTAATGTATTGTATCATAGAAATTCCTTAGAGTAGAGCCTTACTTGTTCTTACTAATCTTTATCCTTATATTAGAAATGGGAATGTGAGTTTGTTTGTTACGCTTTCACGCCTTAACTTCTTAACCGATTGTCATGAAATTTTGCGCACACGTTGTGAGGGTTGCAAAAAAGACACAGGGTACATTTATCCGGAAAAATAGTACTGCTCTCGATGGTTAAGTCAAGTCTATATTAATGCGAGCGAATCCACGAGAAAAGGTAGATCAACAATAAACAGTTGTTTGTATAATATCGCTAATGAAATGCTGCATTATGTATACCTATACAATAAAATGACTTATTGTGTGAATTACGAATTGTCATCAGATACTTAGCACATCGTAGCAGTAATGCCAAGTATATTTTCCAAGGACAATTACTATTTTTAGTGCCATGTGTCAGTTAGACTAAAGACCGAAGTCCAGGAATTTACACTATACATTACCTAGCTTTGCTTGTAATTGTCATCTACACTGCAAAGGAGAAAGTTTTATAGTATCCAGTAGATCAGCGCAGTTCAACTAAATGCGATCAAACATAAGGCCACAACGGTTTACATAGTTTTTCACAATGTCGTCTACTGAACAATGCGGGCGGCACTTTATCTATACAAAACGTATTACTCTTCCATAGAGAACTTTTGCATATTTAATGAGGAACGCGGAATCTCCCAACTGCGATGTACGTAGAAAAATTGAGTGTGTGCATCACTTGGTACGTGGTAGAGCTACGCTGAAGCTATTACTGACTTCAGCATGAATGGCTCGGCTCGCCCGGAGTACTACCGCCCTCTCATAGTCAACCAACGTGAATTAACAGTGCTTGCACTGTTGTGTTTCATCCGATCAGCCGGAAACCCACCTTTCCTCCCCCTTCCCCTCTCCCCTCCCCTCTTCTCCCAAACACAGGCTGGCAACGCGCTTGCGACTCCCTTGATGTTGCTGGTGTCTATGGACGGTGGTGATCACTTAACATCAGGTGACCCAACTGTTCGTTTGCTTCCTATGATATAAACAAAAACTTGATGACCGAAAGAGAGTCGTTGATGAGTAGTACGAAAAATAATTGCCAGAACATAGGTATTTGTCATAGCGTCTTATCTGAACCCTGTTCGGGTGAAGCTAAGACGCTGTATGAATTGGTAATGACACCTCATCAGCGATTGTCCTGATGGAGCTAGAAAGATTGGGTAACAATGGGGTTGATATGGTCGATGGAATAAAAGCCTCTAAAAATAATATAATTAGAAAAAAAAAGTATTACTCTGTTTTATCATTTGTTTATGTTGTTTTGTTAATAGAATTAGAGCGCTTGTTATTACATCTATATCCATCATTGTTATATTCGTATGTTTTGATCTTATCAATAAATGAAATAAATGGTACAAGATAGCTCTTTTTTCAAAAGTATTAAAATTACCCAAATATGCTACAGTTTTCCGACATAACAGAAAATAATGAATGCGTGTAACCGTCACATTCGATTGAAGTAAAACTTCTTTGGCGTAAACATAACCAAAACTTCTATTTTTTTAATTTAATTCGTTACTTATCATAGTAATCTGTTCGTACTTTTCTACATTTTATTTACTTTATAACAAAGAGTTGCTAATAATATTCCCTGTGTTATTTAAGTTCCGAATTAGCTGATAGATGACACTACTGATAACGAACCTTTGATGTAATTTTTACTTACTTACATTGGAACCAGATGTCAGCACTGTCGAGCGCCTATATATACGTAATTAATTCTATTATATGATTTTTATTATTATTCAATTTAATATTTTTTAATAATTTTTTTTTCAAAATTTTTGATTGATTTGTTTATAAACTATTTAACAAAAAAAAACAAAAATATTATAAAAACCGGATGGTACAGAAACGTGACGCCATATAGCCGTAATGGACTTCCGTTGCATTGTCGTCCAGTTACCTCCTAGTCGCGCCTAAAGAAGTTTTACTTCAATTAATTAGGCAAAGATGAAGTCTTATTATAATTACTTTTTGAAAAGAAAATTAAATGATTTCAATTTTCTAGGATGAAACAGACAACTTGGAGCATACGTAATTTTGATTTCGTTTATAAGTGTAACAATATGTTTTATGTGTAGTTTACACGTATTGTGTTTGTGTCGTCGGCTTGTAGATAGCACGGACTGGATAGAGTTAAAAAAAACGTTTAATAATCTCCATCGTTCTATCCACGTGATACTACTGAAATTGTGTGCGTAGACATATGATAATTTTAAGAGAAGGAGACGGGACTTTCACTACTAGATAGCTGTTGTTCTAAAGAATAACTTACGGTATTTTTTTTAGAAAAAAATTAGGGAAATGTGGTATTTATTATATATAAATACATTACTAGGTTAAAATATAGCATTTTATATAAAAAATCAATATTTCTCGAATTCACATACTACAAACAAACAAAGTTTAGTTGTCAGTAATAATTTATTTTCATTATATAATGTGATATTGACGCAGTTGGGTACTTACGTATTTACAAAAGTCAACACAGACTTTGTATTTCAGATTTTTTTTCACTATTCCTTTTTTGAGAGTTTCTATATTGTTTAATATTTTATTTTGTCTTCAAGAGCTATATGGACGTTGCAAGAAGCAGCAATGCGTAGTTTTTTCTGCAGGAGGCCTTTACTCGAAGAGGGGCCACGAAAATAAATGTTACTAGATTAATAATAGCAACAAAGGAATAATTAGTGGAATAAAGAGGCTTTTTTATTTTTGTAACTAGCTGACCCGTGTAACTTCGTCTGCACTAAATCGGTTACTACTGTTAAATGTTATGTATGTATGTTAAATGTATGTGTAATTAAATATTATTAATGTAATCTATACATATAATAAGAATGTAAATTTAACGTGTCAGCAAATTTTCGATTATCGAGAAAAAAATTGTTGCAGGTGTCTAGGAATACGTAATAGAATACATTTCAATCATTTTTAGAAATGTCTGTCTGTCTGTCTGTTTATATGAACACGCATCACTGCTAAAGTACTGGGATCATAATAACCCAAAGAAAATCGTATAGCATATCCCCGAGAGTAACTTAGTCTTTGTTTCATTAAAATCGGTCCACTCTATCAATAGTTATTGTAGTTTAAATGAGGACGCGGCTTAAGTACGAGAGAAAAGTAGACAAGTAAATGGACCTAATACGTTCAGATGACTTTTTAATCACTGTTTTTTACACAAGCTTCCACGCAGACGAAGTTTATAATAAAATACTTTGAAAATACTGCGAAGATAATAATATAAAAGTAATTAAATATTCATCTTTGAAAATTATAATATGTCCAACATTATACCAATACCAACATTTAATTTTATAATGAATATAATGACTATTGATTTACTGTTTTTGAAATATTACATTTAATATTATAAACGCATTCAGAAAAAACAAATTGATAGGTGTTGAGGTTAAAACCGGTTACATATGTAAATGACAGAAATCAAATTTCAGTATTCGATCAATATGGCACCATTACGATTTACTTTGACAGAGACATTACTAGACAGAAAGTAAACCAACCAATTTATAAGAAGAAAGATATATCAGCATTATGATATTAGATTTAAGGTACTATAGTGTTATTTTTTAACCGACTTCAAAAAAAGGAGGAGGTTATCAATTCGACTGTATTTTCTTTTTTTTTTATGTTTGTTACCTCATAACTTTGGACTGGGTGAACCGATTTTGATGAATCTTTTTTTATTTAAAAGCTGGTGCTTCCCGTGTGATCCCATTATTAATTGGACTAGTTCCTACAACTGCAACTTCGTGCAAAACGCGTGGAATAAGTTTTAAATTTGGACTAACTATGTACACGCAGCGGAAGCTCTCAAAACGAAAAACTCAATATCACGCTAACCGATTTCGATGATTCATTTTTTATTGGAAAGGACGTACTCCGGGTAGTTGGTCTTAGTGTGATTAGGTTATATAACCTATAGCCTTCCGTGATAAAGTGAGAAAACTTTCTAACACTGAAACGAGCCTATTCCTTTCTTAAGGGCCGGCAACGCATTCCTGTGTTTCCTCTCGTACAGCAGGTGTCCATGGGCGGCCGTCAACACTTTACCATCTTGTATACCCGTATTAGTATAGATTATGCCACCAAGTGTACTTTAAAAAAAAATCTTTAATTCTTAGGAGCCTTTTGTGCTTATGTTGGCTACTGTGTTGCAACATACGGAAGCATTGCTAATGGTAGCGTTACAAATGTTGGTGTATTATGTGTGAAGCGATGGTAGCCGAGTTGGTGGTAGAAACTATCGCGGATTATCGATAAGGCCTTGCTGTTCGTACGCAAACGTTAGCTTATTGTACAACCAAAATGGTAAAGGTCATACAGTCGCATATCCATACCAATATTATACCATACCGCAAAAATGCGCATTTATTTTTAATATACTTAAGGCGGAACGGAGTTCGCGGGCACTGCTAATAAAATATATTTATGTACACAAAAAATGGAAAAATAAAGTAAATTTTCAAAAAAAAGTATTAACCGACTTCAATATCAATCAAAAACCCATAAGGCACTAAAAAGCGGATAATAAATAGTTTATCAAATTAACCAAATTAAATAAAACATATGAATATGTGTGCTACCTAGAGATATATTAGAAGTCGGTGCCATTCCAACCATGCCAACATTCCATTGCAATGTTATTTAAAAAAATATATATAAATTAGTTTAAAGTAATATGTACGTTTTATATCATGGTTTCAGTTAATTCATACTTCATCTAGTCCGACAAGGAAAATATTAATCGGTAAGGATATATATATATATATGACTCGTGGGAAAACATTACATGATATACAAATATCAAAAAACAAATCATTACATAGTATAAAACAAAGTCTCTTACCGCGTCTGTCTGTCTCTCTGTTCGCGATAAACTTAAAAATTACTGAACGGATCTTTACGCGGTTTTCACCAGTGAATAAAGTGATTCATGAGGAACGTTTTGGTGTATAATTTGTCCAGGATTTCTTTATAATCAGGGCGGGACAGCGTCTGCCGGGGCCGCTAGTTTGGCATAAAGGTTACAATCTTTTATTTTACGAATTTCATACGTCGGTATATTTGATAATTGGTCATAATTTAGACAGAATGAAATTAATTCGAAAGCTACGTAATGATATAGATTTATGTAGCAAGTCAAAATTAAAAAAAAATCTGTCTTCACAATTTGTGTCCATAGTTTTCCAGGCACTTTATATAGTTATGCATTTCATCTTTTCGGAAAGCTTAGTTGTATAAAACCGAATGAATATTATGTAATGTCTTAACTTGTACCACAGAACCGTTGCACTTGCACGTAAACAGCAACGTTATACATTCGCGGAAATAACTCCACACACAGTGTATGGCTATTAAATGCAGCTAATAACTGTATAAGTTTTATTAATATGGGAGCTGATTGTGTGCAGTGAAGAAAGTTGGGTTTACCGGATATTGGATTCTGGTATTATTTTTTAAAATATTTTATAGGCGTTTGTGTCCACAGTCCCACTTGATGTTAATAGGTGTAGATACATTGTAATTTATGTTATTAAATATTATAATAACTTTAAAGAGTATTTTTTATATATCGCGTGCGTGCCCCATATAATTCAGTTGAAAATATAATACAATCTTATGTAAAAACTGTAACCAAAATTTTAGTGACGCGCGGAAAGAAAGTCCACCTCGTGATTGGTTCATTAGAAATTTCACGCTACAATAAATTGTAATTGTTGATAGTGGCATGAATAAATTAGAATAACCTCTGACAATTGCATATTGAACAGTTTTAATGTACCTACGATTCGTATACATGCAAAGAATTGACATTGAAATCATCTGAATTTCAAGGTGAGTGGTATTTGAACTTAAATGCGTAAATGTTTCGCAAACATTCCTTCTAACAAGACATGGCCAGTATATGTTCCGTAAAACAGGTCTAAATAAATTTGTAATAATGAATCGTTATGACATTGACAATATATTAAGTGTACTTTATTTCTATTTAGTTGATTGTATAGAAGGAGAGAGCTTTTATCTACAATGTATATTTTTATATGATTGTAAGTGCCATGTACCTAGAACTAAGCTTAGAAACGAGCCTTGTTCTCAAAAATACCGATAGGATACTTAGCGATCATAAATATTATTTCGAATGTAATCAAGAGCAACACTACGAAGCCATGATTGTTTTAAACGATTCTATTAGTTTTTGTCTGATTCCTTCTGTCAACCTTGTTACTATTTGTACGGCATCCGTATATACTTTACTCATTAACAAATATTTTACCTTAGAAGCGTAAGAGTCTAAGTTACAACTAGTATATTTAGACTTATGCTATTTTGCTATTGAGAAGCGTAATCATACATGATTCATAATAAATAACACTTGGCATTGAATTCGGTTGTAGTTATATAATGGCTTCACAATCAGAACGGTTAACACATCCAAAATAAAACCAGTTAAAAACTTACTTAAATATCATGTGTAAAATTTTAACTTTGTGTTTATTAACAATTTAATTCGTAGTTTGTAAATGTAATTCGATCATGAAATTTTAAAAAATATGTTTCTTTTTCAAACAAGGTTTTTTTAATTAAGTTTACTTATTCACAGGCGCGACGAATTATGTGACGTTAATATTAAATTATGAATCCTACCGTTTATTGTCTTTATATTTTTTGGTAAAAGTATATTCACGATTGAACAATTATTGATTAAATATAAATTAATTATAAAATCTAGACACGATTAGTAAGTGAAATGTCTACAAGTCGCGAAATATCTATCAAAAATAAATAAACCTAAATAAAAACTTAAT
Organism: Antheraea yamamai; assembly: GCA_036509395.1. Taxonomy (NCBI): domain Eukaryota; kingdom Metazoa; phylum Arthropoda; class Insecta; order Lepidoptera; family Saturniidae; genus Antheraea; species Antheraea yamamai. The sequence continues at coordinate 4,859,646 of AP028428.1, forward strand.
TTCTTGTCAGTTTCGAAAGTTTTTCGTATTTTAAGAGTTGAATTATAACATAATAGATTCTTACTATGGTCAACGAAATTAGGTTGTGTCATTGCATTGGAGTATGTGAACTTGAGAAATAGTCACCTGAATAAGAATACGAGAAATATATATTTTAATTTTGTTTTCTTTTTACACTATTTAATACAGCTATTAATTTTTAACGACAACATGTTTTAGTTAACAAAAATTATCGGTACAATAGTAAATAGAAGCATAAGGCAAAAATAAAACTGTTTAAATTGTAATAAAAGAAAAAGGAGTCTTTATTTAAATTATCCATTTGCTTAAGATGCGCCAAATATAATTCATGACGAAACTTTTACAAAACAGGTAAAGGACAATACCTACTAATGAATATGTCAAAATGTATGTACCTTATATGCCGCAAAATTATTTGTATAATGTAGATTATCTTAATAACTAATAGTAGTTTATTTGATACAAATATTTGCATAAATTACATATTGACTATTGATATATGTTTACAATAGAATCGGACTCACCTTGTGTTTTCACAAAACTATATTTAATAAACTATTTAATTATTTGTTACGATTTTGAATTGTTAATACAGATCGAAGTAGGAAGTGTATAACCCGGCCGCGTATGTTGTAGCGATGGACGAGACGAGACTGCCGCGGACTTGTTCAAGTTAGATGTCATATATCTAGTCGGTAGAGTTTCAGAACCAGACGTGGAAAGGCTAACTGATTTATAAAAATATGAACTTCAATGTGCATACAAATTATACTGTACTGTATATGTTTTTGTTCGTTATTTAATTATTAACATCCTTATAAATATAGGCAATGTTTTCCGCGTTAAAAGAAAACAAAATCCAGGTAGATTTGCAAAATGAGATATTTCATAAAGTCGTATCCTAAATGTGTTACGAATTAATTATTGATAATTTTCTTGCTTTATAATAAATTATAATTGTCTTTGTATACAATGAAATAATTAAAAAAATGTGGTACAAGTAATTCTATTAGGTATATACTTAAACTTGTGGTGTTCCGCCATTCTTAATTTTAATATAACTTGTTTGCAACAAGTCTTAGGATATAAGACCGATTGCCGAGAAGGAACCTAAATAAGACTCTTATCCAGGGGCGAAAAATCTAAACCCACGCGCTACCCGTAGAACTGTCACTTCCACCGGGACGCATAGGTACGCTAGAGTAAGACACTATAGTTAATTAACAATTATTTGTATCTCAATGTAGTATAACTTGTATTCTATTTGCATTAAAAGGGCAATCAATAGAGCACTTTCATTATTTTATTTCACTCCATCGGTAACAAACGACACGAACTCTCAAGGCTACAATACGCCAAAAACTTTTTTAAAGATACTGTTAACTATAATTTAATTATGTTGAAATAATGAGGCCTTTCTGCCTACTTAAAAGCCACACAAGACTTCCCAATCCGGAAGATTCTGTGGGTGGGCACCAATCATCAAATGAGCTGTATGGTAGTTTGGTGTTTTTTCAATAAAGTAAGCCACTAAAATGATGAATTACATTTTCGAACTGACTACGCTATTGGCCAGACAGGTCCTTATAACTACACCGGAGTATTTTTTGAACTGACTACGCTATTGGTCTAGCAAGGCCTTAACAGCTTCACCGGACAATACACCGGGCTACTATAAATAATATTGTATGGTATAACTTTATAATAAACTATAGGAAAGCAAATTATTTTAAGCTAAAGCGCCCTCTGTCAGTTTTTAGTAGAAACGTTACTAAGCTTGTTCGCATACCTTTAGTACAATGTTACTTACTTTGATGATAAGTCAGGTATATTGTAGATGGCGCTACTGCAGCGCAGACATTTTGTATCAAGCGTGACGTGTAGTTTTCCGTGTTATGTTGAAAGTATTTCGTGTTATAAATAGCAATAAAAGTAATATAAATAATATAACATAGATGAACTCTATACAATTTTATTGTAGATATAAAATAATCTGTATTTATTTATAAAAAAATAATATGAAATAGTAGGTTACGAACTTAAGACTGTTGGTTCATTCAGTACCACATTTTCGGAAGGGTCTTCGACTGGGAGCGTGGCGTCTCCTGTAATCCGGCTACTCGGAGGTCGGGCACTGAGGATGGTTTGAGGTCGGGACTCACTGGTGCTGAGTGGCCCATGTTGACTGGACGTCCACACTAAGCCTGGTATTAATATGGATCCCCCGGAGGAGTCTGGGGGATGCAGGTATACTAAGGAGGGGCGAACCGGGCCAGGGGGGAAACCCAGCAGCCAAAAGTCCCCGTATCGGGCAGTAGTGGGATAGCGGCCGGGAGTGGGCGCTTAGTATCAGCCTGACCAATATAATCAGACCAGTTCCTTTTTGTTTATATTTGACAACAGACAAAAGTTTTAATATCTATTATTATTTCATTTATTCACAAGACAATTAGGATTTATTATGTACTAGCGGGCCCGCCAGACGTGTCCCACCCTATTCCCTATTATAAAAAAATAAACCCAGCAGCCAAAAGCCCCGACGGGCAGGGGGAGCGCCGGGAGGGGCGCTTAGTATCAGCCTGACCAATATAATCAGATCAGTTCCTTTCTGTTATATATTTGACAACAGACAAAAGTTTTAATATCTATTATTATTTCATTTATTCACAAGACAATTAGGATTTATTATGTACTAGCGGGCCCGGCAGACGTTGTCCCACCCTGATTGCCCTGATTATAAAAAAATCCTTCACAAATTATATATCAAAACGTTCCTCGTGAATCACTTTATCCACTGGTGAAAACCGCATGAAAATCCGTTCAGTCGTTTTTGAGTTTATCGCGAACAGACAGACAGACAGACGCGCTAAGGGACTTTGTTTTATACTATGTAATGAAGTATAAGCAAATTACTAAAACTACTTACATTGATATATAAAAACCCTATGTCAATGACTAGTTAGTTAAAATTACAATTTAATGTTATAGAATATTTTTGCTTGACTTTTGCTCGGATTGCCGTAACTATAAAGTAAATTTTCAAAAAAAAGTATTAACCGACTTCAATATCAATCAAAAACCCCTAAGGCACTAAAAAGCGGAAAATAAATAGTTTATCAAATTAACCAAATTAAATAAAACATATGAATATGTGTGCTACCTAGAGATGTATTGGAAGTCGGTGCCAACCGAAATTTCAAATTTATTCCAGGTAGAAAAGTATTACAGAGACGCGAGAGTGAACTTAAACTTTTTGTACCTATGTAGATGATACGATTTTCAGTTGGCACCGACTTCTAATATATCTCTAGGTAGCACACATATTCATATGTTTTATTTAATTTGGTTAATTTGATAAACTATTTATTTTCCGCTTTTTAGTGCCTTAGGGGTTTTTGATTGATATTGAAGTCGGTTAATAGTTTTTTTTGAAAATTTACTTTATTTTTCCATTTTTAGTGTACATAAATATATTTTACTAGCAGTGCCCGCGAACTCCGTTCCGCCTTAAGTATATTAAAATATGCGCATTTTTGCGGTATGGTATGCGATATGGTTTCAATTGGTTGTACAATAAGTAACGTTTGGTACGAACGCAACCTTATCAATAAGCCGCGATAGTTTCTACCACCAACTCGGTTACCATCGCTTCACACATAATACACCTTAAGTAATGTAATTACAATGCTTGCGCCGTGTTGCAACATAGCAACGAACATAAGCACAATAGGCTCCTAAGAATTGAAGAGTTTTTTTTATAATATTGGTGGCAAACGAACATACGGGTCCCCTGATGGTAAGTGATCACTGCCGCCCATGGACACCTGCGACACGAGAGGAAACACAGATGCTTTGCCGGCCCTTAAGAAAGGAGTAGGCTCGTTTCTTGAAAGTTTTCTTACTTTGTCACGGATCCCATAATCAGAACCTAACCAAACTCTCATCAAAGTACCCTTGAAGTACGTCCTTTCCAATAAAAAATGAAACATCCAAAATCGGTTAGCGTGATATTGAGTTATTCGTCTATTTGTCGTTTACATAATTAATGCAAATTTAAAACTTATACGGTTTTGCATTTTCTTACTTTGTCACGGATCCCATAATCAGAACCTAACCAAACTCTCATCAAACTACCCTTGAAGTACGTCCTTTCCAATAAAAAATGAATCATCGAAATCGGTTAGCGTGATATTGAGTTATTCGTCTATTTGTCGTGTACATACTTAATGCAAATTTAAAACTTATACGGTTTTGCACTGGATGCCGTTGTCGGAACTGGACCAAATTAAAATGGGACCACACGGGAAGCACCAGCTTTCAAATAAAAAAAGAATCATCAAAATCGGTTCACCCAGTCCAAAGTTATGAGGTAACAAACATAAAAAAAAAAAAAAAATAAAAAAAAAAATACAGACGAATTGATAACCTCCTCCTTTTTTGAAGTCGGTTAAAAATATGAGCCATATTGGAAATTGTACTTCCAAATAATAAACCATTGTTTAAATAGCTATCTGTGCAACGTAGCATTGTTCTTTTTCAACTATTATTCTAGGAAGTGTTTACATAATGCAGTCCTTTGTAATTCGACAATCTTGTAACCTTACTGCAGGCTACCATATATATCAAACTAGTACGACCCGTCGTGGCATCAGATGTGTGCGATATTGAGTATATTGTTAAGTCGGATCAATAGCTATGACCCTATGCAATGATTAAGAACTATCTTCTGACACTTTATGTTTATGGTTCATAAAAATCATAAAAGCTACGTAAGAATCTTACACACACATTTTGTTTTGTTTTAAATCTGTGATATCATCGAAGATATTAAGTGTTTAGGGCATTTTGATCTACATTAAATGCTCAACGTAACTAAAGTATTAAATTGAATATGGATTAATACCATATTCGTAAAATAGCGTCACAAATAAACGATAGTATTCCTACATATGTATACTTACATATATACCTTCAAGAAGAAATTCTCTAAATGATATTGGAAATGGAAACCGCATCAAAATCTGTTGTGCAGTTTAGAAGAACTAAGGCTGACTTTAATATTTAATTAACTCATAATTTTATTAGTAACGTTCTCACAGATGTTTCCAGAAATGTAGGGTAGGTATGGGGAGTAAGTTTGGTTTGGAGATATTCTAGGCTAGGCTTATTCGATACTTTTTAACCGACTTCAAAAAAAGGAGGAGGTTATCAATTCGACTGTATTTTTTTTTTTTTTTTTTTTTTTATGTTTGTTACCTCATAACTTTGGACTGGGTGAACCGATTTTGATGATTCTTTTTTTATTTGAAAGCTGGTGCTTCCCGTGTGGTCTCATTTTAATTTGGTCCAGTTCCGACAACGGCATCCAGTGCAAAACCGTATAAGTTTTAAATTTGCATTAATTATGTAAACGACAAATAGACGAATAACTCAGTATCACGCTAACCGATTTCGATATTCATTTTTTATTGAAAGGATGTACGTCAAGGGAGTTTGATGAGAATTTGGTTAGGTTCTGATCATGGGATCCGTGACAAAGTAAGAAAACTTTCATGAAACGAGCCTACTCCTTTCTTAAGGACCGGCAACGCATCTGTGTTTCCTCTCGTGTCGCAGGTGTCCATGGGCGGCCGTGATCACTTACAATCAGGTGACCCGTATGTTCGTTTCCACCAATATTATTAAAAAAACTCTTCAATTCTTAGGAGCCTATTGTGCTTATGTTCGTTGCTTGTTGCAACATGACGCAAGCATTGTAATTACATTACTTAAGGTGATATGTGTGAAGCGATGGAGCCAAGTTGGTGGTAGAAACTATCGCGGATATTGATAAGGTTGCGTTCGTACCAAACGTTACTTATTGTACAACCAATTGAAACCATATCGCATACCATACCGCAAAAATCGCATATTTTAATATACTTAAGGCGGCACGGAGTCGCGGGCACTCTAGTAAAATATATTTATGTACACTAAAAATGAAAAAAAAGAAATTTTCAAAAAAAAGTATTAACCGACTTCAATATCAATCAAAAACCCAAAGCACTAAAAGCGGAAAAAAATAGTTTATCAAATTAACCAAATTAAAAAAACATATAATATGTGTGCTACCTAGAGATGTATTGGAAGTCGGTGCGAACCGAAAATCATATCATCTACATAGGTACAAAGTTTAAGTCCACTCTCGCGTCTCTGAACAAATTTAAATTTCGTTGCTCCGACTTCCAATACATCTCTAGACACACATATTCATATTTTTATTTAATTTGTTAATTTAAAACTATTTATTTTCCCTTTTCAGTCCTATGGTTTTATTAATTAAGGAAACTTTTTTAAATTTACTTTTTTGCATAGGACACAAAAAATATGCTATAGCTCAAACAATAGATAACATTTTTGTAGTTGATAATCTTATATACAAAATATCCGGTAAAAACCTAAGCTGTTGAAATAAATAACAAAACATGTTAATTATTTTTCTGATTTTACTCAGTCCGAAACGGAAATTCCTTTCGAAATGTATTTGTATGGCAGTGTTTTTTACATCTATACGTCTAGACGTATGTACGTATCTATACGTACTAGCTATAATAATTTTACGGAGTTAAGATAAAAACTAAATGAAAAACAATGTTATATTTCTAAATTTATTTTGAAGTTTATTTAATGACTAACACGCAGTTATTATGAAGTTGATAAGAATTATGATGTGTTTGGTTAGTACTTGTTATTTGGTCAAATAACCACATCCTTACACAACTTATGAAATTTCTAAGTATGTACCATGATCTCAGTATTAACTTTTAATCATTTGGAATTAATGATTTCAAAATAATTTACAGAGACTAGTCCTCAGCACATTCTTACATTATTTAACTGCTGTATTTACTAAATTCGTTTTACTGAGAGGATTCAGATTCCTTTTTCGGTTCTTTGATTTCTGGCATTTCCCCTTTCTTCGGGTTACCCATCATTTCATCTTTCTTTTCCGACTCAGCCATTATGAGTTCAGGTACTTGCATTGGCTTCTCGGATTCTTCTGTTTGTTCTGGCACTGATCGTTCTAGTGGAATTTCGGCATCATCCTTCTATAAAATAAAATAATGAATATCGTTACATAGTATAAAACAAAGTCCCCTACCACGTCTGTCTGTCTGTCTGTTCGCGAGAAACTCAAAAACTACTGAACGGATCTTTATGCGGCTTTCACCAGTCGATAAAGTGATTCACGAGGAACGTTTTGGTATATAATTTGTCCAGGATTTTTTTATGATAAGGGCGGGACAACGGCTGCCGTGCCCGCTAGTATTATATAAGAACCATACGACGCAATTTGATTACTGTCAAAATTTAATAAATCTATTGGAATGTTGGCTAGAGAGAGATTTTTTACAAAGAAATATTACTAAAGTAGCTTTTGTTCGCAGCTTTGCTCGCTTTGATGTAGATTTGACCTTTTCTTACAGTAATTTACTTATACTCATGACAACGTGTATGCAGAAAATCCTAATGATCGATTTAGTAATTAAGGTCATACCTTAAAAAACCTCACAGTGGCATTTATAATATTAGTAACGATTTATATCGAGGCGTATTAAAAGTTGATCGTATATTTATTGTTAGGCAACAAGGAACGCAAACTAGTAATGATAATTAGTAACGATATGGTTTATGAAAACATATTATAAACTATTAAATTACCACAACTGGTTCAACTTTTTTTACTGCAACGTCATTCACTTCTTTGACCTCGCCTTCTTCTTCACTCTTGGCTTCCAAAGGTATAGCAACAGGTTCAGGTAAGATGGAGCAGTCAGCTTGATCCGACTTAACAAAGAATGTTCTTGAGATCCTGTACTTTTCGAGCACTGCGTAGGCGGTTTGCATCACAGACAACGAAGGGATGCGTTCTCGAGTGTACAGCCACGTGTTTTCTGAAGCAAAAGCAGTTATTGTTGTGGAATTTAAAATTGAAGGTAAGCAGGTAAAGAGAATCTGTTAGGTCTTAAGTTGAGGAAAGAAGTACAATTTCAAACAGAACATTCTACAGTTCTTTTTTTTATTCTAAATCATTCTATTACACATACATATTATTCTAAATCGTGGTTATTATAAGTGAGACAAAGGTTTCCTCATGATATTTTTTTTCAACGTTAAACGATAGTATTAACAATTTAAATGAGTAAATTAATGTGAATTGTGATAAATTCGGTGGAACACATTTGTTTTCGAACTTACAAATATCAAATCCATGTTCCGGCGGTAACACCACTAGACCACCACGATTGATATATTGGTTCTGCTTCTATTATAATCATTGATTTGCTATTACATAATAATATAATTAATATAAAAATATGAATAGTATTGATTCACCTATAATATAACAAAGTTGATGAATTCCAAATATAATAATATGTAAAGTTTCATGTACCGAATTAGCAAGAGTAAACACAATACAAAAACATCACGGACTCTGAAGGCATAACAAGGACAACCGTCTTTTTAATATTTCGGAATAAAGGTTTAAGCTTACTAACGCTGTTGAGTGGAAGGTCCTTTACAGCCTCATCGGGTATCATTCCACCTGAATGACAAATAGCGCAAGGGTACGAAAGTAGCTGAATCTCGGTTTGGGTTGTAGTCTTTCATGCTAATACCGCGGATTTGTATCGACAACGACGCTGTGAGACACGTATGTGTACCTTTATATGTACATGTATTGAAGATCTGGCAATTTTGGCTGATTTAAAAAGAGCAATAAGGTACTTATGTACCTAGAGCTCATTTCCCAAATTACTTACGAGTGTGTACCGGTCCGATACCGCTGCATGACCACATAACCGCGTAATTGTCATAGTCAGTGTCAAGTATTGTGTACTCTGAGTCGTAAGGTATAGGACGAGAGGAGTATTTCACCAGGATCCGGCCTTCGCCTTCTCTGCCCGACATTTGCAGACTTCCTTCCATTACTCGCTTATATCCTGTCCTGAATGATAAATATCAAATTAGTAATTGTTATAATCTTATTACCTACCTTACCTACCTTATTATAATCTGATGTATTAATCGAGATGCTTGTTTTAAGTTACATAGTTTATTTTATAGGGATATGTTGGAGTTTGAAATGTTATTTCCTATGTTGCTATTGATTAGATAAAAACCAATTATAAACCTAATCACTACATTTTAAAAAACAAAATCCTCTGTCACGTTTGTCTGTCTGTTCGCGACAAACGCAAAAAACTACTGAACGAATTTTCATGCAGTTTTCACCAGTAGATAAAGTGATTCATGAGGACGGTTTAAGTATATAATTTGTCAAGATTTTTTTATTATTATGACGGGATAACGTCCGCCGTACCCGCTAGTTTACACTATATTATATTTTTATTTATACATGATCAGACCAAATAGGTTCATGTGGTATGTACAGCTTAAAAATAAGATTTTTATTAAAAAATAATTTGGAAAAGCTAAATTCATTATTTAATTGATTTACTTTACAAGCATTTTACATGAATTGCAGTAACATAACTAAGATAAGATTTCAATGTGACGCGGTCAATACGTATTCTAATCAAATATATTTTGTACTACTTCAAGGAATTAAACCTGTATCATTTATAAGAATAAAATAATAGAAGACTGCCGTTGTGCGCGCTTTTCTCAATAACTATTGGATATGTTTTAATTATTTTTGTGAAGTGAAAAGTTCTTTGAGCGCGTTGAGCGGACGCGTTGATTTAACACGAGAAAAACTTATGGTTTCGCGTCTGCGACATGCTAGTAAAGCGTGACCGACCGTATTGCGCTTGCGTCAGTCAGACCAGCGATGATTAGTATAGCGGTCTGTGTAGATCTAATATTGAAATTTTGTATTAAGAATGTACAGCCCATTATATGTTTGATTAATTAATAAACTATATAAAGATATATATAATTATTGCTTAGAGCTTGCTCAATCATTAATTTAAAAAAGAACACAGTTATTCCATTGTCTTGAGTTTTCACATTTGTCGGCAGTCTCTATGACTGTCTCGACTTTTTTATTATTGTTTTATTTCTATGAGACTTGGTCCTTAATTTAAAATCTATACAAATATTATAAAGAGGTAAAGTTTGTGAGTTTGTGACGTTGTAGGGGATAATCTCAGGAACTACTAAAACCGATTTTGAAAATTCTTTTACCAATATAAAGCCACGTTATTTGTGAGTGTCATAGGCTACATATCATCACGCTAAGACCAATAGGAGCGGAGCAACAATGAAAAATGTTTTAAAATCGGGGTATTTTTTCCTTTTGAGAGCTTCCGCTGCGTCTTAGCCCAAAATAACTATTCCACGCGTACGAAGTCGCGGGCAGAAGCTATTAACTAATTATATTATCTATAATAATATTATAAAGAGCTAAAGTTTGTGAGGTTGTAGGGGGTAATATCTGGGGATTCGGAGAAAAAATGGTCGAACGAAAACGTTTCTTACGAACGCTGCCTTAACTATGAGAGATATATGATTGAGTTCTAGAGAAAAGGTGTAGCTTGATAATACCTATTACCGCCCAAGTGGGCACCGGTCGACTAGTAAATACATAATAAATAAATAAATAGAGTTTTAAGAAACTATCATTTTTACAAACCCTATATTCCTCGTTATGTATTTTCTTGAAGTGTTTTACTCTTTACACAAAATATATTGTTAAGGTTATTTAGTTGGTAAAGAATACATATTTACAGTGAGTTGATGATCTCGTTGGATACGATGATCCTTCCCTCGGGAGTGCTCAGGTAGTTGGTAGTGACACAGCGGCTTCCTACTTCACTCACGGTGAAGTACCGTTCAGCTTCATACCATGTGCCCAGGAACCGATTCATGTTGAACTCGCTCATAGGCTATAAGGATAGAAGATATTAATGATAAGTCAGATGTTTAGAATTTTACACAGAATAAATTATTTTCTAATTACAGAAATACGATAATATTAGTAACAATGAAATAAATAAAAATCATATAGAGGTATAATGTGGAGATGTAACTATTATTTTATGTTCACGCTGTATATAATAAAAGAACTTTAGGTATTTTTAAATATAGTGAATTATTAGTTATTAATTATACTCAAGAATTCACCCAGTAATTATATTATTATTTGTAATATTCTGTAGTTTGGAAATCATTAAAAAAAAAATCTCCATATAAAAAGTGAGTCGATGTGTGTAATAGACATTAGGGTTATGGGAAGATTTGGTTTCATTTTCTTCGATATTACACCCGTGTGAAACCGGGTCAGGCAGCTAGTATGTAATAAATAAAGATCAAAGAAAATTACCTGATAGTCTGGACACCATCCAAGCGACGGTATCTGGGCTGAGGCGGCCGCAATTAGAGACAAAACGAAGATACGCCACATCGTGGGTGTTGTTGATTTGGAGCGACGCAGGACACGGGAATGATGTGAAGAGTACCGTGACACGCTTATAAACCTTTGCTGCTTCGCCTTAAAACCGGTCTAGTACTTGTAAACTCATCTCATAAACTCCTTATCTAGCAAACCCCTTCACAGCGACTCTCAAACTGTCAACCCTATAGACATAATTCCTTATAGAAATATACATTTCCATCAAGATATCTTTACTATAGTGTTTTTGAAAACAACATCTAATAACATAGGTATGTAAATAAAAAAAAATACAGTCGAATTGATAACCTCCTCCTTTTTTTGAAGTCGGTTAAAAATAGCAGTGTCTCTATTTTATACGGGTTAACCTCTGAAACCGCTGAATCGATTCTGTTATCAAAATAATATAGTAAATTTTAATTGATTTTATTTAAAATTTGGTATTATCTCGTCAAAAGTCATGATTTTTACTAGCTGACTTAACTAGACTACACTTGATTAGATTATTACAATTATATAATTACGCTTTTACCCAGTGGCTAAACAGTAAGGATACAATTTAACAAAGGTACCTCAAAACTGAAAACAGTTTTGAAGATGTTAAGTTGTAATGAGAAAATTACAATAAAAAAAAATCCTTGGAATTTGGAAAATAACTAATCATTATTCACAATTTATTTAATTCTTCGTCCAATTTATTTATGTAATTTAATTATTATGTATTTCCATCATGTTGTCAACATTGTCAGATTAACCTTTACATACCGATTTGGTTTTATAACGGCTAGGTATTTGTTTTTAGCTATAAGTAAATTTTTGATCTATGCAGTACAGTTACAACAACGAGAAAATTCATAAATGTAGTAGTGCAATACCCAACTTTTGATATGGTAGGTTGGGGAAAGAGTGAAACGTCCGGCTAAGATCGGTTTTATAAAGCGTTATTTCTGTCGTGCAGCGCAATCACTATAATAGACAAAGATAGCGCTATTCGAAACTAAGCCGACTATCTCAAATTCTCCCCGCTAATTCAATGGTAGCGAACGATCAGTACCAGCCTGTCTCTTCAAACAGAGCGTGTTCACGCCCATGCCCGTGTAACCACAATTCACGCCTCCGTAGTCTGGGGTAAATTTTGCTCCCGCACACCAGATTAGGCCCCCCTCGGCAGCGACTGAAGTCTAGGTCCGTTCCCTCGGCGTGGAGCCCTTGAGTGTGCTGCTCGCGCGATATAGTGACACAAAATCTTACAACACTGCAACAACATTACACATATCACCTCCACACACGTGCACGCTTACATATGACAGTAGAAGTGTTTTGTTTTTTCCCTTATCGAACTGAAATAGTTTAGAAAATTTTCCGACACGTAATACATATAAGAGTTGTTGAGGTATGTATGCTTGGTACACATGTATGTTTCAATAACTCATATAAGTATGAATATGTAGGTTAGCTCAGGTAGGTCGCGAATTGCATGAATCAGGCAACAGCTCAAGCCGAGGTGTAACGTGCACCCTTGAGCTAGTTGTCAAAATAAAATCTGGTGAGTGCCTTAAGCGCTCGTTTTAGTAGCCCGATGAAGCCGGTAAGGCCTTGCCATGCCAATAGCGTAGTCAATTCGAGAAAAAAAAGCCGCCAATTCAAATACCGGGTACTGTATAAAGAAGTACGACTTCGGAAGTTTGAGAATCCTTGATCAACTTATTTCTGTCCCTTGGGAACCATAAGAAAATTGCAGCAGTCCTTGTTAGGTAATGCGTATTCCAGTGTGTGTTAATCTTTTAGCTTCTTTATTTGTATTCCTTTACTTGTTTGTTTAGCCTCGTTGTATGTGTTTTTCTATAACAGCTGCAGTTCTTTATTAATAACATTTGATTAATGAGCTTTTACAGTTAATAAAATAAGAAAACTATTAAAAATATGAAATAAATGTATCTAATCAATAGCAGATATAAAAATATACTGTTTTCTTTACAATATTTATCAAAACAAATCATCGTAGATTACTGAATTGTTTAATTTAATCATTCTATTGTCTATAAAGAAAAAAAATATAGAATATTTTTACCATAAGGAAGATATGCAGGTGGCGCGGCGCTTAGTCCACATAAATGTTTTCTTAATTTTATTCCTTATCTAGCTGTGCCCGCGACTCCGTTCGCGAGGAACCTAATGTGATGAAAGTGACTAATAAAATCATCTGAATATATTCGGTGTTATTACAAAAAAGTTAAATACGTATTGAATACTTGCTTTAAAAAGGTTTCGTATTAAATACACCGCGCTCGCCCGAGGCAAGTTCGCGTTATCCTTTTTCGCAAGTCTAACCTAACCTAACCAAAGCGAGACAAAAGAGCAAGATGGCGAACATTCAGCGACCGCGGTGCATTTAATTCGAAACCTTTTTAAAGCAAGTATTCAATACGTATTTAACTTTTTTGTAATTACACCGATTAAGTCCATTTATTTATTTACTTTTCTCTCGTACTTAACTCGAGCCGTCATTCAAATTACAATAACTTTTGAAAGAGTGGACCGATTTTAATGAAACAAAAACTAAGTTACACTCTCGAGTATAGGCTTTATGATTTTCTTGGTGAGGTTTTATTGTGAACCTCGGACTTTAACAGTGATGCGTGTTCATACAGACAGACAGACAGGCGGACAGAGAGACAGACAGACAGACATTTCTAAAAATGCATGAAATGTATTTTATTACTTACATAACAATTTTTTTCACGAAAAACGAAAACGTACAGACTCGTTAGATTTACATTCTTATTCTATGTATAGAAGATATATAATGTATAAAATAGATATAGATATACCAACTATATAGCAGCCATATGTTTGTGTTTTGGTATCATCCATAAATTAAATTATATACGCACTAGGAGCCTTCTAAAATTACTAAACTAGTCCAACAGTACCGCAGTTTTCAGATATACGGCAAATAAATTAGACTATATATTTTTGGTATTTGCCAACATTCTATTGTCTTTATTATAAATTTCATATTACAATTTAAAGTCGCGGGCTGTTTTAACTAATATTATAAACTAGCAGGCGCGGCAGACGTTGTCCCGCACTGATTATAAAAAAATCCTTGACAAATTATATACCAAAACGTTCCTCGTGAATCACTTTATCTACTGGTGAAAACCGCATAAAGATACCTTCAGTAGTTTCTGAGTTTATCGCGAACAGACAGACACACAGACGCGGTAGGGGACTTTGTTTTATACTATGTAATGATGCGTAGTGAGTTTGTTTGTAACGTTTTCACGCCCTGACTAGTCAACAGATCGTCATGAAATTGCAGACACATTGTCAGGGAGACAGAAAAGGTCATAAAATACTCTAGAAAAAATGTGCTAAGGACAGATCAAATCTTTATTAAGGCGAGCGCAGCAGTGGGAAAAAGTTAATACTTTAATAAAATTGTACACATTATGTATGGGACATAGTGTCTTTTTACAACATAAATATATTTAATAACTCCAAAATACCGAAAATATTTAATTTATGAAATGTTTATACATTCAATCTTCACACTTCAATCTCTTTAAATACAATAAAGGCAGAAGTTTTAAAATAGGGTCAGTAATAGAAATCAAACATATCCACAAACTTCATTTTTATATCCTAGAAATCTGGATTTGAGGAGACCTGGGGATCTTTAACATGAAAAGTGTCTGTGTACTGAAAGTGCGAAAAATCCTAACAGAACATAACGCTTACTTATTGTAACTATAGTCGATACATTGTAAAGTGTGTTCCTGACATTAAAAAAAGTCGAAGCTGTCGTAAAGGCTGCCGACAGAAGTGAAAACTAAAAACAATGGAATAATTATCTTCTTTTTTGAATTTCTTAATAGAGTTTGAATTATTATAGCTTCATAATGTGTAAATTGAAATTTAAAATCAATATCAATGTTATATGTACATAGGTCGCTATACTACGCGTCACGCGTCGTTAGTCTGACGCAAACGCGATACGTCACGAGCATGTCGAAGTCATCGGTGACGCGAACCCATAAGTTTTTCCCCTATCAAAAATCGCTCAACACGGCTAAAGACGTTTACATTTCAACAAAAATCATCAGCAAGTTCACCTCATGAGTAAAGAAGTTTGAATGAAAATCAACTCGCAGTTTCATTCCCAGCCGTACCGGAGAGCAAGAACATATCACCTGCCTCCTTACCGGTTATGGATTGCTCTTTTTTGTTTTTTCTATATTCTCTTATCTATTTTTGTACTCACGGGATGCGTACGTCGAGTAAATTACTCGCATAGTAAGTTTTTGCTATTCTCGCAATAGGACACGTCTCTAATTGGGGTTATTTATTCTTATTAATATCAAACAGCTTACGCAGGTTTCCGATTATGATGTTTTATTTATTTCATCTAATTTAACTAGACATTATTAAATGTTATAGGCATTTACTTATTTTATCTATTTATCGTAAAAAAGAAATGGAAGTAAATATATTTTAGTGTGAGATGACAGTTGACTATTTGAACAAGATAACTCGTGGATAACTATTTATCAAATACTAGCTTCTGCCCGCGACTTCGTCCGCGTGGAATAGTTACTTTGGGCTAACGGTAACACGCAGTGGAAGCTCTCGAAGGAAAAAAAAACCGATTGCGAAACATTCTTCATTGGTGTTCCGCTCCTAATGGTCATAGCGTGATGAGATATAGCCTATAGCCTCCCTCGATAAATGAGTTATATAACACTGAAAGAATTTATTATTATTTATAACAAATCGGACCAGTAGTTCCTGAGATTAGTACGTTCAACCAAACGAGCAAACAAACCCTTCATAATATTAGTATAGATAGTCAATATTTTACATGTTCTTAGCTACGTGAACGTGGCACCTCGTTATAAAAAACTAAATTGTGAAGTATGTACCGCCTTTATTTTTGTTTGTACCTCAAAGTGAATATAGTTATAGCGTTTTCAAAATTTAACCCGCATCCTATTTTGAAATATTATTATTAAGCTAAAGAGGTTTGATTCTAAATTATTTGTAAATGTTTGTATCACTTTTATTTTTTGTTGTACTTTTAACCCGAAAAAGTTTCGAATTTCGCAATTTAAACAAATCTAAAGGTTTACAACATGACAAAAATCCATTGATATACAAAAACCCAAGATGCACACTTAACTTCTCACAGACGGCACACAAAAATGAGTTATATTGTTTTTTTTGTCGAACTGACTACGATATTGGCCTAGTAAGGCCTTAACAGCTTCACCGGCCTAATTTTGGATTATGCACTTGTTTCAAATAGTCTCGCGTCGCTCGCGTTCTTGTAAAAACAACTTTAAATCATTCAGGTAAGACTGGATTTGCACAATCATAAGTTTTTGTGGCCGGTTTTGAGCGCTACTTTTATTCGAGACAATGCGCCTTGAGTTTTTATATGTCAATGCAAAAATCTGTATATGAGGTTCGACTTTCAAATATATGTACTTGCAGGAAACGATTTGAATTTCCACAATATCTCAGAAGAAAAGAAAACACCGGAACATGAAATTTTCAGGAAATATCCTGGATTTTTCAAATTTTCAATATTTCACAAATTGCTTAGTGGGTATCGTCATGTAAGCGTTTGTACCAACAGAAATCTATTTCAATTATAAAAATATCACAAAAGAAAATAAATGTATTCAAAATTATTCTTTGAAAATGTTAAACTCTGCTCATTTTCAATATTCATAAAATCCGTAAATGGATATCGTCAGGCAATTGTTTGTACCCGTAGGGAATTCTTTGTATCATAAGAATTATTTGAATCATCAGGAGAATAAATAATCAGACTTCAAATCCATGTTTAAAATTTTGTTGAAAAGTTTCAGTTTCTAAATTTAATCATCCTTCAAACAGATATCGTTGTTCAATTGTTTCTATAGGCAGTAAACATTCGAAATGTGATAAAATAGAAAAGAATCAATGTGACTGGTTTGTTACCATGGTGGTGTAGTAACTTATATAGTGGGATACATATCCCTAAATAGGTATTTATGAGGATCATCTTAGAATATACTAAATCTATTGAATCACTCTTTACTAGTTTACGTTATAATTAAATTGCGTTTGTAAAATGGTTATTTTTGCATCGTAACAGAAACTAAAATAATCTTCATAATGTAGGGACGCCATCTATTTTAAAATGATAGTATCAATTCAGATCTTCATGAACTTACGAACGACAACTTGTCATGTTTAGAATGCTATAGCGCATAATATAGAGGGTAAATAAAAACATTTTTGTAATGTACTATCGTTAATAGCACTGATTTTTTTCTTGTTTTCTAACTGTATTTTCATTAAAATAGTCTTATAAAAATATAAAGAATCAGTTCATTTTTCATTTGTTTTAAATTGTTATCCCTGAGATATTTCAATAGAATTGTGATATAAAAAAATGACAACAACACAAGACATTAAAATAATATAGATTCGGAAATAAATGGAAATTGGAAGTATGTTCTGAGATAATTGTGTAACTTTCACTAATTGCGTTGTATTTTACTTTATGCTTAATAAGAAAATATATTTTAGAGCCATCTATTAAATAACCTTGAAACTACAGATACGCTGTTGTTTCGAAATTTCAACTTACGTGAACACTTATGGTCCTTTACGACGAATTCCAATGCCCTTAAGTTTTTCAGTTGGAACAAGCATTTTTCAACTCGAGTAAAAAGAGTTTTAATGAAAAATAAAGTTTTGTCAAGTTGTGCATCGTTTTTTGTAATTGAGATCAAGTACATAGCAGGATTTTTTGGAGGGGCAGAAAGGGCAGATATTTTAACTGCTCGAGTTATTAAAAAACGTCCCGGGAAGATTGTTTTCGATATTATAATATATCTCGATTTACGTTGATATATCTGTACAGTACAAGATTATCGAGTGACGATGTTTTCCTACGAAACGTGTAGGAATCGAATTTTGTGATATCTGAACTGCAGTTCAGAAGTTGAATATCAAACCTCAATAAGATCAACAGTGTTTTAATCCTCATAAGAAACAGGGTTGATTGGCTTCAAGAAAGTTTTTGTATAACCCATTTTCTTGTTGACAGTTCGACTACATTGTCTCAAAAAATTATGGGCTATCACCTAGGAAAGTTTTCTTTTGCGACCACAGTTATTGTTGTTGACGTGCCCTATCTCAATAATAAATCTCGGCTATTTATATATTGTACTGACATTAAGATGCAATTAAAGTGGATCCATCTTCTTTCCCTATTTTCACTAGAAAATGACAATAAATAAAACGTATCATAAGTACTTAAGCTTCGCACTTTTCGTAAGGGTAAGTAAGACTTGCGTTACATTGCATGAGATGAGTTCTCTATGAGATATATCAGATTACAGATACAAAATTGCTATTATTGATACTCTTTAAGATATTATATTTATCGTAAGTATATTTTAAAAGTTTGTATATTAAGAACCTTTATCTATTTTATTTATGTAATTTCATGTATACTTTGTTTATATTTTGTTTAGTGCGCAACAATTTGCAGCGACTTCAGAGTGAACCAGAAGTTTGACGATATCTATACCATACAAGCATGTAGCCGTTGCTAAGTGACTTAATATATTTGGTTGGACGGTCTTGAGACCTGCCCAATTATATCTTTTTTAAATTAAGGACTTTTGGCACTGCCCCTATCTCTTTCCAACTTTCTTATTTATTCACTTGTGTACGTTAAGTAAATATAGGACAGAGAAATAAGGCACTTTTGAGCCGCAGTCTACACGGACTATTTATAGATCTAGCGTTGCCTAGAGCTCCTACTTTATGATAAAAATATGGGGGTGGTGCTTCGGCAGCTGTATCTTGTACATGCTCTGTTATTCTGTCACTATTCTATTCAAGAAATGACTACAAAATAGGTATTGTCTGTAGTCAATTTAAAAACAAAATTCGGAAGCTAAAGACTTTACTGTAAGGTTATAGTTGCGTGATTATTTTCAGAAATTATAATAACACCTAACAAGTGCTTTTTGCTATATATTTTTGCTAAAGTAGATGACTCTGTGAGTATAGATTGTAATACTGAATTCGTGATTAAAATATTGTAAGGATTTCGGTGATAAATAAGGAACAGTGGTATGTGTAACTAAAATATTCTCGTTATTTAATTTAACTACGGTAAGAACACATTTTTACAGAATGTTAATGTTCTAAACAATATCTACAAAAGAAAAATTGTACACTATGTGAAAACTTATGAAATACTTTTCATTTTTTTTTTTAGATTAGATTTACAATTAACACAGAGAAAATCAATATTCAAGTTCAACAAGATTAATTTAAGCTTTTATTATCATCATTAAAATTTATGTACTAATATTTATTTACAATTTAGCTCTAAACAACGTCATGTTTTTATACAATAATATTTCGAATGCGGCGTATCGCGTATATATTTTGTGTTTCTTAGAATTATTTCCGAAAAATGTAAAAAAAAATATATTTTGCTCTTGATCTTTAAATTTCATTCGAATCTTTTTTACTAATAATAATCATAAAAATAGTTTTTTTTATTAATTTTTATACATCTTACATTTGCGTACACGAATAATTTAAATATAGACAATGCACTGTTTGAATTGTATATAGTATGTGGTAATTGGAACTGGACCAATAATAATAACTCTTCATGGAATAATATCGAAAAAACACAAAATATAAAAAATGAGTGCGTGTAACCGTCACACGCGATTCAAGTAAAACTTCTTTGGCGTTATAAGATAGAAATCTGTTCGTACTTTTCTATATTTTATTTACTTTATAACAAAGAGTTGCTAATATTTCCTGTGTTATTTAAGTTCCGAATTAGCTGATAGATGGCACTACAGATAATGAAGCTTTGATTTAATTTGTTACTTAGTTACATTGAAACAAGATGGCAGCACGATCGCGCGACCATATATACATAATTAATTCTATTGTATGATTTTTATTATTATTCAATGTATTTTTTTTTATTTGTGATCGATTTCTTTATATACTAATTATTGACAAAATCAAAAAATATTTAAAAACCGGATGGTGCAGAAACGTGACGCCATATTGCCGTAACGGACTTCTGTTGCATTGTCGTCCAGTTACCTCCTAGTCGCGCCTAAAGAAGTTTCACTTCAATATTAAACGCTTATGTGAGTTATTTGCATTGATTACTTCGACAGGGGCAATCCCGACCAACGCCCACATATCACAACAGTCTTACAAGCTACAGGGTTTTTTTATTGATGCGTATGAGTTTGTTCGGCTTTAAACATATCTCTTTACGTATTAGGCATACAGTTTTTACATGTGGATGATTTTTGTCATGCATTGTTGACTTAATTACTAAATTTACACGAAATTAGAGTCGAAAATATTGTCAATGGAAGACACCGTTATCAATACTCGTCTAATTACAACAATAAAAACAGATGTTTTATCACATAGAAATCTAATGATACCCCAAAATCACGATTCTTAAAATTAAATTGATCCCCAATTACAAAGACGTAAATAATATAACACGAAAAATCAGGTATATCGCTAGGTAACGTTCGAAAGAAAATCGTTAAAGCAAATAGACAATTTTGTCGTTTAGTCTACGTTTTGAACAACTCAATGGTAACTTTAGTTTTAAAATAATAAACAAAAACGAAATTGCATTGACAAAGTTCCCACTACAAATTAAAATATCAGATGGTTATCGAATTACGATCCGTGCCTTAAAATTGAGTATTACAACAAAATAGGATTTGTTCGAAGTGAACCATTCGTTTATTTTAATAATTAAAACCTATCAGAGTAGAAAATTGATCGAGCAAAATAATATTTACTTTGAAGATACGTACGAAATTATAGGATTATCTATTACAAACAAACAAAAATCTTAATAGAAGAATTATCATTGAACATCCAGCATCCACTAAAATAATAGTTAATATAACTGGCCACAAAAATGTGTTCGAAAAACTTGAAAAATATTAAAAATGGGCAATATTGTCCCTTTGACAGTAATGCCTGGTAAGCTTATATTACTAAAAGTAGTAAATTAATCCAAAAATAAGATGACATTTAAACTTCGTATAATAAGAGTTCTTAGCGATATAACGGAAGAGGTTATAGAAAAATTCGAAGTTAGTAACTAGAGACACGAGATTATTTAATTGGTACCTATATACTTTAAATTTAACAAATGAAAATTATTTCAGGTCCCTTTAATTTCCCTTAATTGTATACACCAAAACATCATTAATGCTTTACAAATCTTTGGTGCTCATTCACATTACAAATAATCGGCACAAACATATTGAAGGATAGGCTTCTTGTAAGTTATACTATTACGAACACATTTTCTAGATTAGAAGTTACTTCATAAGTGATATAAACCCTAATATTGAGATTGTAAAATCTGTCATCTAAAAAGCTGCGAATTACAAAGTCAGATTAGATATTGGAACAATGTGCTATGAATATTTCGAATATATTGAAAAAAAATTTGCAATTCCTATTTACCGTACTACGCAAAATTATAAAATGCATCATCGTTTATTATGAGAGACACATTTAATACCAATTACACCTACAACGGTTGATATACATTTGTGAGTTCCAATTCTGACTAGAGCTATTGACCTTTTGCTTTGGAATTTAGATCAATACTAGAACCTATATATTTAACGTCACAGTAGTTTCAAAAAGGTACTGCTTTAACTTAGGAGGTAGTTTATGTGACGTCGCAGCATTAGGTCTCTACAAACTTCGCAACTTTCATCTGACATATTATTTGTCTATTTTCTATTCTTAAGGAATTAATGTGTCGGTGGCTTTTACAATAATATTTACCCTAATGAAATACATCTTTCAAATAAATACTATCATGGAAGGTATTGGTCCCGGATTATAATTTTTAAACAAATTATAACAATTTGGACCCATTCGGCAAACGTGATTTTTAAATTAGTCATCAACATTACATCCGCAGTGTTTAACTACGAATGCTTCACTATCAGTATCGCTCTGCGATAATTCACTTCTTAAAACTAAGTGCTTAGCATTACATCCTTCTTAAACACATATCACAATTGAACTCTCGAGTTGAGAGAAATATTATTCAATGTCCAAAAATACGCGTAAGCTCGCGTCACATGGGCCTCTGTCATTCGTGTAAATTTTTGCTGAGAAGCAAACTATTATGTGGTCCCGATAAGTGTCTGATAAGTTCCGGTAATGCTTCAAATGTGAGTTGACAGAAACAACAGTTGAACCGACCCGGTGTATTAGTCCGTCCATCGTTTTCGCTCGATGATATCACATTACGATGTACCGAGCATAAGTGTTTTAGCAAATGTGCCTTTTGTTTGAACATGGCGACGCAAAGTCGACAAGCAAAAGGTTTTTCTCCTGTGTGAACTCGAAGATGAGTTTTGAGATTCCATGACATACCAAACTGTTTCCCACAATATTCACACCGGTACTCCCGTACTGGTGCCTGTTTGCTTGAACCTTGATCGTGTTCCGTCGAAGGCGCTTCGTCACTACTCATTTGTGGTTGACATAACCACGGTCCCCACGATCCGGCGCTTGGAGGTCGATATTTTAAAGCGTCTTCATGTGTTGCTGTTGGAGGTGTGACACTTCGTTCTGGTAGATAAGGTGGCGCAGACGTACTAAGCGGGTGTAAGGCACTAAGTCGACTAGCGGCTACAGCAGCGGCGCTCGCTCCTTGTGTGTATCGCAAATGTGCCATTTCTTCTAAGTAACTCGGGGGAAATGATACAAATGGAGGATTTTGTGAAGGAGAATTATGGAAGCCAGGTCGTCTTTTCCGATGGGGTGTTACAACATAGTTTTCTGGTGATGTTTGCACAAGTGACATTATATCCTGGTCAGGTGGTTTAAGGTGTGCATAATCTTCTAATTTAACAGTTCGTAGATCAAGTTCGGGAGGCTCTAGATAATGTGATTTCCTTTTCGTCCGCTCAATTCCTCTGCCCAATCGATCACTCAGTAATTGTCTTCTATAAACTGTAGTTCCTTGTGGTTGATCCTCTTGACTGGACGAAGTAGATCTTCTGCTTGAAATATTCTGAATAAAAAAAACAGTAATTGTATATTATATACGCAAGAACGTGTATTTATTTTCTACAAACTCATGTATAAAATCTTTAAATAATCTATATCTAAAGTGTAAAACGAATTGAAATTAAATGTAAAAAATTACCTTCGCTGCGATTGTTTCAACATCCACGTCTTGTGAATCGTCATGTTCACTGCCTGTGTTCTCTGAATTTCTCGCAAGTGATAAATTGACAGGGTTCGACGAACTCCTTCGCCTTGCTGTCAGTGAACCACACTCCTTGTCTCTATTGTCACCGTCCTCGTCATCTCGTTCATCGTTGCTGCTAGTTGACATATTTTCTTTCTTTATACTTAACGATTCTGATTCCCCTCTATCTTTGTCTTTACTATACCCAGCACAAGGGGTTACCCTGTCACTTTCTGAATGAGATGAGCCTGAAGGCGCATCATGCTTACTGCTCTCATTACTATTGATATCTGTTTTGAGGTTTTTTGCTTTCCGTTCACACGATCTATTTCGTTCCTCAGCTTGTTGACGTTCCTTTGTTGACTTCCATACGTCTGACTTGATTTCTAAAAGCTCGAACAGTTCCTGCATGTCATCTATCTCACCGGACTGAAAAAAAAAAACAAAAAAAATGTAATATTTTTGTACTATAATTATATTTTTCTAACTGTCCTTATTCTGCTCTTCTATTGAAATCGTGAAGAAAAATAAATGTTTTTGTGGTGTTTATTTATTTAATGCATGATAATGATTCAAAGCTATAAGGAAATACAAATTACCTCAATGTAAGCTTGACCGCTGTATAAAAACACAAGGAGGTGCCTCATGAGGGTACTGTTGATGCCTGACATGTGAATCGTGACTGGATTCTCGACGGATGGAGTATCGTCGAGTATTTTCCTGCAATACATAACCATTTCATAATTAAAATGTGTATTACCAAGCAGCTACTAATATATGTATTAACAGTATAGAATTAATATATATAATTATAATTGAAGAACACATGAATTAGTTATCTTTTGATATTGTTAAAAAGAGTTCAGTTGTCAAAATGGTAGTCGTTCTTGAAGTAATTAATGTAAATGATATCATTTATACGATAAAATAACAATATCTTAGAGAAGAAAGTTATCTCTGACTAAAAATAGTAATAAATTTCACGATGTTTGCATAGTCGGTGAATTGGATTTTAACATCTATTTAAGTAAAGAGCCAGTACCGGTTGTCAAACCAAAAAAATACTTATTTACATGGACTTTTTATTATCGGTGTGTAATTTGATACTTTGTAGGAACACTTAGGGTCGCATGGTAAAAATGCTGTTTTTCTGGAGCTCCCGCCTTGAGATAGTGTAATTATTCGCTTTTAGATATCCTTAGAAATGTAATATGGTGGTGCGATCTTTCGGTTTAGATTCAAAGTTAACTTCGTGTCATTGCACAAGTATAGTAGATTTAGCATTGATTTTTTTTTAATTTTGTCTTTTCGCATAAATACATTCTAAATTAGCAATATATTGAGAGAGAGGTGCCCGCAATTTGATACGAGTACTTGCCTTCCTCTGAGACGTTGCATGAGCGTGTTATTATAATGTCATAAAGGTAAAGGAGGTCAAGATTTAGATGCAAGTAAGAAAGTCACAGTAATTTCAAAGTCCGTTAAATGCCCTGAGATTAATTACAACATTCTTTACAAAATCATCAAATGATTCGGTGGCAGACTCCTTACCCATCAAACCCAAAGATCGAAGGGACATATATGAAGATTGTTACAAAGTATTAAATGCCCTAATCTCTTGAAATTAATACAGGTGCATTTCTGAAGTAGATTGCAAGTTTAGAGTTGGTTATCATTTGTTTTTTACATGACTCGTAAATACCTTATTAAAGGACTGGCTGCGGCCATGACTATCCTATGTGCAGCGAGAGGTACAGCGTCGTCGCACACCAACACTAAGTCAGAGTACCTGGCGCCGCGCCACGCTGCGCCCACCTCGTTCAGGATGCAGGCGTGGTGCTTGCCATACGTGAGCGTCAGCAGGCCCTCGCCCATCATTCCAGCACTGTAAAAGATTAACACCACATTAATAAGCAAAATAAAAAAAATCGAGGCAGTCATATGGGCTGAAAACTGAAAACTGTAAATTAATTGTGTTCTCGTTTGAATTTTGAAATGAAGTGTGACAATATTTAAATTTTAGAATTTGTTTATTGAAATGATTACTACTAGTGTGGTTTTCATATCTACTAGCACTAGAAGCGATAATTATATACATCTTTATGAAGTCTATTAATTAATCGAACGTATGATGAGCTGCAAAATATCAATATTATATGTACACAGGCTCTTATACTATGTGTCGCTAGTCAGACGCAAGCCGCGGAAGTGCAAAACAGCCGGTCACGCTTACATAATATTTATAAAATTATCTCCTTACAAAAAACACCCCTCAACGCGCCTAAAGAAGTCTTCACTTCAAAAATTCTTAATTTTAACTAACACTAGATGTACTTCTTTTTTTAATTTTTGGCAACCAATCTTCTAGTAGATTATTACTGCCATTGTCGAGTAGGTATTATTATATTACAAGTTTCTTGCGATCATTTTAATGAACTAACAAGATGGTGGCCGTCTTGTTAGAACTCTCCATGGAATTTTTGTAGCAAGTCACAATTCATGCTCCGTAATATAATTTTCCGTTCTATTACTGGTGAACAATAACTGAACTATATTACGTAAAATGCCACCAATATTACAAAATTATGAATAGAATATAAAACCACTAGATGATATTCCAAGATCCTGCCAAAAATACCCTAGAAAGTGACGATACACATGATTTTTGTGACACAACAAATCGTTAATTGCCATGTCATGTACAATTAAATATTAATATAGCTACAAGCAAATTAATTTATTTAAACCATTACGTCAATGAACGTTATAAATGTGTGTTAATTGATAGAATACTCTTGTTACTTTAGCGCTTTGGTGTCTCTTAATTTCGTATTAATAAATTATCTTAGAGTGTTTTGTAATAATATAAATAATATACACATGTCACCTCACCAGACAGAAAATTAAAATAAGTAATTTAAGGATGTATTTCTTCACCCATAAGTTTTATATTCATTCATGCAAAATATGTACACATGTGTCTAAAAAAGATTTGCTGTATATTACATTTTTTTTAGATTCAGCTAAATTGTTATTGTTAGTTATTTATCTCTTATTTCGAATTATTCGAAATGTTTTATTTCGAGACTCTGACTGCAAACAGCCGCAGAACAATGAGATAGTCATTATAAAATTGACTGTAACAGTCGTGTCATGGTTCTAGATTTTATGATTGTGTGAAACTTGTATAATGCTTCTTATTGTAGTATACAGACGTGTGAACGTTAATGCGTACCTAAGTTTTAGTTGCTAGCCACAAGAAGTATGAAATATCGAAATAGACCGTTTACTCTAAGTCTTAGTTCAATAATATATAATCAAAATGATGTAGATTTGAAAATACCCGTATGGAAATACTATGATTTTAATTTAATTACCGTAAAAATGCATGTTATTTAGAAATAAACTATGTCCTTCCTTTGAAAATAACAAGTTATTAGGAAATTTCAGTTGCCGTTTCGTGAGCGAGCTCTCGGTATATATCGGTACGTAAATAAGTGAAATCATACTAAAATAGATGCCGTTCATAATGTTTTCGGTTCATTAGACTTGTTCTATGCCAGACTGAAAAGTCGACTGTTTAAAGAAGACAAGGTTGCAGCCAACCGACTGTTACGTTAACAAACGATTCAGTATCAACACTAGCCAGTAGTAGAATTCACTCCACCGATGCTATTGTATCGTATATTAGATACGACACAATAGGTTTTATCCGCACTGAGTTTCCCAACTAAATGAAAAAGGTTAAAAGGTGAGAAGAATATAAATTGATGTGAGCAGTCGTTGCGTTCTTGGACAGCTGAAGGCAGATACAGAAGTCCTAATGGCAAGTGTTAGAAAGCCTGTCGTAATGAAACCTTGGCCCGATAAAGTATTGTAATTTGTGTTATATGCGTTGCGATGGAAGTAAGATCGTTTAAAAGACGATCAACAGGCGCTTCTTGTGGATTGTTTGGCAATAGTGGGGTCACAGGCAACGGACGGTTCTTATTGTTATCGTTGCTTGCACTCATTTGCTCTAAAGTCATATTTAATTGCGGCACTGCGCAAAATTGCAGTCTTGGCAGACGTAAAACTTATATATTTCACATTTTGTTATTCTCACGGATGAGTTGTCATTTTTATTCTAATTTATAAAGAAAATACGAATTTCAATTTTAAATGTTAAAACTTTTAATAAAACATGCGTTAAAGTTTGGTTCGACCTCGCTCAGTAAAGTTTCATGGTCAATAAAAGATCATTTTCATAGTCGTTTCTTGTGAAACACATTAACATTTACGTAATTGACTTTTACACTTCATGCTAACGATGATGCTGATAAAAAATGAAGTCTTACTTAACAAAGAGCTAACATTTCCGTAAGCGCGGGAAACGTGAAGTCATTGAAATCTCAATTAAACCTATTTGAGTATGAAATAAAAAATTATATTTCAAGAGATATCGTGATGCCGAATTTTCCTTGGTTTTACGAATGTGGGCTGATTCCAATTTAATAAGATTATTCGAAGGTCTCATGATTAATTACACCGATCGTGTATAGAGTATTAATAGATATCAATTTTAGAAAGAAATACGTAAAAAAACTCGTGGAATCAGCTATACGATTTGTGTTGAATGTGGAACGAATTGAGCGAAGGTTGTTTACGTTAGTAAAAGTAACAAATTATGGTATGGAGATGGTCATGTTTAAAAGACATTTCAAGGTAAATATGTAAACTTTGACAGGTAGACCGATTGTGAATAATTGTTATGTTAATATGTGTACAATATCGTAATATTAATGTTGTTTTTCAATGGCATGTTCACGTTTTCAAACATTTCTTATGATACTATAAAAACAATCTCTTCTCCTTTAATTACATTTATTTGTAGTTTTTGTCTGAATAAAGTTTCATATTATAGAAAACGACATGACCTGTTGTATTTGGAAAATAACAAAGCTTATATTAGAACGCTTTGAAAGTGAACACCTATATGACGTATGATTATGTCATTTTCAGAATTTTAATAAACTTAATGGTACCTATTATAATTTATAATATAATATTATATCTGTTTATATATTTCGTAGGTGGTACAGCCATGCCGAAGCTATTACTGGTTTCAGCATGAATGGGTCGGCTCGGCCGGGGTAGTACCACCCTCTTACGGAAAACCGACGTGAAGTAACAGTGCTTGCATTGTTGCGTTTCGTTCGGTCAGTGAGGGCGCCGGAGGCCCACCTCCCCTCCCACTCCTCTCATCCATTCCCTCTCCTCTCCCCCTCCCCCTTTCTCTTCCCCCAAACTCAGGCTGGCAACGCACTTCCAAATCCCTTGGTGCTGCTAGTGTCTATGGACGGCGGTGATCACTTACCATCAGGTGACCCACCTGTTCGTTTGCCTCCTATGATATATGTAAATTAAGAAAAAAACTAATATTAAAAAGAATTCAGGCTACGATCTCATTTATTAAACTCTTAGAAAATAAATAAATAAATACTCTTTCGGTTATAAATAGCAAAATGGATCAATTCCTAACTTGTACATGCAACCTTTGTATCATTTTACTAACGTTCTAAGTCTTTTACACTATAACAGCTATACACATTTGTTACATACTTCTGTTTAATATTATCCTTACTAATGTTATAAATGCGAATGTTTGTTTGTTTGTTACGCTTTAACGCCGTAACTACTGCAGCGATCATCATGTAGTTTTGCATAGGTATTTTCAGAAGTATAAAAAAGAAGTAATAGTAAACATATTATTGTCGAGGGATAGCTTAAATCTAAATTAATGTGACAAAACATCCGCAATCTAGGATTTTTTTACGGTTGACATTTTCTTCTTGTATTTCATCAAGTAATCTTTTTAGGTAGTTTATGTTTTTCTTCAGAAAAAGCGTCTCGAAATGACAATAAAAGAATAGGTTAAATTTTGTTAGGAAAAGTAAATAACGATTAGGCTATATATAAGTGTTTCTTGGAGTATTCAGTATGCACTAACATACGGCGGTTCACTAAAGGATTATGTTTTCAGGGTATCACAAAATCAGCGGCGCGAAACAGGCTCACCCGCCATTGTTTGCGTGAAACCATTCGAAACGTTGCAGTTCCCATGTTTTGTATCAAACCGTTTTGTAGGGTTGTCACTTGCCCTCTAATAACACCAGAACAATCAGTTATGTACACATAAAAATATATATATTAGCTAATAGACGAGCACCTATTTAGTTATTTTATTCTTAAAGTAATATCGATTCTAAATTCTTAGGTATGTATAAAATCCAAGGTAAAAAGTAAACTAACCCGTAATTGTTGTGTTTTATTCTTATTCAGTCCTATACTGTAACCTAAGGCGAAGTCGTGGGTGGATGCTAGTTTTTTTACGTACATGTCTATCACAGCAATGTTTCAGAATCATTCAAAAACAAAGGTTCGTGTCACTTGTCAGATGGCGAAATAAAAAGATTTGAAGTTCACAATGTAGGTGTATGTGAAATGGTTTTAAAAGCGATGCCGTTTAATACACATGTGGAATGAGCTAGGGTTTTGCTGGTAGCTAGAACATGACAGGTGTGTCCAACTAATACACATGCACATGATAATAATCCCGACACAGTGACTGTCTTTTGTTTTGTTAGGTCTTGGGAGCACCATTTTGGGATAATTCTGTGTGTGTCTACCCAACAGCACGCATACTGGCATAATATCAACAATTGACAATGGATCTATATAGAGTAATAGATCTTTCGTTGGTCGCCGTTCTTTGATCATGATCAGGCACAGTGTCGTGCTTTGTAAAAAAAAATGGTTCTAATTCAGAAAAGTGAAATGTTACCAACAGAAGTTACGAACGAAACGGATGTCCACCTGCGATACGCTATGAAAAATATAAAGTAATAACACGTGGTATACAAATCTCACATTTTATTTTTGCTCTTTTGGAAATGTTCGAATAATAGTTTACTATATATATATAAAATTATATATAGTATATAAAACTAATTAATAGTTCTATTTAGTATACAGAATGTAGGAATATTTTCTTTTGTAGAGTACCTAACCTCACGACTCGTCAGAGTTTTTTTTATAATACAATTATTATGTTATGATTAAAACAAAAGGTAAGTATTTCTGGCAGTACGTATGGTTATGCTTAAATATTATATACAGTTTTTATTTATAATTTTAATAAGAGCATTTTTTTTATCTCAAGAAGTAACAAGTTTTGTGATTATTTTACTAATTAACAATTTTAATTGCAACGTAATACAACTAACATTTTTAATTATTACTGACCTTGCTTATTTATAAAAAAAAATACTAGCTGACCCACGCAACTTTGTCTGCGTGAAGTCGGTTACCTATACCGGTTCTAATTGTATTTGCAAAATCGAAAAATCTTAAAAAACCCAGAACCCGATTACAGTGACTCCCACCGATCGCAAATGTGAAATCAAACAATTCAGGGACTCAATTAAACACATACCTAGTTGGTTTAGTGAAATAATTTAGAGATATGTGGAAGAAATTTCGATGAGGCGTAATGCCTCTGCCATTCAGCAACATCCGACCGTTTAATTATTTGGATATTGTTCATACGAAAATACAAAAATCGTGAATAAAAAATGGGAGGGTGGGGTTAGGAAGGTGCAAATTTGGCATTGTAGGTAATTTTTATGGCAAATTAAAAATATACAAAAAATTAAAATTGACAAGAAAAATGATAAAAAAACTGGATACGGACACCCTAATCACCTAGCGTATAAAATATACTTTACGACCTATTCTCATATGTACCAAATATATATTTAAAATATAAAAATCGATCCAGCCGTTTTGGAGTAGTTCAAACACTAACACCGTGACGCGAGATTTTGATATATTAGATGTATGAGAATACTTTACAACGCCCTCTGTTGATGACCTATGCCATTATCGAGACTTAGTAATTTTCAACATAAACATTATCAAACTGTGTTCATAGGTGGCAGCACCTAGTATTTTAGTGGTTCTTTCGTTCTTATCAGAACTATTCACTACTGAAAAGTAAGGTTTTCCGTGTTTGCATTTCCTAAATTTCGTCGAATCGACCTTCAGTCAAATTAAACACACACTTTCACCAACATTCTGCAATAAACAACACTCAAGGAGTTAATAATAATTTATTACTTATTCGTTAACTTGGTTTTAATAAATAAATTGATATATGTCAGGTTATTTCCAGAAATAAAAATAAAATAAAATGTGCCTGCGAAGTAATTTATTCGTTAAAAAACAAACAAACGCAGACTTCGTGGTTATTAATTTATAATAAATAAAACATGCGACAATTGTACAAAATCTTCATATTCGTGAATTAAGCCTGAAATATTAATTATTATTCGTTGCTATGTTTATACGACCATCTGTATACAACATTGGCTGGTTTAATTCCGAGAATTTTTATAATAGCATACATAAATAATCCTCCACTCTCTCTTCAAGACTTACGTATTTTAAGTTAGTAACAGAAAATTAAACCGAAGACATGGTTATACATTTTCATTAGGTATCTATATAACTCATGTCCATTTTAATTTCAACACAATTTTTGACTGTAAGAACTTGCTCAAATTTCGATATTGGTAGGTAGCCTAGCGTAGGCAACATTGTAGCATCATTGTCCTACCTATAATATTATAATTTTATTTAGTTTTCAAGCGTAACGTGAAGAGGCATTTACGCAGGCCGGCATGACAACGACGACCGACGGAGGAGGGCGTATCTCTCGGTGGTCGCCGTTGTTTTTGGATTGTACTGTGTACCATCAGGCACAGTGCAGTCACTTTGCCGTGCAACAATAATAAAAAATAATAATAAATGCAATTCTTGGTGAGCAGCTCGCTGTATCTCTGTCCGTACCTTTCGACGTACTCCAATTATGGGTGAGAGTTGATGATCATATCCCTCTAATATACGTCTTCCGCACTGGTAATCGACAGTCAATTGCAAAACGTCAGAGCTCTTTCTGCTCTGTTTTGGTTTGATACAGAGCTCTTTCTGCTCTGTTTTGGTTTGATACAGAGCTCTTTCTGCTCTGTTTTGGTTTGATACAGAGCTCTTTCTGCTCTGTTTTGGTTTGATACAGAGCTCTTTCTGCTCTGTTTTGGTTTGATACAGAGCTCTATCTGCTCTGTTTTGATTTGATATAGAGCTCTTTCTTTTTG
This sequence comes from Antheraea yamamai, assembly GCA_036509395.1. Taxonomy (NCBI): domain Eukaryota; kingdom Metazoa; phylum Arthropoda; class Insecta; order Lepidoptera; family Saturniidae; genus Antheraea; species Antheraea yamamai. The sequence goes on from AP028428.1 coordinate 4,892,566, forward strand.
TGTGGTAACCGACTCATTATTTTTTAATAATTGACTAGAGTTTAACAAAAAAATATAACAATTAACCTTCTTCTATATGCTTATATACACATGGGTGTTGGTTTGTCGGAAATCCGATATCGTTTTACTGATCACCATGAAATTGTTATTCCCGGAGAAGGTTTTTATGGTATTTATTTCAATATAAGTCGGCACTATGTAGCCTTTAGAATTTTTTAAATTGTTTATGGAAGATTTACCGACTAATACAATTTAATATATTAACAACAATATAAATAAATAACAATATATCGAATTATAATCTTATACACTGTACCTAAATAATGTCTTAATGTTAATACAAATAATGAAGCTAGGTTCGGGTATCGATAATATTTTTATATTGTAATTAAGTTTTATATTTCGTAATTCAACACGGAAGAAGTTGCAGGCGAATGTTAGTAAACTATAAAGTTTTAGAGGAAATCATACTTAGTAGACATGTTAAACAAAACGGTTATTATAGTCGAATATGCCAATTAGATAGAACCAAGGTTAAGTTAAATAATAGGATAACTTATGTAACATTAACCACAGTAATCAAACAGGTTCCGAACTAGAATGGCAATATGCTATCCGATACTCGATCGATACAGTTTCTAGATTGTTTTATGGCATTCGTATCACTGTAAAAGGAGCAATAGTACTGCTAATTGTAGCGTAGTAAGTCTGTAGGTAGACCAATAAAGAACGGATAAATAATTGCACTTTTAATTGATTAAAAATAATGGCCTGTCTCTTTATGAGGAATGATTTTATCTGTTAGTTGTTATTTATTGACCGTATGTTTCTAATAGTGTTTTAGAAAGCAAAATATATATGAATAACAGGATGATGCTTCGTTTGGTGACTTAGATAATCTATATACATAAAATGATATTGATCTACCATTGTGTGTGCATCATGCAAAAAGTACTGCATAAATTCCGATCTAAAATTTTGTTATACTCGACAGCGACTTGATCCTTATCTAAAAAGAAATTATTACGATAGCCTAATCTTTATATATATAATTCTTATATCCGTGTGTACTGAACTGTTTCTGAACGGCTAGGCAGATTATAATGAAATTTTTTGTGAGTGGTCAAGTGGATTCAAGAATGATTTGGATTCACAATTTGACCCGGTGGGTAGTGCTGCGGTTGAATTTTAGGATTTTTTTCTCATCAAGGTAGGAAAACGTCCGCCTAGCTGACTAATTTAATATAATGTTAAAGTTTTAAGAATTTACAATTTTTGTAAGCAACACGCATTCAGCGATGTTCAGGTGTGGTGCATATGGTTTTATCCTCTGTACATAAAAAAAAAACTTAAGATAATAAACGACGGAAACAAAGTCGCGGGTATTAGCTAGTCGCTTGACGATTTCTTCGGGTACAATGAACAATTTTAAAATACTATATTTTCCTTTAGATTGCTATTAGGTACTACGAAATCTTTATTCAAGCGTTCAAATTACTCATGATGTTTTTAGTCAAGAGCAGAATATTTCAATGTTGTCACGTTCCTATCACTTATAGTAAATAGCGTTGCCCTCTATATTCGAATTAGTGAAACAAATTATGTTTATATCTATACATATAAATAAAATTGATGTCTGTTTTGTGCGGGTTAATTTCCCAAACGACTGAACTGATTATGATATAACATTTACTTATAGACAGATAATTTTTCAGAGTGTTATATAAGCTACATATCATTACGTTTTTGCATGGAGTTCAAGCAGTAATTGTAAAATATATAGTCCTCTCTAAATTTATTGACCGGTCTGGATATAGTTGCGTGGAACATAAATTTGGGTATAAATACATATTATATTATATGTTTAACATCGAGACAAGTTAAGGATAAATAAATACCAATTTTAAATTCTTATAATAATATTTTAACCTTGTTTTCTATTACATTCTTGAATATATCACGCGCAAGCCCGAACATAGGCTTTATTCAGAGCGGCCAAAAACTTTACGAGAACTGTAAAAGAGGAGGTTTAAAAAATGTAAAAGATGGCGGGAGTTAAGTGGCAAAGATAAATGACAATTAGAAAAAATAGATATATAGTAAAAGCTCCTTATTCCCGCTTCCTTCATTCGCGTTTTCACTATTCGCGGATTAAAAAAATGCAACCCAATTCCTATATTTGCGGCTAAAGATTTCTTTATTCGCAGATGTAATCTGTACATCGGTACATACATTTTTTTTTATAAATGATTCGTTATCCTTTGTAAACGCGTCGTCAGATGAAGTAATAAAAAAGTAAATTAAAGCTTATTACAACTACGCAATATGTGCAAATTCAAACTATAACTACAAACATTGCCGATATTGCGACTGGAATAGGACGAGATAGGTTCGAACAGATAGAATCAAGTAACATTCAAAGGTTGCTTGAATCGCAAGATGAAGATTTGACTGAAACCGACTTCGAGGTAATATTAAATTCACAACACATTGAAGAAGACGCTTCAACAATCACTGGAAACGTGACATTTAATTTGAAAAAATTTAGTGAAGGTTTAAGATTGGCAAATGAGCTTTGTGATCTCTTTATGAAAATTGATCCGTCTATGGGGAACCAAGTGTTTATTTTAAGAGGCAGATTGCTGATGTCACTGAAAATAATAATTGATCAATATGCACAAAAACTTAATTGATTTTATTTATATATTTGTTTTTATTTTGTTACCTAGGAACGTATCCCCTATAATCATTACATAGTATAAAACAATGTCCCCTAACGCGTCTGTATGTCTGTCTGTTCGCGATAAACTCAAAAACTACTGAACGGATCTTCGTGCGGTTTTCACTAGTGGATAAAGTAATGCATGAGGAACGTTTTGGTATATAATTTGTCAAGGTTTTTTTTATTATCAGGGCGGGACATCGTCCGCCGGGTCCGCTAGTCACATATAAATTAACATTCTTTATTCACGGTTTCTGTATTCGCGGTATATTTACGTAACATTTACCCCGCGAATAAAGAGCTTTTATTGTATACACATAATTCCCCTTAAAGACGAAACCGTTGTCACCAGAGCGTAGTGTAAACGCAGGAAACTATTTAGTTCTCCTTATATTTTTATTACTCGCTATTAAGCACGAACTGCAGGAAGTCATGTAAATTCCTATAAACCAATAATTCGCCATCAAGTTTTTTGTGAGATGGTATGCTGATGCTTAGCTTATTCGTACGGTTACCTACGTACCACGGCTTCAACTTCACACTTCGAACTTAAATTAGTAAATTTGTGGGAAAGTCCATGCTAATATCGATTCTCTTTCTGCGTAAATGTATTCTCGTTAATAAAAAAAAACCTTTGTAACACGGAAAAAAATGTACTAGACATTGCAATTATAAAGAAAATGTATAAGTTAAGTGACATTTATTTTATAAATAGGTTAGATACTGCTCGGGATTGCTTGAAAACATTTTTTTTTTACGGAAAGTGTGTGTTTTAGTAAAATTAAATTTATTTTAATTTTATTATAACTTTTATGGCTACTAAACCTCTATAACTCTTACTGATTTCAATTTACCTCAGTACAATTTTACTATTACTGCTTCGTATGTAGCTGCTGCTCTATGTAGCTTAAATAATGGCCTCGTGAATCTATATGCCATTAAAAGTTTCATCAAAATCTGTTCAGTCGTTTTAGAAATTAGGGGGCGTCCATTAATTAAGTGAGGCGTTTTTGAAGATTTTTTGATTCCGGAAGAAAAAGCTACGAAGCAAGACAATGTATTGGTTAATCAGCTTTTTGATCACACGTCAATGACGAGTGCCTCACTTCAACATTGTAATTTTTTTATCTCGCATCAGTGTTAAATCAACAAAAAATTGTTACAAAAAATTTATTACATAGACAAAATAATTAGTAATTATTTGCATATCTAATTCATGTAAATTTTAAATACCTTTGTTCTTTCGTATTATTCATTTAATAATTCAACTTAAAACTTAAAAAGTAAATTAAAACCTACTTCTTGTCACTTGTAATAAATCGGCTGTTAACATAATATTATCCGGATTACAATATACAGATGGAACTGTATAGACATAAACATTTAGGTAAAAACTTAGGAAGTACTCAAGGCCGATATCGCAAGTGTGTTTTATAATTTGAAACATTACATTTGGAGAATGAAGCAGTGAATTTTTTTTATATTTTTATCAATTGTCTGTATATAATAAATATGCCTAGTACCTACTAGCAACATAACAATTATAAAGTGAATCTTGTGTTTGATATCATAGCAGTATAATTCCGTTGTTATCTTCTAATGGAGAAAATGGACAAGTAAGTCTGTAAGAGCATTGAAGTCGTCATATACTATAATTGTATCGGCGTTAAATATAGGACACGTAACGTAGAAATTACCGACAAAGTAACAGCGAATATAAAAAAAATAAAAATATTCATAATTTACAAGATATTAATTACCTTAAGGGGAATTTTACTTCTCATTATATTATTATGAGATGGAACCTTTTTATTAGCGTTTTATACTTAGCTTCTTTAAAAATGTGTTTCTTCATCAAACAGAATGCTACAACGTATTAAATTCATCATTAATAATGGCGGAAACAATGTTAGAACATTTAGAGGTATATAAGACCGTTTCGAAACGTTTCGCGGCGTCGATGTTGCATGTTTATAAATTGTTAGACACCGTTGAACTACTGAAGCGTAGGATTGGGAAAAAAGTACAACTTTCCCCGTCTATTGCCAAATAAATTGAAAGTTGCGAAAATATACGACGGGCAAACAATGATTAATCTCTATGAGAAAGCGCTACATTATGAAACGTATATTAAAGTTGTAGCTCCTGCAAAGATAAGCGGAACAGTTTCAAGATTTCTTTATATGTGTCTTTTCCTCATAAGTTGTTTGGACATATGTCAAGGACAAAGTCACGACTGAACGTTGGTCTTAGAATAAATAAAGATGTGTGCAAATCCGATGTTAACATTTATTCAGTTCTAGATGGTGCGTTGCATGAGGACGCTAGACTACTGTTGAACGAGACCAATGTCAAAATATCTTGAGGCAAATATATTAACAGCCTTTGAATATATTTCAAAAGGAAGTGAGAAAAGGCTGAGAATACGTTTATTAAAAAAAGAAACCTGAAACTTTTAGGGGAATTTCTAAAAGTCGTCTAGATTGTTCGCATTCAAAAATGAAGCATATGTGATGTCAAACATGTATCGATGTGTTCTGATAGCTACACTGGAGAATCACTTGCAAATAACCTAGAAGGTGTAATGAAGTGTGATGTTGAGAGTTTGGATACATCGAATGAAGACCGTATCATTCGAGATGACAGCAGTTTGTTAACTATTTACATTTGCGATATTCGTGTAAATATATTATAAGGAGTACAAAGGAGTATACTCAAATAAAAATTACATGTATAGGAGGAGACATAAATGAGAAATGTATGATTAAATAGGTTTAGAACGCATCTTGATTTACTTTAATTGAGTGATATTACATGTAAAAAGATTTACCTATTGATTTTAATTACTCGACGTAACGCCATGATGTTATAATGTGTACAAAACCCAAAAGTTTAAAGAAAGGATGCATACAATTCAGCACGTTAATATTATTCATTTACTTTAATAATTTAAGAACTTGAACAAGTCTAATATTGTGAATTAAATAAAAGGTAATGGTTTAAATGTTAATTGCATATTAACGAAGTTGATAATTGTAGTAATTAATGACTTATACAAAATCTCCAATGGAATATTTGAGAGATTCTAGTAGAAGAATTATTATTTAATTTAAATTACTATTTTTTATAGTAAAAGAATTAATAGATAAATTTCTATGGATGAATTTGATATAGGTATGAAGATTCAACTATTATCAATGTACTTAATTATATGTAAATATTGCTATAAAATATTTTTGTGAATGTAATCACATTGTGAGTTCAGATGACTTTTTAGCTTACTCTAGGTCGTTTTCAATACATCATTACGTATAATATACACTCTACGAACAATGACAACAAACAATTATGTTGTCCGAGAATCCAGGCTAGATGTCAGCATGGTCCACTGCGTCCAGGTTGACACAACAGACTAACATAGTTACTCGGCCCTCTTGCTCACAATCGCAGAAAATCTCATGAACTGCATTTACATGCTTGCAAAGGTTTTTCTGCTCCATTTACACAATTGAAATGATCGATCAAATTATATTGCCCGATCCCATTTAAAACGGCTATTATACGCTTCTAGCAAATTTTGCAACTATATCTTCAACGTAACCTTTCAACGCTTATTTATTTATTACAAAATATGCAGATTTATCTATTTAACACGCCGGATGATATTACTAATCGTATGAAAAAGAAAAAAGACGATTTTAATAATTTTATAATAAGGAAGAGTTTTGAGTTACCAGATTGGGAAGCCGTAAAACTAATGCCGGTAGTAGCCGACTTCAATGACAAATGCGTATTAAAGTACTTAGCAACAGGCAGGCCCCTTTATAAAGTTCTAACAGCCGCCCGAAGTATGACAGAAAGCGATAGTGATGTAAGTCGATAGTTGTCAAACAGGAAACCGCGGGGCGCGTGGTGAATGATACGCCGCGCACGCTTTGTGCTGCCGGCCTTCGAACGAAATGCTCGGCGCTAGCGACTGAGCAGTATCGAACTACATACACCCATTATGTAACACAAACTCCACAACAAATGCCTGCTCATTCATGAGAGCCACGGTCATCTGACCTTCACGGTGTCCATCGCTCAACAACCCCTATCAAATTCACTTCCTGGTCTGAGTCAATTTTGCTTTGTGATAACAAATATTTGTGAATAATTTTCTTTAGCCCGAAAACAAAACAAGGAACTATTCAAAGTAATTTTAATCAGTGTCAACTTAAGTCAAACGAGATCATTGCCATTATGATAATTTGTGTGATAATTACGAATTATTTTACGTTTCACAAGAGACTTACGTATTTGTTTGTTTCATTCATTATTATATTTTGTGATATGCATATTATTTCTAGTAAACTTGTTTATCATTTTTAAATAGTGCGCACGGTTTCTTTCTATTAATTGTATAGTAGCACTGTTAGCATTTAGCAGTTGATGGAATGTCATTGCCGTATCGTTTGACTAAGCAATAATACCAACTAATCATATTACCGTCGTTGGCAACTAACAGATGTATTTATTAATAAATGCCATTGTACCCTTGTACGTGAGAGTCTTGGGCCGAAAGCGAGAATGAGTTTTACCTTCGATGATGCTAAAATAGCTACGCAGTTACACTCTCACCTTGCGTTTGATTGACGATCGATCCCTTGTGCCAGATACTTGTTAACTATTACTGTAAACAGTTCTAATGTACATAAGATTCATTACAGAAACGTCGACCGTTCCAGCATGCGGTTGTGCAATCGTGACCCTCGAAGATTCGGCTGAAGACATTGACTGTGCTACCTACCTTAACGTTGTCGTTCGTATTTACATCTAACTAGAGTAAAAATAAATAGAACTTAGAAAGGTTTTTTTAGAGACGCAGCATTGTTATTCCCAGCATAGGCCACTTTAACAAAAACTATTGTGGGCTATAATCTATTTTTACTATTCCGCTTATAGCAATTTGGTTTGTGGCATCACCCAGTGGTACACGATTTGATTTAACCAAATATAAATTATTTTTTTACAGCAAACATTTGCAAGCAAGGAGTATTCCAAACGGAAAGTTAATTATTTCTTACGTAATATGGTGATCTTCAGAGGTAAATTTCAGGATGTTCTTAATGGTTTCAGAAACAAATCGGGTTCGTATTCGACATTTTACTATGACTTTATAGTTAGATGACTATTTATAAAGACCGTGTCTAAGGAAAGGTCGCTTTCGATTGTCGGCAGTGATTTGAATATCTCTGGTGTTATTACAGCAAATTATAATGAATTAATTCGTCTACGTAGAGGCGTTCTCACGCCGCGAAATTACTTGACCTTCGCATCGCTAGGTGCTTTGAATATAACCAAACAAAAGTTAAGTATTAATGAATTGATGCTTATCTTATACAGCGTTCTATTGTTCGAATTCAAAAGTCAGTAATCTTTTTCACCGCCAATTATTTATGAAACTAACAATTAAATTCATCGGTTAGTTTTATGTTTGATTAATATCTATGAGCACCAATCTCTTCCGTCTATTCGATTTACTCAAGTGTTCTCAGTAAACGATACGAGGTAAACCAGATTCGTCCAAGGTCCATTTTGAAATAGGATGGCACTTGACCTTCAGGATGAAAGTCAACAGTATTGCGCAACATATCGACGCGCCTCTATACTATGCTAATAGCCATCCACGAGACATATATTTTGGACCTGATCATGACCCACATATCCATGTTCAAGGATTTCTTATATTTGGAAGGCGGTGATTTCAAAACCGTCAGAGTTTTAAGGCGCGTTTTGTTAGCACGTTACGAAGGCGTAAATGTATGAATGGTATATTTTAACATTTGTACAACGATCTCTAGAGAAATATTGTCATGGTTTTTCCAAAGTGCCGTAACTGAAATTCACAAAACGGAGGATGAGCTCTGAGTAATTTGATTAATCATAAAAATTTGTCGGTTATAATTAGTCATTTTGTTATTGGTCATAATAGTGTGAGGCCGGAGTAGATTTTTCACTCCTTTCTTGTTTAACTCACGCACACAGCTGTGTTTATGTTTGCGGTCGTGTGTACGCACACAGGCGCGTGACCGTGCGCTTGTGCGTGCGTAGTGAACACGCTGCAATGTTGGAGTGGGGAAACGGGGGAGCTAGCGCCAGCGAGCGGCCCGCGATTTTGTAATAGCGTTTTATTTCAAGGTCATCCGAGCAGTTTTTAGAAAGTTACTTCACTCTTGTCTTAGTTAAAAGTATTTACATGAAAAGTAGTCATTATTGTCACAATTATGTGTATCGTATCATAACTATATATAAACCTTTAATTTAAAATGTGTAGATAATAAATAAGGAATTCTGTTATTCAAAATCAATTATTTTGTATAATAAATAGAATGTAGATACCTTTGTCGAGCTGATTATTATAAAATTATATTCATGTGGGTAATCACGTCAAGTTGTGTCATATTTCAAGTATTATAATATTTCCTATCTACACATGTATATGAAATAACATTTCCATTTGCAATGCGTGTATGTAGAAAGTATATCTTATAATATATGGAAATGTACATTTTAAATCACAAAATTATATATATTTGAGAATAAAAACAATTAATACTATTTTTCTTTATAATATAAATTGAAAATATTGTCTCCTTATTTTATTAGACCGTTCCAATAATATAATATTGTCCAGAACAAAGATTGGCACAATCATAAAAATAAAGAAGAAAAGGTAATATTTTATTAAATGTTTTTTACATCATTTATTGAAGTCGTTTCAAGTTTACTCAATTTTATGAGGATAAGTTACACTTAATTAATGTACATTAAGTAAAAGTAATTTTTTTCTAATAAGTGTAGTATAGAAAAATACATTGTTATCAAATAAATCGTTTATAATACATGAGACTCCTACATATAAACCGAATGATAAAATCAAAAACTTATGTCTCGCTTGTTTAAGACATCCCGGCATTTCACATTTCGTCATATCCCTCCATATAAAGTGCTGATCTTCTCCGTGTGTTCATAATGATGAAATTTAGTCGACTGCCATTTCGTGGGTTGCATAACAAGGCACGCTAAATTTTGCTGACAGAGAAAGTATGCGAAAGGTTTATGTAACCCGACACCCGACACGTAACTTGCAGCGACTCAGTTTTGATTTCCTTACTTTTACGGACATCAGCGTGTTACGTGATCATTTTTGGTTGTTCTCCGTTGAGACATGAACTAATCTTGGTGTTGCAACTCTTGTCTATCATTGATTCCGTTTTTAATTTACATAATCTTGACATTCTTTTGTTGGGAATATGTTTATTTTTATAAACTTTTTCAGTTGTACACGTTGTGAAAGCCGTTTCATTTTATTTAAACACAGGTTGTGCTCCGTGGTCTTACTCGCGTCTTTATTTAGTACTCGATCCCCGACATAAACGCAGTATCATACGGCCCGATGCAACGTTATAAATTAACGTACTTTTGGAAGTATCTTTCATATGAAAACTAATCCACTCCTGGTGGTGGTACCAGTACTCAAGAAATAAACTAAAAAACTACAACTTTTTTTTCAATTGTAAGTTGTAGTACTTGAGACTAGATTAATTTCTGCATTTATATACTTATTAAGTAATATATAATTTAGATCAAGTTGATATACTTAATTTCACACATAGAATTATCTTATCCACTGATAATCTTCAATTACATAGCACTTAACATGTTTAGCATTTCACAAATAACGCTTCTGTCTTTTAAAAAAATATTATTCGTTAATGCAATTCGTGTACATGTATTTGTTATCTTCAAATTTGGAATTCCATTTTAACACTTGAACCTGTGACTTCGCGATCGGAAAACAAGGACGCAGTCTACGAGCTATCACAATTATGATTAGATATAAAATCATATAAAATAATCAAATATAACGTCACTCAGTTCAATAAATAGACCTAAAATATCCTTAACGTTGTCAGCTAATATTAAGTTGTAGGCGACTGTTTGTTAGTTTATTTGAATAAATTTAATATTGTCTTTGGAAATAAATAAAATCGAAGTGTCTGTTTGTAACGACAAAATAATATAATAATAATAATAAAATAAATTTTGCTAAATGGATATGAAGGTATATATGAGACTCAAAAACACATTTTTCTAAATTTGCTTGTTCGGGCTAATATCCGAAACAGTTGAACTGGTTTTGACGAAACTTTCACAGATAGATAGCTGGTTTTATAAGAAGTAACTTAGGCTAATTTTATTTTAGAAAATAATAGGGTTCCGCGCAATTATTACAAAAGCAGTGACTAGTACCGCGCGCCCCACGCGCACTGTTACACCGAACAACAATGTTTTGCTACATTCCACGCGGACGAAGTCTCGGGTAACAGCTAGTACCTAATTATGATTAAAATAAACGCTTGGTAGTTCGTAGCTTAATTTTCAAAGTACTTAAAACTTTATTTACTCGAATTAAGAAGTATGTGGTCATATAATATAGTCCTAAATTAACTGTTAATCAAATAAGCTATTCGATTGTCAGCGCAACCGTTACTGTTTTTATGTTGTTAATTAGCAAACAAAAATTCAGACCCTCTGATGTTTTCACAAGGGTTTACCAAACACCAAAAAGGATAACAGTTCCGAAGCGAAGTATAATAGATCAATTTTATAATTTTGCAAACTGAATTGGAATGCCCGTGTGCCAGTAGTTGGTGGCATCTTCGCACCTTAGGGCACAAGAATACTCTTTCTTACAATTTTAAAAACGCGTGCGGAGCTGCGAGTACAGCTAGTACTTAAAATATAACGAAAGAAAAGAGACATCAGATCACCAACGTATGATTCCGACCTTGAAGTTAAGAAAACTGATATCGATTAACTCCAACCTCCGGATTGTAGATTGTAAATAATAAAATAATGAATGAGTATAGAAATATATAATAACAATTCATTAACTGTTTTTATAGCGTTATTCATCTGAGGACTGATTCTCTGATTCTCTGAGGATGAGGAGTGATACTCATACGAGTATCACTGCTTTGCGCCAGGAATATGTATGATGGGGATACTCTTGGAGTCGATTCTTACACTGGTTCTCAGTTAAATCTACTTCCATATTCTGATTTCACGTTAAAGAATCCCAGAGGCAATCATCATATGTAATCGTACAATAAGTTATTGGATGTCCGTCTGAAGTCCGACACGAGGTTTGATAATTGAATACAGACGAAACGGTTTTCACTAGCTTTTATTAAATTTGTAATACCATAAAAGGATGGTAAAGAGAAAAACTGAGAAACAAAAAAAAAATATAGCTAGATATCTTGGCACTTATTTGAATACCTGAATGTTGAGTGAGCTGGTAATGAGATTTATAATCTCGTACCATCCCTGTACTAAAAACCTACAATGTTATTAATGAAGTTTTCTTTTCCTAATTGTAATTAAAAAGGTTTTTATAATGAAATTTAGATAAAACTGTAGTTACACTACGAATGAGTTGTATATACTTCTTTACTATGTGCGTCTTTCCATACCACGAACCGTATTTATCCGCTACTATTTCAATCAAACTTTCGCAAATAAAACTCTGTAAAGATCAAAGTAATATTTTTTGCTTATCCCAGGAATTAACACGTAGTTATATGAATGTTCATAAACAACTCTCAAGAGGAAAAATACTCAATTTTAAAACACTTTGATGCAGTTTACCTAGAAGTATCTAATTGCCGTTCGTAAAAGTCAAATTTCAATTGTATAAAAAATTGTACATTTTCAGTTTTATTTATTTTTCGATGTGACCTCTATGCTCTATTGTTTGAAGTACATACACAAAGACAAGCAAAGTCCGGATGCCAAGTTCACATATATATTGTTATATTTTATCTTATTTACCAAACTATCTATAGTTAATATTGTGATTGCGTCTTTTTAAATTTTAAAAACGTTCACAAATATCATCTCTTCTGCTTACATTTGTTATTAGTATTAGCATTATTTATATGTTATTTAGCATTTGTTAGTTGAGTTATGTGGCGATGGGTTAGTACAACAATGGTTAGTTTAAAAAAATCCTCATAAAACAATATTATGGTATAATTATTCAACCACCAACTATTATGGTGATTCCTCAAACGATATTGGAATTTGTTAATTTCAGACATATCATTACATAGTATAAAACAAAGTCCCCTGCCGCGTCTGTCTGTTCGCGATAAACTCAAAAAATACTGAACGGATTTTCATGCGGTTTTCACCACTGGATAAAGTGATTCATGAGGAAGGTTTCAGTATATAATTTTTAAAGGGTTTCTTTATAGTCAGGACGGGACAGCGTCTGCCAGGCCCGCTAGTATACCAATATAACATAGACATGAACACATAGTACCATAATAATTAAACAAAAAAGTATCTTATGTAGTAACTTAAAGTAACGTAAACACTCTTTATTTAGAACACTTCTTTTACCTGTTTTATGATGTAGAATTTAAATCATAAAACGTAGTTTCTCAGATTATAAAAATTCAAATCGTAACTGAAATATTATGTGTGTGGCCTTAAAGTACATCGGTGACGTTTGAAATTGAATCTGAAACTATTATTAAGCAATTACGTTCGACTTCCGAATATTTGATTAGCAAAAGTTGACAAACTAGCTCGAATCAGTCCTCAGATGAATAACGCTATAAAAACAGTTAATGAATTGTTATTATATATTTCTATACTCATTCGTTATTTTATTATTTACAATCTACAATCCGGAGGTTGGAGTTAATCGATATCAGTTTTCTTAACTTCAAGGTCGGAATCATACGTTGGTGATCTGATGTCTCTTTTCTTTCGTTATATTTTAAGTACTAGCTGTACCCGCAGCGTATTAAAGAAATATAAAATTGTGAGACCATGGACAATTATAGAAATGCTCTTTAAAAACAATTGTAAGTACGTCACGCACGCCACTTACAGTACCATGTAACGTATACATTAGATATATAAATACTAACAGTGTGTTCAATGAGGTTTATCATCAACAACATATTTGGAACCTTAAACCACCATATAACTACCTCAGTGCTCACTTACACTGTATAAGGAACTAATGAAACAATGACTTAAAGATGTTATTATAATGATATAGTGTGCCACATATTGTCAGTAAGTAATACATTTATGGTCTAATACCTTGTTAGAAAGACCACTTCTATCTTTAAAATTACTTTTAATAATAATAATGTTGAATTGTAAACAATGAATGAGTTGACGTCTTGAAATTTTGCATAAATATAAATCAAGATATAAAATTATATAGCTGTCTAAGCAGTTTTTAATTTTTGACAATTTAAATAGTGCTAATTGAACCCCATACAGTATTCTTATATGTAACTATGGTTACTGAATTATGTAGGCGAAAGCGCGGTAAATAAAACAAAATGGCCGTCAATATAATCAAAAAGACAATCTAATCCAAATTACATAATTAGATACAGATATATGAATTTCAATTATATTTATTCTTGAAGTCCAGTACAACGCACGTCTTACGCACATGTTTACAGTGAACAACATATTTTTGCTAAATTTCATGCGTTTTATAAATTTCATATAAGCTTCTTATAAGATCAACTATCTGCCAGTGAAAATCAGTCAAACCGTTTTGGAGATAGCACTGTGGGCGAAGGTACGGGCAACAGCTAGTCTAAATTAAAATAAATTAAATTACTTTTTCTAATGTCCGCTATCTGCCAGTGAAAGTCCCATCAAAATCGGTCCAACCGCTTTGGAGATAGCACTGCAAGCGAAGCCACAGCTACCAGCTAGTCTAAATTAAAATAGACTAAATTATTTTTTATAATGTCCGCTATCTGCCGGTGAAAATCCCGTAAAAATCGGCCGAACGGTTTTGGATATAGCACTGCGAGCGAAGCCACGGTTAACAGGTAATATTAGGTCTTTACCTATGAAATTGCCGTTTTGTATGAAAAAATTTAAACGAATTTTTTTCATGTATTTTTTATTTGTATTAATCGAAGTAATCACCCATGCAATCAATGCATCTTTGCCAACGCAGTGGCAGTTTATTGATGCCCTTCTTAAAGAAATCAGCTGGACGGGAGGCAACAAATTCTTCGAAGGCATTTTGTACTGCCTCTCGGGTATTGAACTTTTTTCCCGCCAAGGAGTTATCCAAATTCTGGAAAAGTAGTAGTCTGTAGGCTCAAGGTATGGTGAGTAGGGCGGATGACGAAGAACTTCCAACCCCAGTTCTTGCAACTTGGAGACCGTCTGCTGTGCAGTATGAGGTCGCGCGTTATCGTGCAGGACCAGCGGAGACGAGCGATCGACCAATGCTGGTTGGAGATGTGCCAGCTTCTCCATCATTGTGTTCAGTTCTTCACAGTACACATCTGCGATAATGCTCACCCCTTTTGGTAAGAAGCTGTGATGAATCACACCGGCGCTAGACCACCAAATAGTGACCATCACTTTTCTAGGGGTAAGTTTTCGTTTAGGGCATTGTTTAGGTGCTGAACCAGGATCCAACCAACTTGCTGAGGGCTTTCGGTTATCAAACAGAATCTATTTTTCATCGCAGGTAACAATGCGGTTCAAAATTTCTTCATTTGTGTGTCTGTTGAGCAGTGCAAGGCACGTCTCGACGCGTACTTCGCGCTGGCGATCATTGAGTTCGTGGGGCACCCATTTGTCAAGCTTTTTTACTTTGCCAATTTGACGCAAATGGACCAATATTGTTTTGACGCTAACGTCGAAAGCTGCTGCTAATTCAGCCGTAGATTGTGTATCATCAGCTTCCACTATCGCCTTTTATTCGTCATTGTCGACCAAACTCTTTGGACGACCGCGAGGTTCATTTTTCAAGTCCAAATTCCCAGAACGGAAGCGAGCTAACCAATAACAGGTGGTGCATTGGTTTGTAGTGTTAGCTCCGTAAATGTCGTTGATGTTGCGTGCCGCTTGTGCCGCGTTGCTGCCACGACGGTACTCATCTTAATATATATATTTCTTGTGTGCGTGTGTATGTGACTGAACTCCTCCTAAACGACTGGACCGATTTTGATGAAATTTTTTGTGTGTGTTCGTGGAGATTCGAGAATGGTTTAGATTCACAATTGGACCCGGCAGGTGGCGCTGCGATCGACTTTTAGGATTTTTTTTGTTTTCAAGGCAGGACAACGTCCGCCCGGTCCGCTAGTCTTAATATATATATTTCTTGTGTGCGTGTGTATGTGACTGAACTCCTCCTAAACGACTGGACCGATTTTGATGAAATTTTTTGTGTGTGTTCGTGGAGATTCGAGAATGGTTTAGATTCACAATTGGACCCGGCAGGTGGCGCTGCGATCGACTTTTAGGATTTTTTTTGTTTTCAAGGCAGGACAACGTCCGCCCGGTCCGCTAGTATTCTATAATTACTCGAATTTTTAACGTATCCATCATGACAAAAAAGATTGAAATGCGATGAAAATGTAACATTAATCAATAAACAAATGACTACTTTTGGAAACAGAATTCTATGTTTTTAAAATAAAATTAATTTGAAATTGGAATTCTTAGCCAAACAAAAATTATTTTGATTTGAAATGGCCAGTACTGCAGAACGGCAATTTCATAGATAATAGACCTATTATAAACTAAAATTACTTGAATTGCTTTTTATAAAGTCAGCTATCTGCCAGCGAAAGTTTCGTGAAGATCACTCTAACCGTTTTGGAAATAGCACTGCGGGCGAAGCCACGGATAAGAGCTAGTTAAGCTTAGATTAGAGCTAGTTATTAAAAAAGACTAAATTTTTTGTTATGATGTCCGCTACCTGTCGGTAAAAGTCTCGTGAAAATCAGTCCATCTGTTTTGAACAAAGCATTACGGACGAAACCGCGGTTAACAGCTAGTCTAATTTAGAGTAAAATCCCTTATGGATACCCACCCCCTCGGGGGAGAGGATGGGTTATGTCCGACTCGCACGGACTAAAACCCCACGGTGTACGTCTGCCGCTATAGTTGGGGCGACACGAGATCTCTACAGATTTCATCGTGCCGCCCCAGCGGTTGGCCCAGCGGCGAAAGCGCCGCCGCCGGACCCCGTCTTGTTAGGAGACAACCGTGTACACACCGGTCGTCTCCTCCGTCCGCCGGACCTGTGCAATGGGAGAATGGGCCCCCCGACCCATCCTCCCTAGGTCCGGTTACGGTGGGAGGAGGCGGCGGTCAAACTGCCGCCTCCTCCTGCCTGTCCTCCGTTGGCGGAGAGGGTCACTTTGAGGGTTCTCCTCCCGGACCCTCTCCGCCGCCTCCTTCTGCGAGACGACTTCCTCGCAGAAGGAGGCCATTGCGTTCCACGCATCCTCGCTGCCGAGCATGGCCACAACCACGCTCGGCAGCGAGAGCTCCTGTCCTACCGCCGCAGCCAGAGTGCGGCGCTGCTCCTCCCACGCAGCACACTCCGAAAGTGTGTGCTGCGCGGTGTCCGGTTCAACGCCGCACTCGTGACATACGGCGGTCGGCTCCCTGCGAGCTATCCGGTGCAGGTACCAACCGAAGCATCCGTGCCCGGTCAGCACCTGCACCAGACGGAACGTCAGGGAGCCCCACTTCCTTTGGTTCCACTCCGGCAGGACCGGGCGGACGGCGTCGATCGTATATCGACCGTAACGCGCGTCCGCCAGGTCCTGCCTCCACCTCTGTATCTTCTCTTCTCTCTCCTCCTTCCTCCTCCGTTCTATTTCCCCAGGAGCCAGAGGCTCCCCCAACAGTTTCTTAGCCGCCGTATAGTTATATACGGCGGCAAGCACCTCCGCCTCTAGCTCCCAGGGAAGGGAACCGGCCAGTACCATGGCCGCCGCCGAGGACGCCGTCCGGTACCCTCGTATCACCCTCAACGCCACAGTGCGCTGCGCAGCACGCAGCGCACGAATGTTGGTGGCGTTGAGGGCGTCCACCCATAACGGCGCCCCGTAGGCGGCCATGGACCGTACCACCCCTGAGTAAAGGCGGCGGCAGGCGGCGCCCGGCCCCCCCGTATTGGGGAGGAGTCGTCCGAGCGCCGCTGCGGCCCCAACTATGCGCGGTCCGAGCCCCCTAAAATGGGGCTCGAACCGCCAGCGTCCGTCCAGGGTGAGGCCCAGGTACCTCATCTGGGTCCCCACCCTGACCCGGACGCCCTCCACATACAAGTGGGCCCCTGGAGGTGGCCCTCGCCGAGGCCCATGAAACATCAGGGCCTCGGTCTTTTCGAGAGCCACCTCAAGGCCCAACCTCCTTATGCGCCCGACCACGAGAGTTACGGCCTCCGTGGCCAGGCGCACCAGATCAACAAATTCCCCCCCCCGGGCTACGACTAGGGTGTCATCCGCGTAGCAGATGAGGCGCGCTCCAGAAGGGAGCGCGCCGCGGAGCACCCAGTCGTAGCCCATGTTCCACAGGAGCGGTCCCAGGACCGACCCCTGTGGAACCCCACACGCCGTATGGCGCCGGACCATGCGCCCTCTGGCGTCCACGAAGGCGACCTCTCTCCCGTCCAGGTATGCCTCCAACAGCCGCCGCAGGTACGGGGGCACTCCGAAAAAGCGGAGCGCCTCCCGTATGACACCATGCGGCAGACTGTTGAAGGCGTTGGCGATGTCTAAGGACACCGCCATCAGTCTTTCTCCCTCAGAGGTCGCCTCCGTGGAGACAAATAGCCTAAGTAACCCGCTGTAACTTCAGCTATCTGCCAGTGAAATTTCCGTCAAAATTTGTCCAGCCTTTTCGGAGATTCGGAACAAACAGACAGATAGACCGGCAAAAATTTTAAAAATTGGATTTTTGTTATCAGAAGCGTGTATACTTTCATACCCAATCATAAAAAAAATGATATTTTGATATTATAAACAGACACTTCATTTTTATTATACTTATAGAAGATTATAGATATAGAAGAAGATATAGATAATGATTCAACAATTATCGAGGCATGACTAGTTTTTATATTAAATCATTAGGCCAACATCAGTCTGTTATGGCTCTCAGTTCCAATCCATTTGTTGCGTTTACTACGCTAACGTCTCGATAACCATATGAAAGTAAACTCGAAGTGTTTAGGCTACCGAATTTTATATGTAAATATGCTCACGAGGCGCTGTTTAAATTTCCATACAAAATATTACTATTTCTATACTATTACATTGTGTAGAAGTCTTCGCGTTAGGGGTACATAAGTGGGTACTTTAAAAAAGTCACTTGCCACAATGACAAATCCAGAATATGGTACTGGGCACAATGAATAAAATTTGTTACTTGCTCTTTAGATTTACTCGTAGATGAAATACTAAATAAGCAAGTCCTGATGTCATCTGGTCACAATAGTCTATAGTCACAAACATAGGTTGCTGTTTTGAAGAATTGAGTTGAAACGTCACATAAGATAATCTATGTTGACATCCACACTATTAATACCGATACGCAGAATTACGAGCACTGCTGCTTAGTGGCAGAAGTATGTGTGGGGGTGGTGCTTTTTTTTCGAACTGACTACGCTATTGATCTAGTATGGTCTTAACAGCTTCACCGAACTACTAAGGCGAGCGCTTAAGGCACTCAGCCGATTTTATTTGGGCAACTAGCTCAAGGGTGCACGACATACCTCGGCTTGGGCTGTTGCCTGATACATGCAATTCGCGACCTATCTGAGCTAACCTAAGCTAAGATAACTATTCATACATATATGAGTTATTGAAACATATATGTGTACCAAGCATACATACCTCAACAACTCTTATATATATTTCGTATCTGATAATTTTCTAAACTACTTCAGTTTTATAAGGGAAAAAAAGCAAAACCTTTCCACTTTCATGTGTAAGTGTGTATGCGTGCACATGTGTGGAGATGATATGTGTAATGTTGTTGCAGTGATGTAAGATTTTGTGTCACTGTATCGCACGAGCAGCGCACTCAAGGGTTCCACGCCGAGGGAACGGACCTAGACTGAACCGCTTCCGAGGGGGGCCTAATCTTTTGTGCGGGAGCGAAATTTACCCCCAGATCACAGCGGCGTGAACTGTGGTTACGCGGGCGTGGGCGCAAGCACGCTCTGTTTGGAGAGACAGGCTGGTACTGATCGTTCACTGCCGTTATTTCATCGGGAGGATCAGTAAAAATGTGTCACGGACGTCTTTTATAATGCGCAGCGTTCGGTACAGGTTCGTATTTTGCGACGGATACCACTAACGGACTGGGATAATTAAAGTGGTAATAGGTTTCGGACTGTGATTTGTAGCGAACGTTTAGGCGCACCCATGTACACTGCGCTAGGCACCTCGTTAAGCGGTGGTGCTTCCGTGGTCCAATCTTGAATAAGCTATTTTACCCTTAAGACACATGTAAGCACTGTTATTGTATTAATGGTAAGGTTTAGTTATTATTAGTATGGATATATCTGCGAATCGTTGAATTATATTGACTGTTAGATAACTTCACTGTTACAAATGTTATTCTTGAACAGCGTAATAATTTATTTTACTCTTACTTCAATATCCACTTCCATTTACCATAACTAAATGAGTAGTTTGTCGAAGTAAAAAAAGTAATTGTTGTTAAAGCTTTCAAATTTTAGAAACGGCTGGTTTAATGTACCTACTCAATAACGAGTCGTGGTGTTGTAAACATTTTATTTTGAGTTTCAAAGATATAAGAGCATAACAGGATGTCCTCTTTACTTAATTTAATAAATAATGAATTAACGGGCTAATTTTAGCCAATTTCGATGGAATTACGACGAAGACAGATTATAATAAGTCTTCAACCTTTTATTTTGCTTGACGACTCTAGGATTGTCTATGGTTCCTGTCAGTAAGAAACTGAACTCCAATGGACTGTCATTGGAGGGTATTTAGTTTTCTGCTGTATTAGTGTTGTTGAATTTCACACTTAAATGATAATTAATATTGAGGCCAATACTACGTACCCTGTTTCAATAGTTACTCAGAAAGGATTTTTTTTATTTACAGCGCATTTCCTTTCTCTCCGTGTAACATCGTCAAGCGTGTCTTCACTTAATAATCGTAATATTTGAAAAAAATAGTTAGAATGTGACTCACCGAGATTGTCTAGAAAATAAACACACAAATCAGTAGCATAAGAAGCTAGTTTGTTTGATATTTCTCTCCAAGGTCACTGGTATCGGGCGAAATCTAGTAAAAATTAACGCAATGTCAGTTGCTCACACCACAAACTCAGCTGATGTTCACTTTATTTATGAATTATTTTTATAATATTTTTGTACATAAAAACACCGAATAAAGCCTTCTTAACTTGTTTATAAAGTAATTTTAAATATTAGCTATGTTTGAGCAAGGACAAATCTAAAAAAATATATCAGTTATATGTTAGTTAATTTTTTTTTCTTACTGTTTACATTAAGCAATTTACAAGCAGTCGGGTTGCGAATCACAATACAATATCTGTCCCAATTTCGGTGTTATCTCAAGTCAAATATACGAAGCCATACACGCGCTAGACCGGGAGTTACTGATAAGCGGAATACACGTATTTAAAGATTTTCGTGAGGAAAGCTCACGAAGTGCATTATTTTTTTAAAGTAATTCCTTTTTGCAAAATATACACTAAATATTCGTTATTTCTTTAAACTAAATTAGGAAATACTGTACTGATTATGAAATGGAAACTGACTCAAATGCAAATGCTACTAATAGTAATAGTACATCCTACTACAAATTTATCGACAAATTACCAACTCGAGGGTTTTAGTTATGTTGTCACTCCTGTGCACTATAAAATACTACAAAATAGTTTAATCATTATGTTTTCTTTTACCTAAATCCTAGGCTCATTGTATGATAAACTCAAGTCTAAACTGCACCATGTTTTAGCGCGCTGGCATTGAGACATATGTTCATTCTTTATTAATCGCCTCAGTTTCAATAGGCTCAAATTGTACTCTTAATTGAAACTATAATAATTTGTTCATTTTTGACAATACTATTATATTAAATTAATCCATTTTTTACTACTTACTCACAATTATCTAATAGTATAACTATATTATTCATTTTAAAATTTACGTCCCACCTCTCTCATTAAAGACTACATTCGGTTCTAATTTACATCGTTATTGTTTATTCAATATGTAAAAAACCTAACGTGTAACGCGTGTTTTTGTTTCTCAGAGGACACTGTAGAAGTTTTACAGTGTTGCTATAAATTAAAGAAAGATATATACTGAATACATGGTATACTGGAACAGATCTTGGAAATTTAAAAAATAACCGTGGTTAATTTTTCCTATATTATAAATGCAATGTAAATAACGATTCCGTTTCATGGATTTAAAAATATATTGAATAGGCTATTTTATTATTAAGGTAAAGTAAGGCAAGGTTATTATTGTTTAACGTAGATTTATTTGGATAAAAACAACTTATTTAACATATTTTAAAATCCATGATACAGAGTTGTTATTTAAATCGCATTTTTTAACAAAGTAACTATTAATTAAGATAAAAATAGTTAAAACAAGTTTTATTTTTGTTGTTCGGCATGAACAATAGAGATTACCCATGAATTTAAATAATATAATACATACCTAATTAATATATGAAAAAATATAGCGTCAAACAATGTGGGAATGTAGATTTATGTTTTATTTTTTAAATTACATCTTTACACTGAGCACACACTTCATACGTTTATTATAGTACTTACAAAGTTAGTATTTGATAGATATCATAGACTGTCGAAGCAATATGAAAGGCACCTGACATATTTACAACTATACAAATTAAAATATGTTACACAATCGAATACCAGGTTGCTAAAACTCAATCAGATTAAGAAGAAATGTACCAGATGGTGGTATTTATTTAATAGCAAGACCAGCCTACAATGCTACATCAATATTATTTACGGACGTATTCAATTTTAAAGAAGTAGAAGATAACATAGCGCTTTGATTCAAGTTAAGAGTCTATTGCAGCTTTAAGGGCTCAGTTGGAACTACTAATGTATCAGTGAGTGTTGCTGAGGATGAGCTTCATATCGAAATATAGCCTTGCTAGCTCTGCGCTTTTGGGACAAAATAAGTGTGTTTTTTTATATTATACCCTGCAAACGAACAGACAGATCACCTGATGTTAAGTGGTCACCACCGTTCATAGACACTTGCAACATCAGAAGAGTCGCAAGTGCGATGTCAGCCTGTGTTTGGGGGAAGGGGAAAGAAAAGTGGGCCTCCGGCGCTCTCACTGACCGAACGAAGCGCAACAATACAAGCTCTGTTACTTCACGTTGGTTTTCTGTGAGAGGGTGGTACTACCCCGAGCGAGCCGACCCATTCATGCTGAAACCAGTTATAGCTTCAGCGTAGCTCTACCACCTACACAACTGTGTTGCTTTTGCAGTCGAAATTTGCACACGTTCTCCAGTTCCAATGATTCTCTATTAGTGCACTTCAAAGTAACACCTATTTTTAGAGCCTTTACAAGAGTTTTTAGGTTAAATGCATTGTCGTCGTCTAATCAGTGGTAGTTTCTAGTGGTAGAGCCACGTTTTCTAGTGGTAGAGCCACGCTGAAACTATTACTGGTTACAGCATGAAAGGATCGGCTCGCCCGGGGTAGTACCACCCTCTCACAGAAAACCGACGTGAAGTAACAGTGCTTGCATTGTTGCGTTTCGTTCGGTCAGTGAGAGCGCCGGAGATCCACCTCCCCTCCCCTTCCACTTTCCCCTTCCCCTTCCCCTTCCCTTCCTCCCCCCCCCACACAGGTTGGCAACGCACTTGCGACTCCCCTGGTGTTGCAAGTGTCTATGGACGGTGGTGATCACTTACATCAGGTGACCCACCTGTTCGTTTGCCTCCTATGATATAAAAAAAAAAAAAAAAAAAATCACTTATTGTATGAAATCGTTCACAAGATATATTCGCATCGCGTTTTTAAGAAAGTTTATATCGAAGCAATAATATTTATGTTACAGATTAGCTGAAAGAATCAACGTGAAAGTATAAAATGATAATCGTTTTATAATAACTGGATACGGTAAAGGAAAATGCCGTCGGAAATCAGCATCCGCGATAAAATATCCGTACAGCACTCTTATCGTAGAAACTACGGCGGTTCCGCCACATATTTTAATGGTGATGATAATAATTTGCAAACGATTGTAGTGCGTAACTAACTATCCACATTTTTATATTTTACATATAAAATACTAGCATCTGCCCGCGACTTTGTCCGGGTGGTATAGTTACTTTGGAGTAACGCTAACACGCAGCGAAAGTTCTCAAAAGGAAAAACCCGATTTTAAAACATTCTTCATTGGTGCTCCGCTCTTATTAGTCATAGCGTGATGATATATATATATATATATATAGGCTTTCTTGATAAATGAGCTATATAACACTGAAATATTTTTTCAAATCGGACCAGTAGTTCCTGAGATTAGCGCGTTCAAGCAAACAAAGTCTTCAGCTTGATAATATTAGATTAGTATAGTATAGACAGAAAAACTTTTCATGCGAAAACAATGTACTAAGTATTAAAAAAGTTTCTAATATCTAACTGCCGTGTCTAAATAATTCTAATATAATCTATATTAGATAATAATTCAGTACTAAGCCAGCTACACTAATTAAACGAGTAGGTATGAATTTCAATTACTTGTGTATTAATTGATGCAGTATATCTTTTTGACATCACTACAAGTTGTCGTGATAACAAGAACAGAAAATATAATTAACGTTTGCATTTGTCAGGAAATTCGAGTAAAAACGAAAAATTTCCACAAATGTATTCAGCATCTGTAGCACTTGATACGTTATTAATCGTAACTGAAACAATATTTAATGCTAATTAAACATAACGATAGAAATTAAATTTTTGTTTTTGACGATTTCATTGAAATAATTTATTTTCTTATTAGTTTAGTTTCCTATTAATAAGGTAATTAAGATTATTGATAATATATGTTAAGTTATGCATACTTTAAAAGAATTTTTATACATACTTTAAAATAATCTTTATTTCTATAGGAATATGTGATTGTAATGTATAATATAGGTATATATATAAATATTTGAGTTCCTTTAAAAATGTATATAATCTACTTTCAGTAAATTTATGTTAAGTAGATATTGTGCTGAATTGTAATTGTTATAGTTTGTAATTTTGTCACTTAAATTAAATGATTAATTTTAAGCATATACGAAATGGATTTTCAGGGAATCTACAGAAAGATGTAATTTCTATACGATTTCTGCAAATATATATGTAGGTATTGTATTATGTAGAACACTTTAAGATACATTATCTTTGTATGGAGGTCCGTCTGTGTATTATGTATACTAATCATGGATATAACTTAAAGATTCTGTTATCCTAATATGAAATCGTGTACATGTATTCCTAATTGCTGTGAGAATAGTCGATTACAATATAAAAAAAAATCTAAACTGATTTTATTGAAATTGTTAACATAAGGATTATGTATAATTCTAAAATTAATTGTCATTAACAATTATTAATAATACTTTAAAAAATTAGTAAAATGCAGGGACGATTATAATACTGAATAATGAACACGCATGGAGCCATGGACACAATTATTGCTTAACAAAATCTAACATATACTATTTGTCCTTTATATATAACAAAACATCTTCATTTAATTCGAAAATAAGTATAAAAAACACATGTTATTAATATTTAAAGTCCAACAGATCAATATGCGTAACCTTCGTTGGACCGGAACGATTACAAAGTTTTGTAGGCCCAACATTTTTTTTATTTGTATATTTTACTACATGGCCTTGACGTCAGCATAATTATTTAAAATTCCGTATTTTAAATCAATGAAATTGTATACATAAACTAAGCACATCATTTTGGAATAATACGTTAATTTAAAATATAATGAAATATTTCTGTTATTATTTATTAACAATGACCTAATATTTTTCTGCTAATTAAAAGTATAAAATTTAACAAAGAATATGACTATAATCTTTACTGAAAAACTGTTTTAAAGGTTGTTAATGAGTGCAAAGGTATAAAATGCTAAACTAATTGTTGATAAAAACAATTTGAGAAACTACGCATTAAATTTTTAAATTCGACGGTGAAGCCGCATTTGAAGTCTTCCGCTAAAATGGTGCTCCATTGAATCATACTTTGTCAACTAAACCTGAACTATGAATCACGAAATTGTTGTATACCGAACATAGTAATCAGTGAGCCATTGTTTTCAACTTTCTACGGTCAGGTATCGGACAAAGTAACAGCAAAAGCTGATCTATACCAATAAATGGACGTTGTAATACCTAGATCAGCAATTTCAAATATATTGTCTTCGGAATAGATATATTCGAAAGGAGTCAGCAACTTACCAGATAAATACAGAACGATAATAGGTAATGTTTTTAGAATTGTACAGCGTAGTAGAAAAATTATGAATGAAGTATATAATATACTGATAACAGAATGTAACAATGAAAGTTATTACGTAATTTGCATTACGACAGAGTCAATGCCTCTTATCAAAATTTCAGTCATAATAGTAACTGACCTACCCGTACGCCGGCGTTTCGCTAAAAATACATCTCGTAGCCAATATACGTGCGCTTTCGTTCACGTCCGTTCAGTTTTAGCTCTAGGGGTACTCTCTACACTACAGTCTCTACGGTTTACGTGTGTCAGCTATGTGTTTGTGAATGCGAGGAGAGTGGGGATTTGTTGGAAAACGTATAAGTGTGTACGTATGTCACACAACCGAAAGCCGCCCTACTCCGGATGTTAGCGCAGATTTGTACTGTGAATGTGCTAGACCAAATTGATAGCTCTGTGCGTTATCTATTGCTATTCAATGACTGGCTCTGTGCCAGTCTGTTATTGTTTGAAAGCCATGAGGCCTTTAAGTTATAACTTGCAATTAAACGAATTGCCTATAAAATTATAGACGAATCAGAATCTACGCTTAAATGACAATTTTAATATACGTCATGATATGTAACTATAATTATTATATCAATGTGGTCAAGTTTACGTTGGTATTAGATGAAGTTGACAATTTCAAGGAATAATTCTTTATGTAAGTTCTTAGGTATGTTCAATTATCTGTATAGAAATCAGGTTTCTCAAATGCTTGAAGATAACAAACGACTGAAAGGGCCCACCTAAAAGTACTTAATAGATTATAAATAATAACCGTTCCTTCAAGGGTAACCACACAATAAAACTAATAGACCAAAACACTGTGGCCTTTAGAAGCAGTAATGACATTTTATATTAATAATGAAAATATAAATCCGACGCCTTTTCAATTTTATAGACCAGACGGCCTTACGAAAGTTCGATTTTTGTACGAAAGCGGAAGACGTTTGAAGCCGCACCCATGTAAAGAGATATTGAAGATTCCGGAGGTGAGGTGGCACAAGGTCTTCCGAGAGGTACAAAAGATGAACCCTAATTGAGTAGGGGTATGTACGTGTGCGTAAACGTTTGAAAAGCAAACGCTGCTTTGGTGTGCGTGTGAGCGTTGCGTGCGCGCGGACTAGCCGATAACAATAAACTATTTCCGAAGTGACCCAGTTCCAACGTCCTTCGTAATTTGTACCGTGAACGGGAACAAGAAAGGGCTAGAAGTACAAGTAATTTCACAGCAGCCGTAACAAATCTTACTGTCCGCCTCAGTAATACACACAAGTGAGATTTGACTTCTATATTACATTTAGTTTTTAATAATTGTGAATAGAATTTACACTGCAGAAAGGTTTTATTTTTGATATACAGTGTAAAGTCTTTATAACATCGTTCATTATAACGAAATACTTTCTATAACGTAGAAGTTAGTTAAATTTAGTTGGTTTACCTCAAAATCATTTATTTGTTCTCTTTCCTCTAAATAACGAAATCTCTTTATAATGAAAACAATGCTCGATCCCTTGAAATTCGTTATAAAGGGTTTACACTGTACTTGTGAAGAATCTGGTAAATTACAACATTCTAACTATGCCAATCGATAGACGTCTATGATATGATAACACTCGAGATTTGGATGTTGAAGTAACATTAAAATCCTATTAAATAATGATTATAAATAAACGAAAAGATGCTAATGGGCTTCTCCATGACTTTTGTCCGAATGTTACGACAATTTCACAACAGCCAGAGACTACCGACAAACATATCGAGAGCCCTTTGATAACGTTTATTTTTTCATTCAGTTCAATGTCAAATGGAACGCAGAACTATGAAGAAATTCATTGAACGATAATAAAGTTGAGACATTTTTAGTCGGATGGGTGATTCGTGTACCGAACACTAAATTCGTAATTCTGAGAAAATGTTTATGTCGACTTTGCAAGGAGCAAATGTCGATTGCGAAATCGTATTGAACAGCGCGACTCTTGTGTTTGAGATTTTAGAAATGTTTGTGTTTCGAAGCTGTAAACCTAGTTTTCTTAGAGCACTGATGACTTGTAACCAATACGTACTCAAGAATATATTTTGAGAGTAATAAAAATCTCTATTTAACTAATATTCTACTTCATAGTAAGACCAGCTTTGACTTTTTTGCCTGTTATTGTACTGTTTGTTAATTATAATTTAATAAAATTGAAATATAATTGTACTCTATTTTTATACATGATAAATATATAAATTGTATATACATTCGTAGTAATCACAATATTCTTCCTGGAAGTTAATAATTAAATTATAGTATAGTATGACCTAATTAAAGCAATAACATTCGCGCTCGTATTACAGTTAGTTGTGACAAATAGATTAGTTCTCAACAAACAGTGGCCCTTTGATATGTCGGTAATTGGTTTATGCAAACTGGGGAGGGAAATCTAGTTTCGTGGCACGTGTAAGCGATAAATGAGTTGATTGTTCCAATAGGATACCTATATTGTTTAAATAATAAATATATATTAAATCACAAATAGCACTACAGTAATATAGTATTAAATTAATGCTCTCCACTCCACAATAAAAAGAACTCAGTGTAAAACTAAAGATCCTAAATCTACAAAGTTATGAAATTTTGGCTGCAGATTTTTTTTGTGGTTTAATAAGCATATTTATAAAAATGATAGCTCTTTTACTCTTGAAGTTATATACAATAAAACTTATTGGCTCTAAATAGCCATGTTACGGTACGCAATGTATGACTAAAGAATTTTGTATTATTAATATTCTAAACATTGACACATAATTAATCTGTGTTTTTCCTTTTTAATTTGAACACATTTTAGTAATTTCTGTTATAAAATTATAGCTCAAGTAGTTGTAAAGGTGCTAGAAGAAAAATAATTGTAATTCATCACCATATTGAATTTTCTGTGTTTTGGCGATTACATTCTGTCTAAATGCATTTCGGAGGTAACATTCTTAATTAGCATAGAGTTGAATAGAAAGTAAATTTAGTTGATACTAAAATGGCAAAAGCGGCGGTGAATATTTATTTATCAAAGAGTAAGATAGGTATATACATATCCAAAAGAAATAGATATATTACCGTGTACTAAACACTGTTATTTGAATATATATTTTATGATGTCTAATATAACGATTCATTTTCTTTGACTATAAACACTTTTACTCTGTTTTAAATTCAATCGTTTATTGTGTAAATGCCAATTAGTATAAAATAATCAGAAATTGGTTTCTTAATACATTATTGACATTTTCGTGTTAGAAATCAAGTCAATAATAACAAACTCTTATAAGCCACAAGGTAAGATTAGACTTATAACTTTGCCTATGTTTATTCATATATGTAAAATAAAATTTAAGCAACTTTGATTTAAAAAAAAAATGAAACAGAAAGTTATGACATTGAAAATGTAAAAAAAATTGAATGCATAAATTAATAAAAAAAACAACAGAACCAACAGTTATGAATTATGTTGTCATAGTATCAGATTTAAAGGTTATATAAAAATCTACATCTTATCAAATAGTTAACATTATTTCTTATCGTAAAAAAATACATGTTGTTAATCAGACAATACCGAAGGCCGATCACTATTATATGTTACGTTTAATTTAATCCGTGAGTTTGAAATCGGTAATATGTTAAAAGTTTAAAGAGAATCAAGGATCGTGTTTATTTATCAGAGTTTTTTTTCCTGATTAAAATTCTTAAATTTTAAACCCGTCATAATAAACTAATAAATATTAATAATGCGTTGTGTATCATCAACAAAAGTTCAAGGGAATATTACCATATTTATAATTCTAATAGGTTCACTGTCGATGTCTAAGAAGATTTGTGTGTTAATAAAAGCCACGACCTACTTTTTGTTACGACTCCCGAAAATTTGGAATTACACAATTCGTTCTGTATGTTTTTATATATATACATAAATTTTCAAATGTAACCTTTTTCGAGGTTCTCCATTTTTTTTAAATTCTTATTTGTATTGTATTGCGCTAGCAACCTACCTTGTGCTGAACTGATAAAATTCAATTTTAAAAGTTTTTTTTATAAATTCATGTGATTTTTATCTTTGATTAGTAGTGATTTAGTAAAAGGTGTTATAGATTTTTTTAATAGAAATTAAGAATTAAAATTGACAGCGTACATAATATTTAATAACAAAAAAAAGTGCGGTAATGTATTAAAAATATTGTTATTATTTTTATCATATTACCTTTAAAGACGGCTATCATAAATACTGTTATTCGAATGTGTACAAAATTAATTTAGCGTATTCTTGTTAACAGATGGCGTTATAAGTAAAATCGTAATTTAATTAAAACAGTTACTATTTCGTTTATTTAGTTGTTCAATAATTTCAGTGTAACCACTTGGTTCAATAGAGAAATGACATTGGCCTAGCATTTTCAGTCGGCCCTTCAATTATTTACATTCGTGCCAACGCTTCTGCTTCATTGACACAATTCTGTATCTCGTCTAAACCATCAATCGTTTACTGTATTGCGTAATTTTTCTTCTGCAAACCGTTAAGATAAAATTCTTTGTTTGTTATCACAAGTGGTAGATCTTTCTCTCAAATTCAGTGCGGTTTCGCAATAAGTTTATTTTATTACGCGTTTTAAAATTGTTTCTTTATTGATTCTATGAAATCGTATTTATTCTATTTACTTTAGGAGCATACGAAACGCTTTATGACAGACTTTTCCATTAACGTTTATTGGTTCACATAATATAAAGATATACCACGTATTTATAAGAATTTCTGAGTTTGTTCGGCGTTATTTAAACAGCACAGTAATAAAAATGCGTTCCATTTATTGATGAATGTTAGGTAAATTAAAAACGTGAATATACTTGAGAGTAATGAATTAGTTTCTATACAGTGATAGAATGATGAAATATTTTAAATCTACAAAATATAAGCTAAAATATATTGATATGGTGCAAGTCATAGATCAAGGAAGAGAACTTGTGTAAAAACAAAATAGACCAGATCACGTATAAACTTTAAAATGGAAACAAATGTTTGTCGTTAACAAAATTTATCATTAAAAGATTAAACCAAACCTTGAATTGGTAATTAATGACAAATATGATAACCCTGATGATTAATTGTATATAATAACTAAAATCATTCCATCATAAGATTATTTTGTTTTATGATGTTTGTATAAAGAAAAATTTAGGCCTATCGCATGAAAGAATCGCAGTATATATTGTAATCAATTAAAAGAAAATTATTATAGCAGTAATTCTATTCCAAAATATTATTAACTTTTTGTCTCGAAGATAAAGTTAGTACAATATTTTTGATGTTTGGATCTTTTATGTATAACATTGCATTTATTAACTATTTATATAATAAATTAGCTTTTACCATTGCGAAACGAGTATCAATTTATCAGTTCCCAAATCGATTTTATGCACGACTAATCAGAACTGTAAATCGTTGTTAAACAGGTAATTAATTGATGTTTTCTATTATTGTTTCGTTTTAAAATGCATTGTACTATATTATTCAAAATTACTTACATTGATTATGTTACTATAAAAGTCCACATCAGTGATTAATATTTATATTTGAAAGTTTAAACAAAAACAGAATAATTTTGTTATAATTAACATTATTGTTTACTAGGTACATAAAAGGTTCTACTGCCAGCCCTTTGGCTTTATGACTTAAGAAATATTATCTCTATCAATGAAAATTCTATGTACACGGTTTCTTCATAAGATAATTTATATGGTGCTGATTAATATAAAAATGATGTAAATAAATTAGTGAAATGTTTTGAATGCGCGCGAAACAAAATGTGGAAAAGCCGCGCAGGCGCAGAAGATACGTTGAGCTCAAAGTATTTCGCAAACCAGCGTCTAATGTGAACCTATTAACCTCTCGGTTAAGCGAGGCTCACAGTCGAAGGCGAGAGGCGGATGAAGCGTCGAGCAGTCGTTCATTAGACACAAGGTTGTGCCGGCCGCTGCCGTCCCACCGGACTGCGAACATTGTGGCTACCTAGCTGACGACGACGCCCACAGATACATTAATGCGCATCCTCGCGTACCTACAAAATTAAAGGTAAACAAACAAAACGGCCTTACCTTGCCAACTGTAGTGCACTTCTATTAGCAAGCTCATTGTAGAAATTCAAAAGAATATTACTATCGAACATGTTAGCACTTAATCACAGCCATATTCTCACAAAACGCATGTATAAAAACAATAACAATCCGTAACACAAGCTCGGCGATCACAGGATAATCACAACGTCCGATCCTAGGCACGTCCGTGCGCGAGCGACGTCAAATCAAACTGGCCCGGTCAAAATGACGAAAGTGAAAACATCGCACGCACAGAAAAAAAGGTTGGCGCGGTACAGTCCTTGCAGGCCACCTCTCGCGCGGGCTCTAGTGACACACTAACTGCGAGGCGCGCGGATCGCCCGTCGCCTATATAATGAAGCGCTCGGAGGCTCAAACTCCAAACGCTAGCGGACGGCATAAAAAGAAGATGCCCGCAACGGTAGTTAGAAAAGATTCTACATATTACACAAAGAATAGCGACACGTGGGCGCGTGTGCGTGCACGTGCGACTGTCGGTGTGCGCGAGAGATAGGCGGCCGCAGGAAACTCCGTTCTCTTCCACTAGGAAAGACCTTGGATATGAATCGGCACGTTGCAATGTGTACTGGCATCGCCTACGCCGCTGTTACTTACTTCATTGCACCGATAGAGTAAACGATGGTTTCAGTAATAACATTTCCGTTAACCTTTAGATATCGCGATGGGACCAAATAATAAGATGAAAAAAAAAACAAAGAACTAACTATCCGAAAGAAAACATTAGAGTAGTTAAATTGTTAATGAGCGTAGCAGATAGCTTTATTGTTAAAACAAACGGTTGCCGCTGGACAAACGCTATAATTACTGCTGATGACAACGATGATGCAATGAAAGTTGATAATGCTATTAGCAATTTGACACGTATTTAGCGTGGGTGCCCACTGAGAAATGAAGATTGTGGCGCAATTTCAGTAGTCGAAGACGTTTTAGATAATGATGTTAAGTAGGTCGTTACAGAGTTCGCTAACGTTCTTAATAAAACACATGCGTTACGAATAAACAAAACCGATACAGTTAATGCGATTAATTCAGCGCAAAACTTATAATTTACAAATGTTAACACGAGTCACTTGTCTACTTTACATCTTAGAATTTCTTTACTAACCTTGAAACTTCGAGGATAAGACAGGATCCAATAAGGTAAAACAATTTACTTCATCACAAGGAGTTTTGTTTCTCAATAACCAGTAATGACATCGAAAAGGTTTCGAAACAAATTCTTTAATACCATTCTTAATTGGTGGATTAAACACTTTGTGATATATTATTTTTAGTTGTTTTGTGCCTTTAGCAGAGTTTTAAACAAAAAATCAATTGTGTAAATAACTGGTAATTAATGTTTACAAATATATCGTTAATACTTCGTATCGTTTTAATTTTATTCTACTGTTTCGAAATTATAAATATTTCGCATTACCATGTTTAGTGAATAAATTCCGGTGGTTACCGAATCTTTCACAACAATGACTTTCTTTCATGCTTGTCAATTGATGTACTTATTATAATGGTCCGCTAACCATTAACTGATAAATACCACGCCATTTCAAATAGTACGCGAAAGGCTTGATTCGTATACAGCGCGATGTATAAACTCGAGTTCGTAGAACATCATTAAAACATTGAACAGAGTTCCAACCCAGGGTCAACTTGTTTATCACATCCATATACTAAAAAATCTTTTCTGTGACCGAATAATCTGTATGATTACTTCATAGATAAATAGTACATATGAAAGTAATACCAATTATTTAAAAAGATCTATGTTATAAATTGTGTCATGTAAATAATAGATTCTTGTGTTCTATTGAATAAACGGTGTAGATTCTAAGGCAGTAATAGAATGTGAAGTAAATTGGTACACTTACGTATCATTGTTAAACAACATGCTAAATGACTAAGCATTATATTTGTTGTTCGAGAAAATTTTCTGCTGGAGTTTAACTTATATTTTTTATTCTAATGAAAATAGAGCGTCATAGAAGATTATTCAAAGCGGGAGTGTGCAGTGTTATTAAGAACATATTTCAATCTCGATAACATTGCTAAATAAGATCGCTATTAAGCAATGAATCGCAAACAGCAACTCTGTTCCGTTTTCATAATAGCTTTTCACTTTCGTTTCCTTAATCTTTGTTTAATGAGTGCTCAGGTTGGATAACTTAACGAATTTCTTCCAAAGATACAAATTATATAAGCAAATCTGTGTGAATCGTTTTAATTACCACTTGTTTTGTTAAGTCGGAATATGAATACAATTTTTATTATTGAAATTTTATTTTGTAACAAAGTGAGAGGATCTTCCTGCGCTTCTTATTGTTTGTGCCGTTCGATGCGAATATTTACTACAGTATAATATAATTATTGCCACTGAATTTATTAAACACGGAAATGTAATATTGAGTATGGGCTATTTATAAATGAATCTATTGATAATAAATAGTGAACAACAGCACTTTAGTGATATCTATTTATCGTTTATTTGTAACAGACCTTTCCATATACATTACAAAACAATGCTCTATTCATGGTTTTAAGAAATGCTTGCGTTCCAATATGTAGTTTATAAAGTGTAATATTAAATGTGCAAATGTGTATTTTCTGTATTATAATATAAATAACATTGAAATGTGCATATTTAACTTTATTGTGAATGACAGAACAAACATTCAAATTCCCATTGTATACTTCAAAATATTTTCGTTGAGGTTCAGTAATCAACAGAACTCTCAAAGGGCAATTATATGAGCGCATTATTTTATTCAGTTTAAGTACAAAAAAAAATCAGATAAGACCTATTTTGATATTAAGATTTGTTAGTGAAATCAAAATGATATCATCCGTGCGATGTTCGTGCGCATCGAATACAGACAAAAAAACTTTCGCTGCAACATTTCTCCGAGGTGAAAGTTTAAGTATGTGCATTGTACTTTTGTCACTGGTTAATCATAAATCTTTATCGTAAATCTTACTCCTGACATTTAACGGCACGCCTACCTATGTTCGAGTTTGAAAATGAAAGTGCTTAGGCTGTTGCCGTGCGTGCAATTACGCAATATTATCTTGATAACTGAACATTATTTAGAAAGGGAAAAGCAAAATTACTCGTTCATAAGTCGAAGAGTGCTTCTATTAGTGTGGAAGTATGTGACTCATTAAATTATCACAATACATTGGTTGGAATGAAATTGGAGCTCTAATTTAACTTATCATTCATTATCATCAAGGCCTTTCTTGTTAGTGGAGTGAAAATATTTTATAATTTCATCGCTTATATTGTTCTTTTACACTCTTAACATTGTATGGTATACTTATGTATATTTACGGAGTATTTATAATTTTTCAGCTAAATAGACACCGGCGAAAAAACTTATTTGTCAATTTATTCGATTATATCACCAGTATCGTGACTTTTATAATTCCGATTAGTTTCGGCAATCAATAACCTAGCATCGGATTGCGTGAAAGTGTTCTCGAACTCGAATTATATGATATCGTATGCATCCGCGTGTAGCACTGGATCCGTCACGATCGGCTCGGCTGCCATTTATTAATATTAAACGAAAATTCGTTATCCAACTGGCCTTGGACCGTGTTCCTTTCAGTTCTGCTTAATGATGACAGTTGTTCGAAACGTGCGAAACGTAATGGTAACAAATTGTAGTCATGGAAAATACTAGATTGCGTGTATGAACTGCGTATTTAAATGGTGGCAGAATTTAACGAAATGGCATTAAATGAAGACGTGGACACGGCGGCATTGATGAAATCTAATTTCTAGCGACGATGACTTTCGAAAGAAAATTCGATATGGCATTAGTTTTGTAACGGTAACTGAAAGCGCGGCTCGTCGGCCGGCAGCCGGCAGCCGAGCGACGGCGAGGTTCTATGCAGACGTCGAAAGTGAGACCGAGAGGTTGCGCAGGCGCGTTACGAAGTTTTTATTGTCGGCCGCGCGCGAAATCACTTGAAAGTTGTATTGTCCTTGGATATTTCACTTCTTTATTTGTTGCGTTTCCGACACCAGAGCCAAAGTTCAGTCGGCAGTGACGCCAATTGTGCGCCTTGGATGTGTCGCTCCCCTTCACTACTATCTCAGAATCCAGGGATAATATGCGTTTCCATGAGAATATTATTAACATTTTGTGACTATTCTAAGATAATATATCTTACCGGTGGTTGGTTTTAGGTGAGAATCCGCGTGTAGCGGGCGTGTTCCAGGGTGCGTGCGTACAGGAGCGCGCTGCTTCCCGGCGCGTTGCGCCACTTCCCCGCTTGCGACACGTTTCCTGCGGGAGAGTGCGAGGCCGGCACGAGTTCCGCGCGCAACTGGTTGCACAACGCTTATCGGCGGGCGACCCGGTTTCGACTTTCGTCGCGGTAATCACACAAACTGAATCCTGTGATGCACTGTTTGTATCACTGTAATCCTGAGTCGGAGCGGCGCTGGTGGTGTCGGCGGTGTCGGAACGCGAGCGGCTGGTCGGCGCGACGGCGCTGCGGGCCGCGGGCGCCGGGCGAGTGGCGCGCGCGCTCCGCGGCACCGCAGTCGGTTGCGCCACACTGGAAAGTAAAAGTGAGCGGCGCGGGGCGCGGCGGCACATTTCTCCCACTTTCGCTGGAGTGATTCATTTGCCAAGGT
Organism: Antheraea yamamai; assembly: GCA_036509395.1. Taxonomy (NCBI): domain Eukaryota; kingdom Metazoa; phylum Arthropoda; class Insecta; order Lepidoptera; family Saturniidae; genus Antheraea; species Antheraea yamamai. Next base: position 4,929,488 of record AP028428.1, read on the forward strand.
CGTTTCCCGCGATTCCTGCTGACACTCCTCCCGGTCGATTGCGGTGGCGGCGGTGCGCGCAGATTTGCATACAACGCGGCGCGGCCAGTGCTGTCAGCGCGGCGCTGCGTGCTGCCCACCGCGTGCGTATACTACTTCGGCACGGTTCCACATTCCTAGTGGGCAAGTAGGGGGTCGACATAAGGTAGGCAAGGTGCTTATGAAACTTCGAAATCGTGTAGATTTGTGAATGTTGATGCAGGCGTGTGGCGACACTCGACCGCGCTGAAAGGTGAGGAAGTACTTTCTAAGGCAAAAAGGTCAAGTGAGAGGCTGTAGCTTGAGATGAAATTGATCAATCGACATTGTATTGTGTAAGTAAGTTACTTTGTTCCAAGTAAAGGTGAAAATCTTGTGTATACTGCAATAATTACATCTTTTTCTATGACGTTGAAGGTTGCATCACACTTAAACTTGTGTACATGTCGGGCGCCTGGGCTATTAGTATGATCGAATATCCCGATTCGCCCGTCCGTATACAAGGCACTCGCAGAAATATATGATTAAGTAAAACTACCTACTTTAAGAAATCATGACTAATAGGAAATATATGATATCTATATATTTTACATTTACGTTATACGGAATTTTTCGCTTTTTCCATGAAAGTAAATATCAGAGTATAAATGGAAAAATTGCAGTTTTTCTTTTGATTGTATATTATAGGTACTAAGACACCGATGTGTTATTGCGTTGAAATATGTACATATTTACAACAAGATGTGAACGAAACGAGAGGGACTTCCACATGAGACGCACCGCCGCGACTCGATGCGACGCAATCATTTGAACAAACACACTACCTTGTCTGATGCCTACCACACTAGATAATTCTGACTGACTGCAATTGTTTAAAGTCGATTGTAAATTTCGTGAAGAAGTTAAATTAATTAAAATTTATTGAGATTATCAATGTTGTATAAAAATAATACTTTTATAATATAATCTACATAAATAAATGCTATGAAATTGGTACTGCGTCGTGTATATACTTAATGGAGTAGGAATAATAAAGCTTTTGATGTTTCGCTGGATAAGGCATTTGTTTGGCAATTCATAATTATCGTATCTTCTTTAAAATGCCATATCATTTTACCTCAAAATAATTGTTTCTGAAGTCAATCATTACGTTATTTAGGATGCTATAAGTTGAATTATTTTATTATAATCCTTCCAATCCTTCTTTGTAAACATGACAGTGTTGCTTATGTTAATAGCAGAGTACCCTATAGTAGTACCTTTCAAAGACTTATTATTTGCGGGGTTAAATCTCTATTACAATTTTGTAATAATGTGTTGGAGGTAAGTCATTAAAAAGGATAAAGAAATGATTTTATGGTTTATTTACCTCACTTTTTTACAGGGTGCGGTTACGTGTAACCGCCAGCTGCTTCTGATAATAAAATTAGATTAAAAAAATACAATCTACATTTATATTAACACCTATATATCTAGAGAAGTAAGTACTTATGTATAAAAACTTCAGACACACAACCGAAGCTCTCGACGTCCAAAGGAAATGTTCTGCCGACTGCACGATATACCTGTCGAACTAATAATCCTATTATTAAACAGAAATAGCAAAAACAAAACACATGGAAATAGCAAACTAGAAGCAGATGGGAAGTAATTACACGTATAACAACTGGATTTTCTAGTACAGTAAACACCTTTTTAGTAATTATATTAGAGAGAGGAAACGTTAGCGTATTCTTAATGCTACAGGTGTATTATAATTTTTAAAACTACGTTACTTTGATAAAGTGTTTTAGTCTCCTTTTACAATTTTATTGAGAAATTGTGAAAAAGGGGTAGTAGAAAGCGAATATAGTTTACGCTCGTAGCGACAGAAATCTATGCTACGATAGTGGTCAGAGAGGAAACACTTTGGGTCACTCAGTGGAAGAAAAGGATACTGCAATACTCTAAGCTGTCACTAAGCTACAGTACTTCGTTATTGTAACATAGTTCAAGAAACGTTTTAAGTAAAACTGACATTATTCATTACTAGCTGACCCGTGCAACTTCGTCTGTGTCAAATCGGTTATCACCGGTTCCATTTCCAAACGCGAAAAGTCTTAAAAAAATTGACCCGATTTCAGCGCCACCTACCGAGTTCAGTTGACATTAAAAATATCCAATATATCTCAAGTTGGACCAAGTTACATACGTGTGCATAATTTTATAAAGTTCGGTTAAATAGTTTCGGAGTACATTCGAGACAAATACCGTGACACATAATTTATATGAGATATGGTGTCGTGAGATTTTTTGTAAATATATAATAATGAAGATTTTTGGTCTACATTTTATTGCCTTATTTCAAACACACGTCAGCGCACGTCATATTATATAATTTTTGGGGACTTCAATTACATCTATTGTGATTAATTATCATTTATTAAATATATATATCAGAATAAAAATTCTATAGCATTCAGAGATAATACACATTTCGAACAGTGAAAGAGTTTTAAAAATTGGATCAGTAGTACTGGAGATTTTCCCGATTATATTATTTTGTGACCATAGAGTAACGAACCTGCGAGTAGTCAAATGTAAGCGGTTTCACAATTCTATGTTTGTGAATATACTACCTTATCCAATTACTCTTGGATGTCATCTACGTTTATCATTACTGTTTGCAGTTTGTAAATATTTACATCACAATTTCGTCATAGAAACAATAAATATGATCATCACATGTCGTCACAAGGGCTGATGATGACGAATAATCAGAGCCGGATTTTAAAGAGTAAAGTCTGACTAAACTTTAACGTTGAAAAGTAACCTCTGTGTATTTGTACAAAGTATTTTACTTCCTAGAACTAATAAAATATACCATTAGTCATCTAAGTGACACATAAAATGAAATAAAACATGTTAAGGAAAGCCTGTTACGAAAGTGATAGAGCACGAAACTCGGAGTAGATCAGTTGTTCATATAAAAATGTATTACGTATACTAACTTTATTTTTGTTGTAGTAAAATGAACAAAGATTGAGTGCTACGTTGATTGATTGACCAATGAGTTATTATTATTGTCTTGGCAGTTTAATTATATTTATATTCTTCTGACGATTGAATTATCGTGAATAAAAATTGAGTCGTAGTGGTCGAGTAATCTTACGCCTATTTAATCAGTTAAATTGGTAATAATATCGGCTGATGGTGTAAGAAAAAACCGTCAGGAATCCTGAACCTGAGAAATATTCTTATAGCACCACTAGTATATGGGAAACTATAGGACTGTGGATTCCTGGGAGTTTAAAATCACCGATAGATTGTGGGCCGACGTACTGATTATGCCCATACCTTCCCCTGCGAAGTAGCCTATAGTCCAGCAGTGAGTCCCATACGGGGTGCACATCAGATCACAGGACGATGATTAAAAATTAGTAATACGACTTCAAGTTTCTCAATTTAATCATTTCATGTGATGTTATACTTTATCTAGACGTGATATTAATGTAAGAAATAAAGATTAACATCTTTAGGTATCATTAATTTATAAAAGAATTGTTGCATGCCCGAGGAGAGGGTGACTATTTGGTAATGTTTATATATTGAACTTCTCATTTATGTCAATTACACAACGAATTTTTTACGAATTCTTTTTTAGTACATAACATAAGAAAATTTCTCACAAAATTTAATGTTTTCACCTCAATACGTGCATCGTCTATCAGTTAATAATGAAAAAAAATGATTACAGTTTTAATAGACTCAATGGACGAACAATTATATCTATCAAGAAATAGATTTACGAAGTTATTTCTTATTTAGTTGTATTACTTAGCTGAAAATTTCTTCTTTAATATTTATATATTTTCTATCATTTAACCGTGTTATGTTAAGTGACAAGGTTTTCGAATATGGTATATTGTAACTACAGGTTGTCAACTTCCGAAATCTTCGGATATTGCTTGGTGAGAGATCTTCAATGTGAATAGTTTGTAGAGTTAGATACCAGGGGTCGGCAGGCACGATGAGGTACTTGTATCTCTGCAGGAAATGGAGTAATTTGTGTAATATTCTGAAACCCTAGTCTGCCAACTCAAGACCGTAAGGTCGTGGTGACGAGCCACATCCTAGTCGAGGTGATACTGTTTCGAAGAATGTTATGGATCTGGCTGAAGAGCCGATAAATACGCCTGGAGGTCGGTACCTAGTACTAGACTAGGGTGTACACTCTGATGAATCACTCACACCCCTTCTGTACGCCTCTGCTTAGGAGAGAGGACAAGGACGGGATTAGGACGAGCCTGCTTCGGCTCGCTCGTTGGGTGTTCGAGAAAGGAAACTTCCTTAAAAAGTTACTATGAGAGAGAAGTATGGCTTACCAACAAGATATTGGTTAACACTATATAACAATAAGTATCGTTATTAATACGCGATACTTCTTTTTTTTGGCATTTCATTAACATGATTTTAATAAGTGACTTTCTTGTTGGTGTGTTCAGAATTTCACACACATAAAATTTGATAGCTGAAACAAATTATTTATTTACATAAAATATCTCTTTACATAAAATAAAGTAAAAGGTGCGTCTTAATTATTTTCACTTACATTTTATGGTTTCTTAATTTGTTGGTGATAATTATTATAGGCTTCAACTTCGTAATAAAATATTCGCTTCTATATAAGTCTTCGTTAATCTGCAAATAAAAATAAAAATCTGGCAAATATCTTTCATGATTTTTTAATAGATTATAGATTAAAAAATGTAAGCTATTAATTTCGGAATACCACATAACTCCCACGTAATTTCAATAACAATACATAACTGTAGTTTAACGATTAATTTTTTTTTTCGAATTGACTAGGCTATTGACCTAGCGAGGTCTTAACAGCTTCACCGGACTACTAAGGCGAGCGCTTAAGGCACCCAGCCAGTTTTATTTGACAACTAGCTCAAGGGTGCACGGCATACCTCGGTTTGGGCTGTTGCCTGACTCATGCAATTCGCGATCTATCTTTTTTTTTTTTAACGTGGGGAAATCCCTTATTGATACGCCACCCTCCCGGGGGAGAGGGTGGGTTATGTCCGACTCGCACGGACTAAAACCCCACGGTGTACCGACAGACCGTTATTGTTGGGGCGGCAAGGGATCGAGCTTGCTAATCACCTTGTAAAGCCGCCCGCCCCATCGGTCCGCCCGGCGGAAGGTTACCGCCGGGCTCCTACCTATAGAGAGGCAGACAGGGTACACACCAGCTGCCTCCCCTCGTCCGCCGGACCTGTGCAATGAGGAGATGAGCCCCCCGGCCCATCCCCTCAGGTCCGGCTACGGTGGCAGGAGGAGTTGGGCAAAGCGCCGCCTCCTCCTGCCGGTCCTCCGTTGGCGGAGACGGCCACTTAGTGGGTCTGCCTCACGGGCCCTCCCCGCCGCCTCCTTCTACGAGATGACCTCCTCGCAGAAGGAGGCCATTGCTCGCCACGCCTGTTCGCTGCCGAGCATGGCCGAAACCACACTCGGCAGCGACAAGTCACTCCCTACCGCCGCCGCCAGAATGCGGCGCTGTCCCTCCCACGCAGCACACTCGGACAGAGTGTGCTGCGCAGTATCTTCGTCAGCGCCGCACTCGTGACAGGCGGCGGTCGGCTCCCTGCGAGCGATCCGGTGCAGGTACCACCCGAAACAACCGTGTCCGGTGAGTACCTGCACTAGTCGGAACGTCAGGGAGCCCCACTTCCTCCCAAACCAATCCCGCAGGGTCTTCCCTGAGACGCCGTCTCCTCTCTTCTACTTCCCTGGGAGCCAGAGGCTCCCCACTTCGTTTCCTCGCCGCCGTGAATCCGTACACGGCGGCGAGAACTCCTGCCTCCAGCTCCCAGGGTAGAGAGCCGGCGAGCGTGAAGGCCGCCGCCGAGGACACCGTTCGGTACGCCCGGATCGCCCTCAGTGCCACCGTGCGCTGCGCATTACGGAGCGCACGCACGTTGGCAGCACCGAGGGCGTCAGCCCAAGCCGGTGCCCCGTAGGCGGCCATCGCCCGCACGACTCCCATTTAGAGTCGACGGCAGCCGGCACCCGGCCCCCCTATATTAGGGAGCAACCGGCCGAGTGCCACCGCCGCCCTAGCAATTCGCGGTCCGAGCCCCGCAAATTGGGGCTCGAACCGCCAGCGCCCGTCCAGGGTGAGGCCCAGGTACTTCATCTGGGTCCCCACCTTGATCCGTGCGCCCTCCACCATTATGTGGGCCCTAGGTGGTGGCCCTCACCGAGGCCCGTGGAATAATAGGGCCTCGGCCTTCTCGAGGGCCACCCTGAGGCCCAACCTCCTTATGCGCCCGACCACGAGGGTTTTGGCCTCGTGGCCAGGCGCACCAGCTCCCCCCATTCCCCCCCCAATTCGCGACCTATCTGCGCTTTTTTTTTTTTTTTTTTTTTAACGTGGGGAAATCCCTTATGGATACCCACCCTCCCGGGGGAGAGAGTGGGTTATGTCCGACTCGCACGGACTAAAACCCCACGGTGTACCGACAGACCGTTGTGTGGGGGCGGCAAGGGATCGTTCAAGCTAATCAACCTTGTAGAGCCGCCCCCACGGTCCGCCCGGCGGAAGGTGACCGCCGGGCTCCTACCTATAGAGGGACAGACCGGGTACACGCCGGCTGCCCCCCCTCGTCCGCCGGACCTGTGCAATGAGGAGATGGGCCCCCCGGCCCATCCCCTCAGGTCCGGCTACGGTGGCAGGAGGAGTTGGGCAAAGCGCCGCCTCCTCCTGCCAATCCTCCGTTGGCGGAGACGGCCACTCAGCGGGTCCGCCTCGCGGGCCCTCTCTGCCGCCTCCTTCTGCGAGATGACGTCCTCGCAGAAGGAGGACATCGCTCGCCACGCCTGTTCGCTGCCGAGCATGGCCGAGACCACGCTCGGCAGCGACAAGTCAGGTCCTACCGCCGCCGCCAGAATGCGGCGCTGCTCCCCCCACGCAGCACACTCAGACAGAGTGTGCTGCGCGGTATCTTCGTCAGCGCCGCACTCGTGACAGGCGGCGGTCGGCTCCCTGCGCGCGATCCGGTGCAGGTACCACCCGAAACAACCGTGTCCGGTGAGTACCTGCACCAGTCGGAACGTCAGGGAGCCCCACTCCCTATCAATCCACTCCCGCAGGACCGGGCGGACGGCGTCTACGGTAAACCGCCCGAACCGCTCGTCCGCCAGGTCCTGCTGCCATCTTTCGACGGCGTCTCTTCTGAGACGCCGTCTCTCCGCCTCTACTTCCCTGGGAGCCGGAGGCTCCCCCCTTCGTTTTCTCGCCGCCGTGAATTGGTACACGGCGGCGAGAACTCCTGCCTCCAGCTCCCAGGGTAGGGAGCCGGCGAGCGTGAAGGCCGCCGCAGAGAACACCGTCCGGTACCCCCGGATCACCCTCAGTGCCACCGTGCGCTGCGCATTACGCAGCGCGCGCACGTTGGCGGCACCGAGGGCGTCGGCCCAGACTGGTGCCCCGTAGGCGGCCATCGCCCGCACGACTCCCATGTAGAGTCGGCGGCACCCGGCGCCCGGCCCCCCTATGTTGGGGAGTAACCGGCCGAGTGCCGCCGCCGCCCCAGCAATTCGCGGTCCGAGCCCCGCAAAGTGGGGCTCGAACCGCCAGCGCCCGTCCAGGGTGAGGTCCAGATATTTCATCTGGGTCCCCACCCTGATCCGGGCGCCCTCCACCACAATGTGGGCCCCAGGTGGTGGCCCCCGCCGAGGCCCATGAAAAAGTAGGGCCTCGGTCTTTTCGAGGGCCACCCTGAGGCCCAACCTCCTGATGCGCCTGACCACGAGGGTTGTGGCCATCGTGGCCAGGCGCTCCACCTCCCTCCATTCCCCCCCCGGGCTACGACTAGGGTGTCATCCGCGTAGCATATGAGGCGTGCCCCATATGGGAGCACGCCGCGGAGCACCCAGTCGTAGCCCATGTTCCACAGGAGTGGCCCCAAGGCCGACCCCTGTGGAACCCCCCGTCTTGTGGCCCGCTTGACCATTCGCCCGTCGCTGTCTACGTAGGCGACCTCCCTACCTTCGAGGTAAGCCTCCAACACCCGCCGCAGGTACGGGGGCACTCCGAAATATCGGAGCGCCTCCTGTATAACACCATGCGGCAGGGTGTTGAAGGCGTTGGCGATGTCAAGGGACACCGCCAACACCCTTTCCCCCTGGGAGGTCGCCTCCGCAGACAGCGACTTAAGGAGGGACAGGGCGTCCACCGTGGAACGCCCTGTCCGGAAGCCATACTGCGCGTCCGCCAGATTCGGCCCCACGCCCTCTAGGTGCTGGACGACCCGGGAGGAGATAATTCTCTCCAGCGCCTTCCCGGCGTCGTCCAGCAGGACGAGGGGCCGATACGCGGACGCGCAGTCCGGAGGGCGGCCTGCCTTTTGCATCAGGCAGAGCCGCCCAAGCTTCCAGGGCTTCGGGAACTGCCCGACCGCAAGACACCGGTCGAACAGCTCCCGAAGCCACCCCCCTAGATGGCCCAATGCTAGGCCGAGCACCCGACCCGGGACCCCATCAGGGCCGGGCGCTCTACGCCGGCTGAGGAGGCGCTCGACTGCCCTCCCCATCTCCTCCTCCGTTATCGGAGGGGGAGGACCGTCGAGCACCTCCTCGACTGCCTCCCGAGGCGGAGGCATGGGAGGAGCCGGTAGCATCGGAGGGTCGGGGAACAGCTCTCCCACGACCCTCGCTACCACCTCCGGCCGGAGGGTCTCCGTCGCCGGGGGCGCCCAGGATTGTAACTTCATTCGTACAATCCTATACAGGCACCCCCAAGGATCCCCCTCCAGCGTCTGGAGAAGCTCCTCCCATGCTGCTTGTTTCGCCCGGCTGATGGCAGCCTGCAGGGTCTTCCTGCACTCCCTATAGCTGCCATACAGCCGGGCCTCCGCCTCCGGGTCCCTATGCCGGCGCCGGCGGCTGCGCCCGAACAGCCGCCGGGCCGCGGAGCAGGCCGCTCGGAGATCGGCGATCTCCGGCGTCCACCAGTATACCGCCCGTTTGTCTGGGCGGTGTACGCTCCGCGGCATCGACGCGTCGCAAACCTCCGTGAGGGCTGCACGGAGGCGGGCTGCGGACGCGTCGACATCAGCCTCTGTGGGGGGGGGGCATGGCCCAGGCCTGGACGATGGCCGCCTCTTCCGCTAATTCACGGTTGAGGCGGCTCATCGCCCAACAGGGGAACTTCGCGCCCCTCCGGGGGCGAGTGCCAATTCCGGCTTGGGAGGTGGAGACCTTGAACCTGACATATCGGTGGTCCGATAAGGTCTCCACCTCCTCCAGCACTCTCCACCCCCGGACACGGCGTGCGACGGACGGTGTTGCGAACGAGACGTCCACCACCGACGCCCCGTTCCATCGCACGCACGTGGGGACGCTCCCCTGGTTGAGGAGGGATAGCCCCAACTCGGCTGCCCACTCCTCAACGGCCATGCCCCTCAGGTCCGTGACAGCCGCTCCCCAGGTCCTCGATTTGGCATTCAAATCCCCCATGAGGACCACGGGGAGCGGCGACAGCCGCCTGACAGCTCCCTGCAGGGAGCCGAGGTACGCCTCGAACTCCCGCAGGGGCTTGTTAGGGGAGAAGTACGCCCCCACAATGGCGTACTCTCCCCAGACGGCCGTCACGAACCCGGCCCCTCTTTCTCTTGCCGCCAGGGACGAACCTCGACCCGCCACGATCGCCACGGAGCCGTTCCGGTCCCCAGCCCACTGCGGCTGGGAGGGAACGAAATAGGGCTCCGTGGCGACCGCGAGCCCGATACCCCACTCCGCCACTGACTGCACAAGGAGATCCTGTGCAGCGGCGGAGTGGTTGAGGTTCGCCTGGAGGAAGTTGCATACGGACCGATCCATTATTGGTCCATAGCAACTTCCTCCTGCCTGGCGGCCACCACCCTCGGACCTGATCCCGCTACCGGGAGGTCCCTACCCTTGGTGGTGGGGGGCCTACAACTTCGGCTCCCCATCACGTGCCCCGAGGGCCTCCCAGCGTCGGCACACACGGCGCAGCGGGCCACCTCCGCTTTGCATTCGGCCGTCTTATGGCCCGCCGCGCCGCAGCGGTAGCAGCCGTCCCCCCTGCTGGACGAGGAGGGGCACGTGGGGCGGGTGTGCCCCAAGCCCATGCACTTGAAACAGCGCAGGGGCTTCTCGTCCAGCAGGTGGACGCGCACGACGCTCCACCCGACCAGGAGCTTGCCGGCCTGAACAAGCTCCTTGGCCGCCGCCGCGGGGAGCGTCACGTGGACTGCGCCGAGGCCCCCCCAGTTCCGTTTTATTTCGCCGACCTTCAGGTCGGCGACCCTGCAGCCGGCCTTCGCCGCCACGACCGTCTCAATCTCGGGGGTGGACACCGAATCGTCCAGCCCGACGATCCGGATGTCCGCCCTCTTTGTAGGTACGACGACCGTGGCGATGTCGGCCAGCGCCACCTTGAGCTCCCGGGCCAGTTCGGCGGCCTTCTCCTTCGTCTGCCCCGGGAGCTCAATTTTCCGGGCTCCCGTGGCCGTTTGCCGGACCCGGACCTCCCCGACGCCCATGTCCGGCAGGGCCACGGCTTCCCGCGCCTTCACCAGGACCTCCCTGTATCCTATCCCCCTGTCGGCTGCGGTATCCTGCAGCGTTACAACAACCGCAGCCGATTGGGGGACGGATGGCAGTTTCGGTCCTGGTGGCTTCGCCTGCGGCTTTGTGGGCGCCTTCGGGGGCGCCGCGGCGGCCGCGGAGGCCTTGGGCTGCGAAGCCGGGACCGCCTTCTTTTTTCTGCCCACTACTTTGGTCCACTCCATCGTGGTAGTAGGGGCAGGAAGCTCAGCCCAGCTCATGCCCAGTGGTTGGGCGATTGTGGCCTGGGCCACCGGTGCCGGCCTCGTGGGTGGAGCCCCCGCTCCTCCCTTCTTCTTGTCCGCCGCTAGAGGGGGGCGAACTGGAGCCTCTGGGGGGAGGCGACTCGCCAGACTCTCCAGACGTGCGTTCAGCATGTTGCTGAACGACGTCTGGAGGGAGCGCTCTAGGCGAGCTACAGCCCCGGCGAGGGCCTCTTCCCACTGCAGTGTGGGAAGCTCCGTCGGCGCCATTGCGGGAGCAGGAGGCGGGGGCATCTGCCTCTTGGCGTTAGCCTCCTGCTTCCAGGCCAGAACCTCCGCCTTTAGGTCCTCGACATGGCTGCGGAGGTTCTTGGTCTCCCGCTGGAGCTTCCGCACCTCGTCCGACTCGGAGCGATCCGCCAGAGCCTCAACAATCTCTTTTAGGGTCCTTGCAGCTCCTTTGAGCTCCTTTATGCAAGGACCCTTCAGGTTTTTCGACTTCTTCACTGTTTCGAAGATAGTCGCCACCTTAACTCCGGCCAGAGCCTTCAACGTAAAAACGTCAAGGCCCTCCACGTCTAGAGGCTCAGTCTCGGAGCTCGCCGCCGATCCCACCTTTGAGCCGGTCTTGGATCCGGCAGCTGAGGCAACGACCGAGTCCGTCGTCGAGGCCTCCGAGTCTGCCCCGCTCAAACTCCCGGCCAAGGCCCGGTCAAATGACCCGTCGGCCTCCCCCATTATGCCGCGACCACCGCCGACGTTGCGGCTGATGCGCCTTGCGGTGCCCCGCTGAAATTTGTTTGTTTTAGGAGCCTTCCGCTCCTCCATTTCCGTGTCGGAGTCCACCGACACACTCACCCGCTTCTGCGTGATGCGTTTCGCGCTCATGGTTCGCTGGAGACCCCAAGGTCATCCAGCAAGCCAAGAGCAAGAAAGCCAAGTCCAGTCAGCGCGCCAGGTCGTCAAAAAGCAAGAGAACAATCCGAAAAAAAACAAGCCAAGTCGATACAAGAAAATAATCCACGTCAGTCCAAGAAACAAGCCAAGTCAGATGATTAAACTAGTTCGGAATCCGTAAACAAGCCAAGTCAAAATATATAATACTAAAACACCACAGAAAACCACCCATAAACGACTCAAGACTCCCGACCTATCTTTTTTTTTTTTTTTTTAACGTGGGGAAATCCCTTTTGGATACCCACCCTCCCGGGGGAGAGAGTGGGTTATGTCCGAGTCGCACGGACTAAAACCCCACGGTGTACCGACAGACCGTTCTGTGGGGACGGCAAGGGATCGTTCAGGCTAATCAACCTTGTAGAGCCGCCCCCACGGTCCGCCCGGCGGAAGGTGACCGCCGGGCTCCTACCTATAGAGGGACAGACCGGGTACACGCCGGCTGCCCCCCCTCGTCCGCCGGACCTGTGCAATGAGGAGATGGGCCCCCCGGAGCTAACCTAAGCTAAGCTAACATATTCATACTTATATGAGTTATTGAAACATATATGTGTACCAAGCATACATACCTCAAGAATTCTTATATATTATTTTGTGTCGGATATGATTAACTTTTGTTTAAGAGTTAAAGTACAAGATGTAAATAAATGAGTTTGGTGTATATAATTTACATTCATTTTTAAAATTATCGTATCTTTCTTGCCGGTCCGTCCCATAGAGTTTAATGGAAAAGAAAAGCCGTTTTTTTTTCAAATAATTTGTCTATATTACAGATAATGCAGCGTAAACTGTGTTACAGGTGTCTCCGAAAACGTTAAATTTTAAAAATATTTTAATATTCAATTTTTGACATAATGTACCTACAATATAGTAATGTAGCTTTTCTTTTATGCTACATAATAATGTCATTACTGCCTTTTTTGCTTTCACTGTAAATGAAACAGATGTGAATTTAAATATTCTTATCGGACCGAACCACTTTCATACAATTAAAACATGCTCATAAAGTCAATATCTACAGACGCTTTTTGCATAAATACAATTGGAATTATGCACCTGAGTAATTCATACTTATTATTATATCAAATAATGTGATTAAAGCAGACTGGCTGGAAAACATATTGTATGTCTTATACCATCTCTTACGTAAGGTTACGTTGCTTACACGAGGTGTTTAAATGTATGAACTGCTTAAACATCGACTGTCTCTTTTTATTTAATACTAACATTTATTAGTATCTTTTTTATACAGGTCAACTGATTTTAAGTGATCTCCGCCGTCCATAGACACTAGCAACACCAGGGGAGTTGCAAGTTCGTTGCCAGACTGATTTTGGTGGGTGGAGCGGGGCAAGGGAATGTGAGGGGTGCCTCCGGCACTCTCACTGGCCGGACTTAACGCAGCAATGGAAGCATTACTACTTCACGTCGGTTTTTTGTGAGAGGGTGGTACTACCCAGGCGAGTCGACCTATTCATGCTGAAACCAGTAATAGCTTCGGCGTGGCTCTACCACCTACCGAAAGATACACCTGAAAAAGGTAAATCTGAAACTAGTAATAGAAAGAGCGAAATATTAGTAAGTAAAACAACACAAAGTAATTAAAAACCGCATTCTTAGTTAACGGTTGAACCTGACGTCGTTTGACAATGTTTAAAACAGTGTTTAAACATCCAATGACTTAACTTTTTTAGGTACATAGTATTACGTGAGGATGTGGGGAATACTATGGCCTCCTTCTGCGAGGAAGTCGTCTCGCAGAAGGAGGCGGTGGAGAGGGTCCGCGTGAAGACCCTCTAAGCGACCCTCTCCGCTAAAGAAGACCCGGTAGGAGGAGGCTACAGTTTACATGCTTCCTCCCGCCACCATAGCCGGACCTAGGGAAGGTGGACCAGGGGGGCCATCTTTCCATTGCACAGGTCCGGCAGACGGAGGAGATGGCCGGTGTGTATACGGCTGTCTCCTAACAAGACGGGGCCCGGCGGCGGCGGTTTTGCTGCTGGGCCAACCGATGGGGCAGCACGATGAAGTCTATAGAGATCTCGTACCGCCCCAGCTATAGCGGAAGGCGTACACCGTGGGGTTTCAGTCCGTGCGAGTCGGACATAAACCACTCTCTCCCCCAAGAGGGTAGTGTATCCATAAGGGATTTCCCCATGTAAAAAAAGGTACATCTTGCACAAATAAAATCAAACCTTTTTTGTGCTCTAAGATGTAGTAACGGCCAAGCAATTCCAGGTGGAAGTGCAAAGTAACCTCCACTATGATATTTAATATTGGATTACCGCAAAATAATGCCTTCTATCAAATATAAAAAATCTGAGATTCATTACACTTTTCTATTCGAGTGTCCTAGTTCATCTCGTTGAATATCAGTTCAGAATTATAACAGTACCTGATGTGTTTTATTACAAGTCAACACAACAACTGCGGTCGTGTCGTCTTCGAACATTGACTGTAAATACCAAGGCATAAGATACTAGGTGACAAGAGGTATGCTAACTGACACCGTAATAAGGCAAACCGGAGCTCTTCGTGATAATAATATTTCTAAAGCATTCTTTTTTGTTAAACTGGCATGTTGAAATTACTTCGGGGGCGCCATTAATTACCTGAGGGAATCAAGGGGGAGGGGTACAAGCTGAAGTTCACTAAATGTCAAAGATGGGAAAGACAAATATCTTGTAAATTTTTGGGCAATTTTTTGTAAATGAGAAAGTCATATTAGTTTAAAAGAAAACATGTATCTAGATGAAAATAAGCCGAAAACTGACACAATTCTTCTATATATTTTAATATTTCCCATTTAAGTATTATTTAATGTTATCACTGTGGTTTAATTACGATCTAAACAACCTGAAATATTGTTTATCAGTTTTAATAGAAATTATAATGCAAATATGGTGTTTCTTTTTAATTAATCCAACATTTATAGTGAAAGTACAAAATCTGAGAGATCTCAGATGAGATTAGTGGTGGGGGAGGGGAGAGGGGGAGGGGAGGCCGAGACAAATGTCACGATATCTCACTACGGAAGGGAGGGGTTCAAAAAATCCTCAAAAGCGCCTTACCTATTGTGCACGAATCATGCAAAAAGTATTGGATAAATTTTGACCAATTTATTTTCTTCACTTCATACAGGCTTGATCCTTATTTAGAAATTATTAGCTATATAATATGATAGCTTAATTTAATATAGTTATTAAAGTTTTAAGATACTCCTTTTTCTTTTAAACAGCGTTCAGCGATGTTTGTTTTTTTGCTGCAGAGAAGTTGAGTAAGCGGTATGGTGCTTATGTTTTTACCTCTGTACATAAACTATATTGTTAAAAAAAGATGCAGACGAAGTTACGGTAAAGGTACAAAGGGTACGGTAAAAAATAAACGATTAACACATTAACTACTATCTGAAATTCGTGTTACCAATATTGATTATACTTATCTAAGTGTTTTTAAAATGACTGCACTGTATGTGACAGTAAGCATAATGTGATCCAAAACTACAGACGAAATTACAGATTTACAATCTATCGTCATCTCCACTGTGATGCCGACCTGCGAGCATCTTAACCACATATCTACAGATACCTCATTAACTCTTGAATATTGGATATCTATGTCTATTCTATCTATGTATATAATACGAATGTAAATCTAATGTGAGTGTATTGTCTAGATTTTTGTGAAAAAAATTGTTGCAGGTGTCTTGGAATCTTGGAATAAGTAATAAAATACATTTTAAAAATTTTTAGAAATGTCTGTCTGTCAATCTGTTTGTCTGAACACGCGTCACTACTAAAGTACTGCACTCACGATAAAATCAAAATCATAAGGCATATCCTTGAGTAACATTTAGTCTTGGTTTCATTAATATCGGTTCACTCTATCAAAAGTTATTGTAATTTTAATGACGATGCGACTTAAGTACGAGAAAAAAATAGACAATACAATGAGATGATTTTATTAGTCACTGTTTTTTTTACATTAGGTTCCGCGCGGACGGGGTCGTGTGCACAGCTAGTATAATATATAATCTGATAACCCGGTATCCAACATTCTTAAGCGCTGTAAGGGATGTCTCACCTGAGTTATTATGGTTATAGTAATTTACTGATAATTGTAGGCAATTCTACTTTGATTATTTTTTTTAATTATACGATATTAAGTGACTACTTTTAATCACTTGTGTAAACTGCGGAGTTGCCACAATATAGTACCTTTTTGATATAAATACGCAACTTGTGGAGCTACTAACTAACTATAATGGCGCTTGACATTCATCGCTGTTATTTGCCTTAAAAATGGTATCAAAGAAGAGGATCAAGTACTTTTATATGATTGTTGAATTTAAAATATAATTTCCTAATTTATCGTTAATACTAAGCTTTGTAAAGCATATTATATTATTATAGTAATTAATAATACACA
Organism: Antheraea yamamai; assembly: GCA_036509395.1. Classification (NCBI taxonomy): domain Eukaryota; kingdom Metazoa; phylum Arthropoda; class Insecta; order Lepidoptera; family Saturniidae; genus Antheraea; species Antheraea yamamai. The sequence goes on from AP028428.1 coordinate 4,945,711, forward strand.
ATATGTGCATTAAAGCGCGTTGCTTGCAGTCGACATTGAAAGTCGGCATTGTCTTACGTAATGCTAGATACAGCGGGCGAGTGTATCGGGTGTCACTTGGTTGCACGTCTTGTGTATTGTATTCTACTTTATTTTCTAGAGATAGATTTTGATCGACTTCTCGATTTTCACGTCTTATCAGGATTTATAATGCCACGGTCACGGACGATCATTGTTAAACACCTTACGCGCTGCACTTGCGTTGTTCTCGTATTGTTTATTTATTTTCGTCTCTTGAAATATATGACCATAAGTTTGCCAGACACGATGAGCTAATTGTCTAATCAATTTTTATAAGGAATTTCCATTTTATTTCTAGAGATTCGCAGTATATCTTTTTTATACTTCTTAGGTTTTAGTGTTTGGCCACAAATCTCATCTGACAAGGTGACAATGACAAGTTGGTGTAAGATGGCAAAGTTAAAATGGACTGGTTCTCAAGTACAGCGGTCTAAATAAACCCCTAAAGGCTTGGCAATAGATTTTGAATTTGAGGGTGGTTGCTCACCAAGGGGGTTGAAAAAAGCCCTGCCACACATTTTCTCGGAATGTAGATTTTGGTGCCAAACTTAATATTTACAATATCTTCAGTAGGTTCTAGTGTTCACCTTATAGCTTCATGGAGAAGACGTAAATATATCTTCATAATTTGCTTTGTTTTCTTTTAGTGTATTTAGTAATCTACTATTTTGTGATATTGATAATAAAATCCACGTATATGCGACTGTTTTTGATAAAGTATTGGATATTCGGTATTTATTTATTTATTTAAGGACAGCTAGTGACAAACATACCACACATGAATCGACACTACATATGAACAATTTACAGGCACATTGACCTTTAAAAGCTGCTACAGCATGCACTATGTGGTACACAAATTAAAATCTAAACACTATAAAGATAAACACAGTACAAACTAAAATAATAACAAATAATCCTAAATAGCTAATACTAAAGAATTATTACTCAATGAAAATATGTTCGGTATATTCCATTAAACTTTGGTTTAAAACTATGAATAGAATTTGTAATTAATGTAACCATATTTTGTAAGGTAAATGAAAATGCAATCAAAAGTATTAACAATTGTAAGCTTATTTATACCAAATATACGTTATCATAATATACATTATGATCATTTATTGAAATAAATAATAAATACATTTAAATAATTGTAGATAAACAGATAATGTTACAATTTTGAAGCTTTACATATGAAAATTGGTATCTGAGATCTAATTTACGAATAAGGAAAATACATATTTACTGTTTCTGGATTATAACTGTTAATAGCGTATATAATTAAAAAGTAATAATTATTAATGTCTAAGATATATTACTGATGTTAATAACACACTATAAATGCAAAAATATATCCGTTTGAATGTTTGTCTATCAATCACAGTCAAACGCCTAGACGCCTAAAGAAAAATCACAAAAAGTAGATTATGTCATTGAGTTGAACACGTTATCGGTTATACGACATAGATACTTTTTTTTTTAATTACGTAGCGGACGAGTTATAAGTTAGTAAGTAAAAATTTGCATAAAAATCCTGTTAGTTTTGAAATAAGGGATTCTGGAATTTGTATCAATATATGTAATATGTATGCCATATGTACAATCCTCGCCAAACTTTTTGACTGCTGTGAATATAGTGGCGCAGTGGAATTGGTATTTATAGATGCTATATGCACTATCCTCACCAAACTTTTTGCCTGCTCTGAATATAGTGCCGCAGTGGAATTGGTATTTTTATATCCTATATGTACAATCCTCGCCAAACATTTTGACTGCCCTGAATATAGTGGCGCAGTGGAATTGGTATTTATATATGCTATATGTACAATCCTCGCCAAACTTTTTGTTTGCTCTGAATATAGTGACGCAATGGAATTGGTTTTTTATATATGCTATATGTAAAATCATCGCCAAACATTTTGACTGCTGTGAATATAGTGGCGCAGAACACAACTTTAGGTATAAATACGTAGTTATAATACCAATAGAACTTGAAGATTGATAAATACTGATTATAGAATCCAATAAAAATATTTTGATTTTATTTTGTATTAAAGTCTTGACTTGTATTATGTATTCAGACCGGCCAAAAATATTGACGAAGGCCAATATATGTATGTATCAGTGTAGGATTATGACCTTTCAATGTGCGTTTTTTCGTAGATGATTCTAGGTTATTTATTTTTTGGATTTGATCGACCCTTTGCCATTTATATATGCCATGCCAGGTAAATATCTTTTCCCCCTCTGTTTGTCAACCGATTTTCCTTTTCTTTACATAGAACTCATTTATATATCATCGAGAAATCGAAGTTTATATTCGTCATCATATGTAATTGATTTGTTTCTTTTGTTAAATTTAGAATGCTAATAATAATAAGGATCATTATACTATGGTGTCATGGCCAAGAGCCAAGACCAACACCTAAATAGACTGTCAATGGGTAGCTGGATCAAGTGATTAATTCAGAAGACAGTTCTACTCAACACGACATGCATAGTGAGGAAATTCTTTCCCCATATCGCTATAATAACCGATAGCTAGGACTTTCTTGCCATGGTCAATGGTAAATAATTTTATATTTATAAACTAGATGATACCCGGGACTTTGTCTGCATTGTTTATTATCTTAACAAAATATTTTATGTAACTTTGCTTTTTTTATATTTGAACTGCTTTTTTATGTTTGATAACGAAACCATTGATTAGCTGTAAGAAAATACCTTGTAGTATTAAGCTCGCCAGTATACAAATGAAAAAGCGATAAAGTATTTATTGATTCATTTATTATGTACAGAGGAAAAAAACACAAGCATCACCCCGCTTACCTCTATTTTCAACGGCTGGAAAACAGACATCGCTGAACGTGTAGTTCTTATAAAAATCATGATTTCTTAATACTTTAATAACTTTGTATTAAATGAAGCTTTTGTAATTTTTTAAATATAAATTTTAAATAGTAAAATTAAAAAAGGATTGATCGAAATCTATCCAATAGTTATTGATGATGCGCGCATAACGGCAGGCCGTATATTGTTTAAGATATTATGTATTTGTGAATGTATAAATTGTGATAAATAATGATAACTTTTTCAAAGATACGGGGATAATCACCACGTTAGTCCATAACGTATGTGATTTCAAGCGACGAGAAATCTATGTTTTCATCTATTATATTACCAACTAGCTGTGCCCACGATTCCGTCCGTGTCGATCCTAATGTAAAAAAATAGTGACTAATAAATTACTACTTTTCTCTCATACATGCCTCGAGTCGTCATTCAAATTACAATAACTTTTGACAGAGTGGACCGATTTTAATGAAACAAAGACTAAGTTACTCCCGAGGATATGCTTTATGAATTTCTTGATGAAGTTTTATTGTGATCTTAGTACTTTAGCAGTGATGCGCGTTCATACAAACATACAGACAGACATTTTAAAAAATGATTGAAATGTATTCTATTACTTATTCTTCGACACCTGCAACAATTCTTTTCATTAAAATCGAAAAGGTACAGACCCATTAGATTTACATTCTTACTATATGTATAGATTTGAGGGCCTGATGTTACTTCGTCCCCTCACTCGCTTGCATGTATGTGCTCCCGGGCTACCTAAAGAGTAACAAATAGTTTGCCGCTACACTGTTCCACATAAATTGAACCTCGCAGCGACAAATAGAGTAGTCAATCGATGATTATAAGTGATGGATACTCTCTATTTAGCCATACGATAAAAAAATGTTGAGGCAGTCAAATGACTGTCGACAGAAGTGAAAACTCAAAACAACGAAATAAATGTGTTCTCTTTTGAATTTTCATATTAATTATAGTGTGAATTATTATATTTAAATTTCGGAATTTGTTTTTTTTTTTTAATTATTAACATTAGTGTATATTGTACATAGAATACACATGTAGAGAGGCCCGCGTCACTAGTCTGACGCAAGCGCGATTCGGCCGGTCATGCCTACGTAGCATGCCATGACTCGAAACTATTTTATCTCCTACCAAAAACACCGTTCTACGCGCCTAAAGAAGTGTCCACTTCAATAAAAAAACCAATTTAAAGGAATAACTATAAATAATTTCCGAAAAATACTTTAATACATGTCGGGGTACATTTTATATCTTTCCGTATATAGTGTTTAAAAACGACTAATTATAGTACGTATTACTACATTATTTATTACTAAATTATTATTATCTATAAAATATTACATTGAGCCGATTTATTTCTCCGATAGTTCGACAGTATGATCGTATTAAATTAGGTTATCCCAGAAAGAGAGAGTGAATCCCGCGATAAATGATGTGGGAGGTTATCATTTCAATGTTTGTCTAAAATTGACGCTCCAATTGCGAATGCATCGAGCACCGCCCCGATATTATTTTTATTGTTTTATATTCATCTTCAATTGTAACTGGAATTAAAGCATTTTATCTAAATATTGAGTTAAGCATTGGTTGATTTATCATCTATATCTATCTATATTAATATTATAAACTGAAGAGATTGTATGAACGGGCTAATCTCAGAAACTACTGGTCAGGTTTGAAAAATTATTTCAGTGTTAGATAGCTCATTTATCAAGGTAGACTATAGGCTATATATCATTACGTTAAGACCAATAGGAGCGGAGCACCAATGAAGAATGTTTAAAATCAGGGTTAACGTGCGTATTATGTAAAAATATTTTCACTTTTTAGATAAACGAAGTCTCGTGTTAAAGATAGCGTAAGCCCAAAGTAACTATTTAACGCGGACAGAGTCGCGGGCAGAAGCTGATTTAATTACACTTTGTTCTAATTATAATTGACGTGCGATATTTGTATGCGTTGTTAATGAAGATAATATTAATTCCTATGACATTTCATAATTCTGGTATGAGACAGATGGTTCTTTTAAGAAAACTACGCAATTATATTTCCTATTATTGTTGACTAACAATAAACGTTACATTCAAAAATATGTATATTTTTAGACATATATTGCGTTAGTAATATTTTATGAGTATATATAGTAAATATTTATGGTCAGGTTTAGAATAAAAATTCTCAGTTCCTCGAAATTCCTTATACTATATACCTTATACTGTATTATTATAAAGACATTATTCTATCGTGACAAACCTGGATAGATAATTTCGTTATATCATAATTTACTAAGAGATTAAATCATTTATATGTATATCTGGTGCTCTTATGGTGTGAGACTAAATATAAAAAACAGGGTGAGTCGTATAGGCATACGATAGAAGTGAAATATTTGTACTACAACGAAACACTTTTGAGTACCTACTTGATTTTTGCCTTGCATTTAGCCGGAATTAAGGAAAGTGTGTAAAATATTGTGTAAAAACAACAACATCAAATAAATCAATCAGTAATGGATACATTAGTTGTCTTCTGATTTATGGAACCCTAAAAATAGCATATCGTTGTCCAATTAAAGCAACAATTTCACACAAGTCTGATAGATAACGTTATAAAAGCGTTGAAATGATAAAACAGCTCAAAGAAAACTGTGTCATAACCTTGATCCGAGTGCTATGTTACAAAATTGATAACCCCGTGTCGGGGAATCGAATCGGCTATCACTTACAAACCAGATTTGGGTGTTACGCAAGCGGAAACACTGTTTGAAGTGGGCTCGGTGATAAGTAATATGTGTTATGTGAACGTAGCGTGAACATCTGAATATTGCGAATTTAATAACAAATATGTAAACGTGATACCAACAAAATATCTACAGTTCAGTCTTAGAGAGTATTGATCTTCTTTTTGTTACCCTTATCGCACCCAAGTACTCATCTGAAGGTGGTAGAGCCACGCTGAAGCTATTACTGGTTTCAGCATGAATGGGTCGGCTCGCCCGGGGTAGTACCACCCTCTCGCAGAAAACCGACGTGAAGTCTTGCATTGCTTGCATTGTTGCGTTTCGTTCGATCAGTGAGAGCGCCGGAGGCCCACATTCCGTCCCCTCTCCTCTCTCCCTCCCTCCCTCCTCCTTCCCCCAAACACAGGCTGGAAACGCACTTTCAACTTCAATGGGGTTATTAGTGTCTATGGACGGTGGTGATCACTGAACATCAGGTGACCCACCTGTTCGTTTGCTATAACATAAAAAGTAGGGTCCACACAACGTGTTTTCCTTTTCCACTCCTCCCTGCCAGATTACATCTCAGTGTTCACAACTTTTATACACATATCACTTTTCACACAGCCCATCCATACATTTTTTGGTCCTTCTTTACTCCTATATCTCTTCTTTTCTTCTTCTTCTTACCATTGTTCCATCTAAGTAGGGTCGGCACACATGTTTTCCTTTTCCACTCTTCTCTGTCAGATTTCATTTCAGTATTCACAACTTTTATACACATATCACTTTTCACACAGCCCATCCATACATTTTTTGGTCCTTCTTTACTCCTATATCTTTTCTTTTTCTTCTTCTTCTTACTATTGTTCCATCTAAGTAGGGTTGGCACACATGTTTTCCTTTTCCACTCTTCCCTGTCAGATTTCACCTTAGCATTCACACTTTTTATACACGTATCAGTTTTCACACAATCAATCCATATCTTTTTCGGTCTTTCTTTACTTCTATATCCGTCCACTTAAACACTCAACATTTTTCTAGTTACACGTCTTTCATCTCTTCTTATAATATGCCCGTACCACGTTAACCTATTATTGCTCAACATCTGTCACTAGTGTTATTTTCAAACTTCCTCTGATATACTCATTCTTAATCTTATCCATTCTAGTTATACCACACATCCATCTTAACATTCACATCTCTGCTACATGTAATATTTTGTAATCCGTCTCTTCCATAGCCGAGCATTCGGATCCATATAACACGACTGGTATAAATTACATATAAAGTATTGATCTTCATATATAACCATAAAATAAAAACAATTGCAGTTAATTTTATGAAAAAACACGAATCTAATATTCATTGTTCTGTAATCTTATTACATAAACTTATTCAGACTCAACTCCTCTCAAAGGGTATAATTTAAACATCGCAAAATTGTATTCTAATTAACTCACAACTGTTTTATTACAAGAAAATTTTTGTTTCTATAGTTTAAGTGATACATGAAACTACGCACATTAGAGAAAAACACTTAGCAAAGAAAAGGATAAGGAAAGAAAATGGCGTAACAAAAGAAAAACAAATTATATATTATCTCGACTAAGAAAAACCAAAGAAAAAGATTTATTACAAAACAGATGCACGCTTCCTGTTATAAATTAATTATACTTAATTTTATTTTCATCGATGATTTTTTTTATATTTTGCAGGTGTGCTTTTGACTACAGCCTCATCTGATGTCAAATGACGATATGGTCTAAGATCGTAAACACGCCAAACCTAGGGTTGAGTATCAAGTGCAGCTGTCGGAACACACTAACAGTGGCTTGGCGACAGCTTTCCAACTTGAGGGTAGTAGACAACCGGGCGAATTTAGAAAATGCGCTAGCACCATGCGAACATTACAAATTACAATGTTTGCAAATGGGAAGATCGTAAACACACCATGATTTTCTTCCCAAGATAAACATAGATAGTTTCAATCTCAGGAGGTTCCAGCTTTTAGTAACGCAGTCAATGATAATATAATAATATGAATATCGGCCTGTTATAGTCTCACCGCTGGGCCCGAGGGAAAATGCAGACATAACCGTGACAATATATAATATGACGTATGGATGATTTCAAATCCCGAGAAATTCTCAGTCACAATTTTTCCCAAATACTTTGGTATGTATGTATACTTTATACGTTTTAGAAACTGACCACAATATCACCCGTTAAATGATGATGAGGCTTAAAATGGTAGACACGCTAAATCAAGAAAAATATTTGTTCTCAAATGCAGCTGTCACAGAACATGTATAGTTGCTTGGCAACAAATTTTCCACTGAAGACATTTTCACTGAGGGCGGTAGCAAGCCAGGCTAGCTTAGAAAAGGACCTACAGTTATGCTATTGTTTCGATATTTTTATTCACTGAAAGCTCCTTCATTGCAGATATTAGAAACTAGATTGGCCGAATTCAAATTTACTTATTTAATTAGAAAATAACTAGCGGGCCCGGCAGACGCTGTCCCGCCCTGATTATGAAAAAATCCTTGACAAATTATATATTAAAACGTTCCTCATCAATCACTCTATCCACCGGTGAAAACCGCATGAAAATCCGTTCGGTAGTTTTTGAGTTTATCTCGAACAGACAGACCGACAGACGCGGTAGGGGACTTTGTTTTATACTATGTAATGATATCCGCTGTTCAAATACTCAGTCACCACTAATGAACCACCACTTGTCTGAAGTATTCCTAATAATCATTTTATTATTTAAAAAAAAAAACTAAGAAAACTTAATAAACGGTATAGGAACAGTACAATAATTACCGCGAGAAACACGTGAGTGAGTTTAATTAAGTGCTTTATGGCGTAATAAATTTTAAATAAACATGTTGTTTTTCTAATTTTATCGTATTATATATTGTTACCTACCTATTTTATGTTTTTCCTCTTTACTACTTTGTTTCTATGAACTTATAAAAATAGATTATTACTATATAGTAATAGTAATAGATAGTAAATGGATATTTATAGCGTATGCTCGCGGCCCGTTTACGTTAATGTAGTTTTAACATATCTCTTGGGAACTGTACTTTATACCTGGATAAAGGGTACCCTATATACTTTGCATATTCCATGATGATCGGTTAAATAGTTGTGGCGTGAAAGCGTAACAAAGAAACTCACATTACTATTTATAATATTAGTAAAGGGTAATAAGGATAACATACAAAGAAAATTGAAGTGTCTGTTGGTTTTACGGGCTGTCTCCGTAATGGTTGAATGGATTCTTACGAAACTTATACTGTCAAATAGAGATGACTTTTAAGATTACTAATGGTTGTACAGTGGTCGTACTTTGATCATAATAACGGGTATAAAGTTTTCTCTTCACTTCGTAATGTATACATATTACCTGTATTTATTTTTGATTTCTTTGCTAAGTGGTAAAAACTTTATTGAATATTGTATTCATTTTGTAGATTTTTGCTCACCATCAGGCACATATAGTCACTTTGCTGAGCTACGATAAAAAAAAAAGACATAAGGAGCATGCGTTATGACGATTTGGGACTTATGAATAAAGGCTTCAATTTGTTGAAGGCAGGATAGAAAATGTTCCGTTTGCAAAGAGGGCAAAAAATCTCTAGTTTTATTTCTCCAAACACCACTCTGAAAATCTTTAAAGGTCTTTAGAGAACTTATAAATATAAGTTTTTTTCGAATGTTCCCATTTTCAATTACTGTTTTTATATATTTTTTTTTTAATTTCAGGATTCCGAAATTTTTAGGATGGTAGTTATGAGAAGTAACGCTACTAAAAAATAGAAATTGAAAAACCACCAATTTCAGTATTTTCTTTTGCATTTTTATACAAAAACTACTCCTACTAAACTAAACTAGAACTACTATACTTAATAGAACAGCTATTTTGAACAATCATCGTAGTGTACGTAGAGTGTACGAATAAATACTTTAAATGATAACTATGGTTCAAAAAGTTACGAAAATAATTGAAAGGAAGCAAAACAACGCCAAGATTGGTTCTTTCAAAATGGCTCAAAACAATAAACTGTAATTAGGAATGTTACCGAATTAATGAATAATTTTAATGTAGATTAATTATGTATAATTGCGTATTTAATCTTTTTTATGTATATACGGTTTTTAAGCTTATAACTTGCTGACTCTAAACACTTAATAAGTCACTTGGGAGATAGCATGAATTTTAAGTCTTACTAGCTGATGCTCGCGAATGAATACTGTGACGAATGTCTCATTGTATCACGAGAGTTACATATTTAATCTTGAGTAATTGAGATCTTTTCTTTTTTTGGTATTATAGGAGGCAAACGAACAGATGGGCCACCTGACGTTAAGTGATCACCACCGTCCATAGACACTTGCAACACCAGGGGAGTCGCAAGTGCGTTGCCAGCCTGTGTTTGAGAGAGGAGGGAGTGGGGGAGGGAAGAGGAAGGTTGGTGAGGAGGGAGGGGAATTGGTCTTCTGGCGCTCGCACTGATCGAACGAAACGCAACAATTCAAGCACTGTTACTTCACGTCGGTGTTTCTGTGTTTCGGGTGGTAGTACCCCGGGCGAGTCGACCCATTCATGCTGAATCCAGTAATAGCTTCAGCGTGACTCTACCACTTATAAAATGTTTATTTTTTAAATCGTAATCCTGTGGTTATTAATTAAACTCAGTAACGATTCTATAATAAGTTAATTATAAACAACCTCTCGTCGTCATCATCCTCTCTCTCTCTCTATTTAGCTGTAAGTTTCATCACAATCCATTCAACCGTTTCGGAGATTAAGTCAGGCAAACAACATACACTTCAATTGTATTTATATATATCATTACATAGTATAAAACAAAGTCGCCTAGCGCGTCTGTCTGTCTGTCTGTTCGCGATAAACTCAAAAACTCCTGAACGGATCTCCATGCGGTTTTCACCAGTGGATAAAGTGATTCACGAGGAACGTTTTAGTAGATAATTTATCTAGGATTTTTTATAATCAGGGCGGGACAACGTCTGCCGGGCCCGCTAGTAAATTATAAATGTATGTTACACATACGTTTATACGAATGGCGTCCGGTTCCCTAATCAATGTTTTCAGATAAATCGGATGCTAAAAATTCTATTCTCTCTCAATCCATAAAGAATATCTTTCCGTGTCTTGTATATGTTAAATAATATTTGTTCTATATTATTGTCTTTCTTTCTTTTATCTTTCATAATTGTATCTTCTGTATCGTATTGTCTATGTGAATGCTGTAATCGTTTTCAATTAGTAACGTAAATAATTCTCATAGCTTCCATATATGTTATACCTATTTATATTATGATATATGTGTTATAGTAATATTTTGTCGTTTCGGCGTCTTTTTGAACGTCTGTCCAAAGTCAGAAATAAATTTATCAATACAAAGCCCAACACACATTGCGTTGCAAAATATAAGTTAAGTAATTTAATTAAGGGCCCACAAAGAAGTTTATTTCAAACAAATGTATTGTTATCTTCAAATTCCTGTAATAAAATTTCTAAGCACTGAGTTAATACTAATATGCAAGCCGACCTAAACGTGATGTCGCAGTTAAATATAACTATGTAACGATGCAAATGTGAATAATAATCATAAAAATATGCAGGATGTATAAGCGATTAATGTGTTAGTAATAGGTATAATATTAAAAAAGTTCATCGAGTTAGAAGTACAGAGAGGATGCTATTATCGTACTCGTGCAATATTATTCACGTTTTTAAAGTTTACACCAACGTGACATTACTTGATTAGTTGTTAACAGTTCGAACGGTATTTTGTTGTATATTAGTATTTTTCTTCAATTAGTTTCGCTTGCAAATCAGAAAGTGAAGTGCCTAATATCGTACATATATCTTGTGCTTACTAGTGGAAAAAAATATGATTATCGTCTTCTACTTTATAGTTATTGCATGAATTTATAATAAAGATAAAGCAGAAAAAGAGAATTCTGTTTCTATTAAATTTGTAAAGGATTCCAGTCTAATCATGCCAGACGAACAAGGATCTGTTGCAACAAAACCTACTTTGAAAGCTCCCACTTCAATAGAACCCGACGAGACCACCCACCTCCATTTATATTACTTGTCCAAAGGTCACATATGTGTAAATTATCCATAATATAGGAATTTAAGCAAAAAACAGTTTCTTAGTTAGCATTTTACTTCTGTGTTTTTTTTTGTTAAATAATTTAATATTACTATTAATTAATGCCTTAAAATAATAATAATAGGGTTCTAAATTAGGTTAAATGAAATGTTAATGAAAACACAAATATAAATCTCGTCTATGAGAATTATTCTCTGCTTTGCAGTGTTAGACCCTTTAATAAAGTTGCTAATCTTTATGAAGCAACCTCCACACTTATACGTGTCTCCATTAGTATACTGGCGTACTGTACAAAAAACATGAAATTATATATTCTTAAGTAGGTACTCATAGTTAAATAGGCCACTTAAATGAATTCAAAAGTTGAACATGAAAGTATCACAAAACTATAAGTACGGCATACAAAATACCGTCACAATTAAAGTTTTAAAATTATTCTCGGTGCTACAACATCAGAGCCTTTAGTAAAGTTGCCATTCTTTATGAAGCAACCTCTACACGTACACACGTGTCCGCTGGTACTACCACTAAGAAATCTAAGAAGCTTACTGCACATAAAATATTAAATTATGTTTTCTCAAGCAGGAACTCAAAGTTAAATAGGCCATTTAAACGAAATCAAAAGTTGAACATGAGAGTATCATAAAACGTATATAGGTATAAATACGGAATACAAAATACCGTCATAATTAAAGTTTTTGCGTATTAATATGTTTTGCCGGTTCGTAGAGCAGGAAACAAGACGATATCATGAATTTCGTTCTTAATGTGAGTGAAACAGTGTTTGTTTGAACTGGCCCTTGTTTGCTCACTTTTTCCCGATTACCTAATGTTAACAGCATGTTGTTGTTGGCCTTGTTGGCTTTTACGTATTTACAGCGTCACTGAAGTATGTTTACTGATGCATTATAATTTTTAATACCTTGAAATTTAATTTGAAAGTGGATATTTTATACAAATTATTTATTTAAATGTAAATAAAAATACGTTAATAATTACGGATTACAAAATATAAAAGTATATTAAATTAATTATTTTGTGATTGTATAGTTCTTTAATTGTAATTATATTACAATTTTAAAATGTGCTAAGTTTTAGGTTTTGAAATAGAAATTGGTAATTACGAAAGAATTCGACATTTTTTATACTATTTCAATATAGTAAATATTAATTTTTTATTATAAATTTATTCATAATTTTAATGAAACAGTTAGTTAATTATATCTGTATAGGTATTTATATGTATTAAATCTTTTTGAGAAGCCCGCCGCTTTTAACGTAACTGGCCGCGTTTGGTAACTGGTCTCTTTTCTAGGTTCTAAGTTTCGACATAATATTATAAAAACTTGTATTCATCTACTATTTTACACAAGTCTACTCTAAAGTCTTCCCCAACTTTAATCTTCGATTCTTTGCGTCCAGTCTTTGCCAGTCAACTCGTTTCCGGCATACCGATTAAAATGAAGCTATTATCTGTAAATAATTTGTTATTTTGATACCTAAGGATAAGGGATTCGAAGTTTGACCACTTCATATATTGTTGTGATGTAATGTAAGTATTTCAAAAATAGAATATTATAAATATTTTAAATTCACAGTGGCCGATTCAAAATGGTCGCTTCTTGTGGCGCGCTGTCAAGGTCGGACCGCTGATCTCACCACATATTTTTTTACTACACACAACTATTACACTACTAGTTTTAGATGCAAGTACAAGACGTCTATGGGATAGCATGGAGTAAAGGAAAAGTGACGTCTCCTTAAAACGGTAGGTTTATATTGAAACGCTCACACGCAGTCTATTGTAGCCAATCAAATGGTCTTTGAATATGTTAAGCCGTCAAAATAGTTTAAGACTTTTTTACTGCGATACGACTTTTTGTTGGTGTCATATTTTCGCCGGCGCCATTTTTCACAGAGGTACTTACTTACGAACATTTCGTAGACTTTTGAATTGTTTTGAAAGTTGAATCTTATTGTAATCGTTTTCCATTAATGAATCAAATTCAGTTACCAATATGTCGTAGGATTGTTTGGAGATTTTTTTTTTTTCGAATTGACTACGCTATTGAGCTAGCAAGGTCTTAACAGCAAGATTGTTTGGAGAATATATCCATTCTATCGACATAAGGTTCTTGAGGAATTGTGAAATACTTAAAATGTGGTTTTATAATTAGACTGTTTAAAAAACGACATTTTTTTTCTCAAAGCCGTACTGAAAAAAGACCTCTATGAAAACCAGGGTTTTAAATAAGAGTAATAAAGGCTATTTTAATATCTTTTTGTTGCATTCCGTTACTGAAGTATAAAGTTAAATTATGAAATAAATTAAATTCCTGTTTCGATAACTTTTGAATGGATTGTGTTATCGAAAAATGATAAGAGATATTTTTTTAGTGCATTCAATTTCCTCCAAAAATATATATCGTTTAGTAGAATCCGGGAATGGGCTTGTCAGCTAAAAGATTTAAAAAAATCATGTGTTATTTTAATGGAGAATAGAAACCCCCGTTTGCGACCTCTAATCATTACATAGTATAAAACAAAGTCCCCCACCGCGTCTGTCTGTATGTCTGTTCGCGATAAACTCAAAAACTACTGAACAGATTTTCAAGCGGTGTTCACTAGTAGATAAAGTGATTCATGAGAAACAATTTGGTATATAATTTGTCACGGACTTTTTTATAATCAGGGCGGGACAACGTCTGCCGGGCCCGCTAGTTAATATCTAATATCAAGAGCTCCAATTTTCTCAAGCGTCTTCATTTTGTAACCGGTAGATTTTTCAGTCCGAATTGAAAAAAAAGAATATTCGATGTTTTTCAAACATTCTGTATTTTACAATCATAATATATATGCCCATGGACTTATAGATTACACCAAGCATTTAGAAAACAGGGTAACACTTTTACAGTTACTTGCATATATTCTTATTAATGACATATAAGTTTCAGATCAAACGGGTTATGAAAGGGAATAATCATGTCATATTGAGGATTTCAAATTGTGAAACCTTAAAAATGCTTCTACATATGGACATAACACTGAAAGTCTGTTTCGAAAAACGTAGTATTTCACTGTGGACTCTATGAGGTAGACCTGTAAAGCTTTGGATTATGGAAAATTCTAAACAAAATTGTACAAAATACAGACTTAAATTAATTATTTTTTATCAATAATTTATAGGCTAGATATAGATAAAACCCGATAAATGTGTACAAATGATTGCTACTGCCTTACACATCGTGTAATACCCACCAATGCTCTGCGCTTAAACGTATGCGCTTAGACCATAGAATTAAGAAATCGCTTACATTTACAACTTGACTACTCGCAGGTTCGTAACTCTATGGCTTAGACTCTTTCTAATTTTATTTTTGACAAATAATCTTCTATATTATCATTGCTATTGCCGATTGAATAATAATATTACAAATGTCTTGTGATTATTTCAATGTTCCAAGAAGATTGTGGCCTACTTGTTAGAACAAGGAGCTTAGTAGCATCTCAGAAATCATTCTCAGTGGTATTCTTTTTATTGTTATTGTATTGTATTCTTACTAGTGCACAATAAGCGAACTATTTTACGTAAAATAATACCAATATTACAAAATATAGAGTCAAATAACACAAGATTATGAATAAAATATAAAATCCATTATATGATCGACTAAGATCCTGCCAAAAACATCCGCTTAGACTCTCGCGTTCCGGAATTAGTAGGTGTATCGTAACTAATATTACAAATGGGAAAATGAGTTTGTTTGTTTGTTACACGTTCAAGTCTTAATTACTCAACCGATCATTATTAATTTTGCATACACGTTGTCACAGGTAAAGAAAATGAGATAGGGTACCTTTTAATCAGAAAAACTATACTCCCGAAGTACACGCGTTAAAATACTTTAACGCGTGCCGCCGGCAAAAGCTAGTACATAATAACCGGATAGTAGGGCTTTGTACCACTGTACACATGTTAAGAAACTAGCCACAGTGCCTCTTTCTTAGTTTTTTGATCGGCCCGTGCTGTGTATTTTATTTACTGTTATATCAAATACAAAAATAAATTATTTCCATGTAGAAATCTCCAAAACATGTAAACAATATATCAAATATTTATTTATCAATACTATATATTATCACTACATGAAATCTTTCGACACTTAATCCTTATCAAAGGCAAAGCGGATTGTCTTTACGATACTTTCACAATGCGTTTATCTTATCAACAAAATATGATAGTCCGTAGTAAACATTGTAGTAGTGCGAGCAGAAAGCAAAGTTGTTTACGATAATCTTTATTTAACGCAGTATTTTTAGAATTCTTTTTCGCTCTTGTTCGTTCATTGCGCAACGGTGTGCTGTGGTATCATGCAGTTTTGATTTTTACGCATGTTTCATTAAAGTTCTATTAGGTATTTTTTTTATTTATGTATAACATCATTTCACGAACAAAAACAAATACAACTCACTAATACATACATGTATGAATACTTTACCTAGCTTAGTTTAGTCAGATTCAACAGCCGTAATGCTGCATTCAAGACAGCAGTTAAAGCCGTCTTTAGCTTGTTCTCATGCATCGGAGTGCCTCAAGTTTTCGTTCAAAAAAGTCCAGTGATGTTGTAAAAACCCCTCAAGCCAACGATTACTTATAGCCAAGTCATAGCCAAGTCAAGCAAGCTAAACATTAGTAAGAGAAATTAACTTCTTGTAATTGTAACGGTTTATACTTCTCACTCCGAGCTAGCTTACCGATGACAGGATTTTTAGAACGTACTTGACACATCGTTATATTTTGGCCAATATGAATAATAGTGACTCTATTCTCTTTCTTTAAGAGCTTTTAACCTCTTTAGGGCTAACTATGAGAACAAGTTATGAAAAGTATAAAAACAACGTAAAAAACAATAGATTCGAGTTTGCAATGTCATAAGCAGAAAACGGTCATTCTTAATTTATATTCTGAATATGTAAACCATTAATGTTTTCCTAAGTCTTTATTAACTAGGCTATGTGTTATTCTAACATGTGAGCTATATTAGTGTAGAATTTCATCAAAATCCGTTCAATAGTTTTTACATGAAAGAAAGACAAATGTCCATCTAATCTCACAAACTTTCTCGTTTATAATATTTAATAGGATTATCCAAATGCAAGTAATCAGCCAATTATGAATGTGTATAATTAAAATAATGCAGGTTAAATAAATTCAAGTATATTAACTTTCACATTTTTGTATTTTAGTAGAATTAATTATTGCTACATTTTATATTTTTAATGTTAATTTCATCATAACCCTTATAATGTTTTTACCAATTAGTGACCTATGTTAAATTTTATTACTATTAATACTCTGAAAACTCTTTTAACTACCAGTAATAGGCTCGTTAAATTCGGTTAATATGTTTTGTAAATTAGCCTGGACTAACAAAGAACACTTTAGATATATTAATATGTTTATATAGTCTTATACAGGTTGAAAGTTTAGACAGTAACAATATTTATGGAGGATAGTCTGCACTCGATTCTCATCCCAAATCAATTAAAAAAATAGGTGCTTAATATTTGACTTTAACATTTAGAAAAATACAAAAATTATACAAAATTTTCTATGTTAAAGCACAATGACCGTCGGGTGATTTTACTTTCATTTGAAAGGTAACATGGGAACGGTATGGATAAAGCAAAAAAGTTTATTGCTCGTTTTATTATCGAAGATTATAAATTCCGGGTATCCCCTTACAGCTTTGGGCATCGGTCATTGTGTTTACAATTTGAAAGGCTTAGAACAAACTTTAACTCTGTTGTTTAATAGTATTTTATATGTTAAATATGATCATGAAGTATTATATTCTAGAATACTGCTAGTATTTAACCTTTCACCATGTATAACTATTGTAACTTACTTATTGTAGGGCAGTAAAAATTGTTTGTTTGGAAACTTCGGAACGAACGATCCAATTCTGTTTTTTCTTATTATTAATATTGTTTTATCGAAAACGAAATTTAACGAGACGAAGTGGCGAGCGGTTGTTATGTCTAGTGAGGACCATATAAATATATAATACCATACAGGTATGTTTGTTTGTGTATTTTAGCATTTTTGTTGTATTTAGAATATAAACTTTCATGTAAGTCATCTGATATTTTTTATATTATATATTAGAGGTTATGTAACGATAGTTAGTACGATGCACTGGAATATGAAAGGGCTGTGTGTTTGGTTCATTTATTAGTAAAATTATTTCAATCAACAATAACTAGATAAAGGGTCACGTACAAAATCGAAGCTAAAAGCTGTCCGCGTAAATATATACTTATGTGTAGCTATTTGTTTACTAAGAAAGGGAGAAAAAAAGTTTTAAAACAGTTTTAAGTTCAACCTAATTACAATCATGACACCTAGTAATAAAGTCGCAAATGTTCAAAATATTATCTAATACTTACGATAAAACGAGCAAAGCAATAAATTACTCCCCTCACAAATGAAAAGACAACATAAACA
The DNA here is from genome assembly GCA_036509395.1 of Antheraea yamamai. Taxonomy (NCBI): domain Eukaryota; kingdom Metazoa; phylum Arthropoda; class Insecta; order Lepidoptera; family Saturniidae; genus Antheraea; species Antheraea yamamai. The sequence goes on from AP028428.1 coordinate 4,964,048, forward strand.
ACATTTAGTGTGAATTCAACCTTAACACGTAATGAATAAAGTACGTTTTCCCGTTATTGTGCGTGTTTGTGCGTGGTTGGAGAGCCTAGGCCAAACATTTGTACCACAGGTTTAAAATCGGTAATTTTGTAAAAAAATTAATATTATTTAAGGCATACCTTAAAACCGATTTAAATGTTTGTCCGTAATGTAATATTGAAACTGCACTTGTGTAGTGGGATTTATATGGTTTTTGTAATAAATGATAAATCGTTGATTGAACAATAATGGTCAACTAATTAGAAACAACAACAAAAAAGTATAAAAAACAATATTTTTTTAAGTATTAGTAATTAGTATTGTTATTTACGAAATAGCTACTATCCACAGCCTACCAATAGTTATAGTTAATATTTAGTGGCGTATCCCTTATTTTCAATAACAACACTGCAACGATGTTGCATTGATTCAATCAATTTCATACATTTTTCTAGGGGGATTGAATTCCATGCTTCAACAAATGCTTCATATAGTTCGTTTTGACTGGTGTTACGTTTGTTTGAGACTTTCTTTTTAACAATATACCAGAGATTTTCTATCTGGTTTAAATCTGGACTATTTGCTGGCCAGTCTAAAACAGATATACGCTGTTCGTTAAGGAAACATTTGACGCTAATGGCCTGGTGTTTAGTGTCATTGTCATGCTTGAAGATCCAGGTTTACAGCCAAATGATCGTCCGAGTAGGGAATCTTTGTGTGCTCTAAGATATTTTTGTATTGCTATTGATCCATTGTACCTTCAGTCTTCCGAACGGGTCCAACTCCCCATACGAAAAAACACCCCCAAACTTTAATGTTACCGCCACCGTGCTTTTATATAATATATAATCCTTGTGTATTTATAATTAAAAGCATTGTTTACAGGACGTCTAACATAGCGCTTTCCATCGGAATTTACTATATTTATTTTTGTTTCATCTGAAAATAAACTTATTTCCATTCTCGTACCGTGCAATTAACATATTTTTAGCGAATAATAATCGCTTCTCTCGGTGTTGCTTGGTAAGAAGCGGTACCTTTCGAGAGATTCTTCTAAACAATTTAGCTTCCACTAATCTTTGGCATATCAGTCTTGATGAGATGTTTCTCGGGTTATCAGGCGAAAAACTTCATTTTTAATCTAGTTGGAGCCTTTGATTGGGTCTTTTTTAGCAACACGAACGATTAGCGTATCTTCTCTGGGAGAGGTTTTTCTTGGCCGAGCCTTTCTGAGAACATTTTCAACAGTTCCATGTGTTTTATAATGATCAATTGCATTAAAAAATTTCTTAACAGAACAATTTAAATGCTCAGCTCAGCATAACTTTTATTTTTGCCCATTTTGAACAAAATAAAAAAATTCAGATTAAATTTTGAATAGCCGCTAAAATAATAGAAATAGCCAAGAAAGAAATGTTATTCTCCAATTTCAAAAAAAGAACGAGTTATGGATGCTTTTTTAAAATGTTTTTAATTAGGCGTCCAAGCGGCCAGTAACAGAAAATAAACCCCTACATGTGTAAGGCTCATTTTGTAATTAAAAGTAAGATATGTTTAATATTTTATGCATTTAATGAGTTTTTTATTTGAGTGGCTAATTATTGAATGTGTACGTTAAAGTTATTTTTTAGTTAGTTCTTTATTCATACGAAGTGTTTCTAATTATATGACCACCACTGTATACCCATATCATTTTACATTGTATTTGCAAGTATCAAACATAAAACGCTCTTTAGTCCATAAAAAGCTTACGTAAGCATAATAATTAAAATAACAGTTATTACAAAAAATATTAATTATCTTACACGGACAAAATATTTGCTAAAGCGCATGTCGCTGCTAGCGAGACATAGGCAAGCTTTGTACGGATAGAAAATAAATTTGATTTTTATCAACATTTTTTTTTGTAATTTTTTATCAGACCAAAATAAATGATTAGTCCGTGCGTAACAACTTATTACAGCGTAATCAGTCCCTACTTTGTTTGGCATTTTTCTGAACTAAGATTTCAGAACATAATAACTACCAAACGTTATTCACATATATGTCTAACATATCGGTGATACAATGTTAATCTTTATCTAATAATGTGTATAAATTAGTAGCTATTGTCATTATAATTCTATTAATAATTATTATTGTAAATATATAATATTTGAAGGTTAAAATAAAGTTAATACCATTAATTAATTTTGTCGATAACCGCAATAAATACAAGTAACGTATAATGAAATAAATTTTGTGCGGTCGACGAAATTATTCCCGGCATTGGAGATAATTCTAACGACAAATTAAAATTTACAGGAAACCACAATGCAAATGAGTAAAAGGAAAACAACAGTTGAAGAAATAACAGGAAAATTCCTTTTGTTAAAATTTAATTATTAACTACATACTTCATTAGTGTTGATAATTTGTATCGGTATATATACATATAACGTATTAATTCGAAATAAACAGGAAATACTCGAGAAATCTGTCGTATTGGTTAAGTTTTTGTGACGCATAACTAAATATAAATATTGTAAGATTTTTTTTAAATAAAATATACACGGGTATAACACGAGTTTTACTAAGCAGTTACTAAAATTTAAAATGTAGTTGAAATCATGTTCTAAATAATTGTTTATAAAAGCGTGTCCAAACGGTCTCTAACTAAACATCTGATTTAAGTTTTTTATGCAAACAAGTTTGAATAGCATTCGTTCAATTCGATCTCATCATTCAAAAACGTTCCATTACATACAGATATTTTGCGAACAATTTCAATTTATAGATAATATTTTTTATCAGATCTTCATTAAGAAAATGTATTTATGATACGTTAAATTGGTTATCATTATTGCGATATTTTAGTTAAAAGAAAATGATGTATAAGATACGCAATTTATAAGATTTATATATTACATTAAAGTGCGTAAGGTGGAACGACAGTATAATGACAGATTAAATATAGTGTCAGATGTCAATTGTGTCAAATAGTAGTAGGTATGATTTACTTGTGAATGACTAAAATTGTTTAATTTATTTATTTCTTCCAAATTAATTATACCCATATAATCCATAATTTACTATGAAACTTCTTTTGCCGGCAAATAGAGATACAGTTAATTACAACAACAGAATAAGAACTGTCAACTTAGACAAGTGTTAGAGAATATTTAAATTACAATAATATTCATCTGTAAACAAGGGTAGGCTTTTTTAAGTAAGAGTTTAATGCGAAATTATCTTTTTTGTAATAACTCGGTCAGTGTTTAAAAATCAACTAATGAAACGCCATCTTTTGACTTTTCTACAGATTGTACTAAGCTGAGTAAACTTAGAAAACTTTAAATTGATATATCCTTATTTTTCACTAGCAATTTCTAACGGCTTCACTCGCTTTAATGTAGACTTGACCGATGCCTTGGGAACACTACTTTTTTCACATCTGTACTTTTTGCAACGTGTTTACAAAATGTTAAAACGATCGACTGAATTGTTTATGCATAAAAGCGTAACAAACAAACTCAAATTTGTATGTAAACTTCGAATTTGTAAGGCAATTAGGTAATTAGGATGAGCAGATTTTGGTGAATGTTTATAATATGTGAATGTATAATCTCCAGTTACTTATGTAAAAAATATGTAATAGTTTCGGAGAGCGTTTTAAACCGGACAAACATACAGTAAAATGGTGTTATCGAATTCTTTTACATTCCTTATAGCACTTGCTATCAATCTTTGGCAAATATTTTTAATGCACAGATGCGATGGTTCTACAATTTTATTACCTATAGTACTAGCGGTCCCGGCGGACGGATAATAAAAAAAATGTCTAAAATTAAACCGCAACGCCACCTACCAGGTCCAATTGTGAATCTAAACCATTCTCGGATCCACTCGAACACGCACATAAAATTTCACCAAAATCGGTCCAGCCGTTTAGGAGGAGTTCAGTGACATACACACGTACAGAAGAAATTTATATATATACAGTATAGTATATATATCAAAACAAATGTTGAATCTGATGTTTGGTTCAAACCATACCTATTTTTCATATGGAGTAGACATAGTCTACAATCTGAAAGAACGTACGTAATTTTCCTAATTTGAATATTCTAAAAAAAAACGCGTGCAAAATTAATGAAAAAGTAAAGAAAATATGTTTGTAGGTCGGATATGTGTTTTTTGAAAAATATACAAAAAAAAAACTGTATACATTAGATGTAATTAAAGGGAGCTTTGGGATGATAGGGTGGGATTATTTCTTAGTGCTACATTTCACCTAGAGCTGCTTTGTTATTTAATGGCGGGAATGAGGGTGACTAAGAATGTTGTTTTGTAATTTAACTATTATCAAGTGAAATCATATTGTTCTAGTTTTACACTGACCATAAAATCCTCATTATCGTAAACTACGATAGAAATTGAAATCCAAATCAGTTAAAGTAAATTAAATCTGTTTTTGTTGACGCACCGGTCGGCTCGTAGGAACAAGTGCGCGCTGATTGTTTATAGTTGCATACTGTTGAATATTTATTTTGTTAAGTCGGGTTTTATCGCACGCTCTCTGTGGGAACGGAGCCGACACGAACGCGGGTGTTGTCGGATGTACAAACTATTCGATATTGATACTGCACAACGAAACATTTCACACCGCCGGTTCACAATTAAGGTTTCCTTTAGGAACATTTTAAAGGGTTGCTAAACATAACATTCCACGTTGATAGACTCTTTTAAAATGTAGAAAAGTCATTGACGATAGATTTGAATGTAAACTGTTAAAACGTTACCTCATTTAACATAAAATTATATATTAACCTATTTTATTGAATTACTGATAGTGACGATTTGAAATTTCCTATTTATAAAAATCTCTATGGACGGATCGGCAACTAAGCACTGACGCCATCTAGACCAATGGTCAGCTAACTCATCATCCAAAAGAGCCAAATATAAACAATACAAAAATAAAGTGTATTCAAAGAGGCTTTTTTAAAACTTAGCTTTGCTTAGTAGAGACATTTTTATTGAAAGAGTTCATTTTCGAGCTTGCCTTTGCTAAATATGTCTTTTTTTGCGAGTGATAAGCCGTGCTATCGTTGCTTTATAAAGTGTCTCTTTTTTGTAGGCTTGCGAGTCAAAAATAACTTGTCTCTTGTAAGGTAAGTTAATAAACAATATTTCGTGTCTGCACTAAACATTTTTGGAAGAGCCACCACGACAGAGAAAAAGCCGCATGCAGCACTAATCTAGACCATCGTTTCTCAGTTTTAAAAGCCCATAAAAGTACGTTCCCAGTTTGATAAAATAAATTTTTACATAAAATAAATGTTAGAAAGATAGCTAGCTACACATAATAAAATAAAGTAATATGAAAAACAGTTTTGTTATTTTTTTTTTAATTTAGGACGTTTAAAAATAATACGATAATATTATAAATCACGACATTGATAACAGGATCATTCGTTATTTTAACCGGCTGCGGCCGATGACAAATTTCGAGAAATTAAGAGTAAGGACCTTGAAGATTAGGTTCTAGTTTCTGGAGCACAGTAATAGCTGTTTAAGGTGATGTTAACGTATTATTTAATATTTGATTACGACGTTTTCTTTTAGTCAAAATTTCAGACTTATTATAGTCTTCAGTGCAGACGTAATTCTAACCTAAAACGTCATTGTTTCACGACCTAAATTCCTACTTGAAGTAAGCAAAATTCTCAGCGCTTTTAAAAATATTTAAGAAAAGAGATTTGTCCGTATTGATTCATTGGGAATATTAAAAACAATTTAATGATCCTAAATAATCTTAAACGCTTATTAATATTTTAATTGGTTATCATAAATTTCTGTCGTAAAAACATGGATTATAAAGAATAATATATGCGTAATATTGAACTATAGGTTTCGAGGTTAGATGACGAAACAATTAATTGAAATAAATAAATAAAAATGTATCTGAAATATATTCAATGGATATCCATTAATTTAAAATATATCGTCGACCTTTACGTACATATTTAACTATAATGTCAGTTTTTTAATTATAAAAAAAATGTTTGTAGGTATGTACCTAAGGAACTATAATAAAACCAGTCGTATTATATGGATCTAAGTGCTGGACTATAAAAGAAACGTATGAGAAAAGATTACATGACCAGATTAGGCCCCTTTCGGCAGCGCCTCAAGCCTAGGTCCGATCCCTCGGCGTGGAGCTCTTGAGTACGTTGCTCGCGTGATATAGTGACACAAAACCTTACATCACTGCGACAACAATACACATGTCACCTCCACACACGTGCACGCCTACATGCTTACACGTTTTGTTTTTACTTTTTCAGAAATAATAAATGGATGAGCTATACCTTTATTATTCCCTATCCAAACATGTATAGTTTCGAGAAATTTATCCGACACAAAATACGTATAAGAGTTATTGAGACATGCATGTTTGGTACACCTGCATGTTTCAATAACTTATATACGTATGAATAGGTAGCTTAGCTTAGGTTAGCTCAGATAGCTCGCGAATTGCATGCATCAGGCAATAGCCAAGCCGAGGTGTGTCGTGCACCCTTGAGCTAGTTGCCCAAGCAAAAATCGGCTGAGTGCCTTAAGCGCTCGCCTTAGTAATCCGGTGAAGCTTTTAAGACATTGCTAGGTCAATAGCGTAGTTAGTTCGAGAAGAAAAGAGGCTGAGTGCCTTAAGCGATTGCCTCAGTAGTCCGGTGAAGCTATAAAGACCAGTCCAGGTCAACAGTGTAGTCAGTTCGAAAACAAAAATTATATGTAGCAGAGATGTGAATGTTAAGATGGATGTGTTGCGTAACTAATGAATGAATAAGATTAAGAAGAAGTATGTCAGAGGAATTTCGATAATACTACCAGTTATAGAGAAGTTGAGGAGTAATAAGTTAAGTATGGTATATTATTAGAAGAGGTGAAAATCATGTAACTAGAAAAGTTTTGAGTACGAAGATGGACGGATATAAGAGTATAGAGTAAGACCGGAAAAGTTATAGACAGATTGTGTGAAAAATGATATATGTATGAAAGATGTGAATATTGTGATGATATCTGATAGAGGAAAGTTATTATTTTCATATTTCGATGATTAATTTGTTAGGAGACATTCATTAATTAGAATTTGAGATTATGAATAAAATTTTTAAAATTTTTGCGAAAACACTTTGAGGTCTCTGTAATTCAAACAACCAGAATAGCATAATCGATACAGCGGTAAGTAGCATTGGCTCTTGTACAGTGTAATATATAACAGCACTATTATGAAATATATGAATACTAGCGGGCCCGGCAGACGTTGTCCCGCCCTGACTATAAAAAAATCCTTGACAAATTATATACTAAAACCTTCCTCATGAATCACTTTATCTACTGGTGAAAACCGCAAGAAAATCCGTTCAGTAGTTTATGAGTTTATCGCGAACAGACAGACAGACAGACGCGGTAGGGGACTTTGTTTTATACTATGTAATGATAAATATCTATATATAAATAAATTTATCCTCTTCCGTTTCTGAACCGATATTGTTTTTCTGTGTAGTGCATATTGACTGACTTTAATGTAATCAATATTCTTCTTGGAAAATGATCGTTTTTTTTTCTTAATATTAAAACTTGAAAAAACAATGAATTACGGTCGAATTTCGATCACAATACAATCACAAGTATTTAATATCTTTCTACTACAACAAATATAAAAATTTAAAAGCTACAGATTTTCAATGTAATATTTTATTATTTATAATATCAGTATATATAATTCATAGCGACTCCTGCGATATCGTTCGTGTTCAGTTATATTATAAACCTTAATAGGAATAATATATAGCCTAGTGCCACGTAGGGATGAGATATCTATAGTAAAATGGGTAGCGTAAACAGTTTCAGAATTCAAATTATCGCTACACTTTCATTAGGAAATATGATTGTTTTATATTCCTCTCTATATACATATATTATGATACGCATAAGAATAATTACATATAACCGCTACAGTTTCCGCAATTTAAGTTTTATTTATTTAAATTTAAACAGACTTGAAAAGTATCGCAATATAAAACGCAGTAACACAAAGAGCTATTAAAGTCGGTGAAAGCAAAAAAAGCAATAATACTGCATTCTAATTTAAAATATTTTAATAATTAAATTGTTTTTATTATACATTTTATATTAACGTATTGTATTATATTCTGAGATATATAGCTCCTTGAAATAAATTGATATATATATAATCAACTCGGAGAATTATTTAATTAATTCTAATTTTATTAATTTTTATTAAAGATTTGAAGTTCCAAAACATTTTCTTATTTTACCCAAGAAGCTCCCAAATGTGAAAATGTCTGACCAAGCAGTCATGTCTCCAGGCTATTTGAGAATCAGTCACCTCTCTCCATTTTGCATATCAGCGTTCTCGATTGTATCTCTGTCTCTTCCGTAGATGGTTGTTGCCTGAAACTATACCAAAACAATATAAATAAAACGAAATTATCAGCTAGTTCTGACAACTATCGCATATGAGACAGAAATTATAGACTTTGGTCGCCATACCCCGGTGGCCTTAAACGTTTTATGTTGCTTTATCAAAGATTTATCAATATCGAAATAACATAAACAATTTATCAGTATATGAAATAAGAAATATGTCTGTTTTTTAGTATAAATGTGTATATGTTACAGTTAAAGTATAGAAATCATCTAATGTTCACATTTCCTAACTAACCTTTTTTATTACTATTATTATTACTATTAGCGTGGGGAACTCCATTATGGATACGGTACCCTCCCGGGATAGAGACTGGGTTATGTCTGACTCTCGTGGACTAAAACCCCACGGTGTACCGACAGATGGTATTGTTGGGGCGGTAAGGGATCGTTCTACGCTAATCACCTTGGATAGCCGCTCTTACCTAATAAGGATACAGACTGGGTACACACCAGCTGCCTCCCCTCGTTAGCCGAACTTGTGCGATGAGGAAATGGGCCCCGGGACCCTCAGGTCCGGCTACGGTGGCGGGAGGAGTAGGGCAAATCGCCGCCTCCTCCTGCCGATCCTCGTTGATGGAGAGGACCACTCAGGGGGTTCTCACCGCCGCCTCCTTCTGCGAGATGACCTCCTCGCAGAAGGAGGCCATCGCTCGCCACACCTGTTCACTGCCGACCATGGCCGAAACTACACTCGGCGGTGACAAATCCCCACTACCTTACCGCCGCAACCCTAGCTAACCTGCGAATTCTACGATAACGGTATTTTTAATGGTGGAAATTGTACTTCCGCATAATACTTGTGAACATAAAAAAATCTTTTATACTCTTTTAAACAAGTTGTGGAACGACGAAGTTAAGTACTATGAATAAATAAAACGCAGAAATAATATAAAGTAATAAAAAGTAGCGTAAATATAGACATATAAGACAATCCATCTAATGTAGGTTTGCAGGTCTCTCAGCTGCTAGGTATACACTGGCTGATGTCGAAACATAACAAACTAAAGAGTCACTGTGACTGAGTGTTAAAAGGCGCATAGTGGTTGCGACTGCATTGGATATAGATATCAACAACTCTGATTATACGCTGGATACTGGAACGCAACACGCTTATCACTACGATAGGTATTTTAAAACGATCAAATTGAATGCGAGACCTTTTGTAGCTTTGGGGGATGCCGTAGAATGCGAAGTATGAAGTTTTGTCGGTTAGTCAAAATTGAAATTACATTAAAAAAACCTAAGTCTCTGTTACTAAGTTATTTATTTTTAAAATCATATTTAAACTGCCATTTTTAACCGTTTCACTTTCACTTCTGTTGTTTACAATGTCATAGAGATTTTTGAAACTGCGCATATTAAATTTAGCTATACGCATTACATAGGATTTAAACTTTCACTGACATTTTCTCGGAAATTCATAGCGCTTTTATAAATGCGTAGTATATGCTTCGCTATATATTTAGGGGTTTTGGGATAGAATTGAAACATAGGCATATGGGACATACGGGAATCATCCAACGTTTTACGGGATCATTATACTAAATACTGTAAAGTGAGATTACAACTGGCATTACGGGACGGTCCCGCAGAATATCGGCCATCTACTAGATGCTACTTTCCAGAAATTGTTATCTCATCCTTACCAAAATAGTTCCTCATAACATTACATCGGCACATGGACGAGATCGCAAAAAGAGCTTAATTATAAATAAAAAAAATAGGACACGCTATTAAAACTTACATCGGTGGAAACAAATAAAAACATATCGCATCTGCTATTGAATTACGTCACTTGTACGGATGATTTCATAAGATTGTTCTACAAAAGTCTATCACAATAACACTGAGCCCCGCGTAACCTTGCTGTTGACCACATGTTGCCGAAATTGCCTGCGGTTTTTTTTTGACATTGTACATAATGTGGGAACTAGACGAACCTACCTTTCGACTCGAGATAAGGGAAGTCATGCATCAGTTGGAGGTCGCGAGTATTTATGTAATCGCAGGATAATAATGTTATTATCTTAAGGCCAGTTGTAGACGATAGATATATTATAATTATTTGTTTAGATTTTTATGTCACTAACGTAAACATGAAATGTAGGTAATCAGGTTTATATAATTGTATTTAGTAATAACTTTAATACATGTTTTCAATTCAAAAATATATGTTTTGATTTTGTGTCAGTGGAATTACACAGCTTTATTAAAATAAATTAAGTAGGTCTTATGATCACACAATGGAAGTGAAAATTTATAAACATATATTTAACATGCACATCACAATTTCTACAGATTTATTAATGTATATAGAATATATATGTGAATAAAAGTAATAAATATATACGCAAAATATATACACCTACAATAGTATACTGAATATATAGAAATATACATAATATTATAATGTTATTTTATTATTATAATACTTAATAGAACACAATTATTGTAACGATAATTGTAACCGAGTAAACCCAATTCTGCGTCACTAACCCGAACGCGACGATTGAGTTTCGTTCTCTGTTCAAGGCACCTAAAAAAGCTTTCACTTCAAAAAACATAGCGAAACCTTTCCGTTTGCATATAGAAAAATATATAAACCATTATGCTTATATTATACAAAGAGAGATTCTAGTAGACTTTAGGGAAACGCAAATACGTTACTTCTTAAAACAGTATGTAATTTGTTGAAATATAAACTATCAGCAATAACAATAGCCCGTGACGTCGTCCGCGATAGATTAAAAAATACAATTTAATGACAATCAAATACAGTCAATCGCCGCCTATTTGCGAATTGATTGATTGTATAAAAAACTTTCTATGAAAAAATAGTTATGGGTGCCCACTCTCATGACAACCAGAAACCCGGTGTGCCACTTTATCAATATAAATAAACATAATGCTGCAGCGCTATAAAATAAATAGATTGAAAGTATAATGCTAATTAAATTAAATGAGCTTAAAAAATAAATAATTTATAAAGTTTTGTAATTTGTTTAACAGCCGATTAACTGGGCCTTTCTCATCGCCTCTCTAAATGAAAGGCGTCTTACAAAATAGATTTAGAAATATTCTTGGGGTTCCGTGGCTTGTATTTTTGTAATTAAAGACAATTTCTGCAGATTAATATTTATTTATGCTAATTTAATCATTTGACTTTAGTCAAAATGTGGTGTCTACGGGTGTAATCAATTTAGGGAATAAGCAACAAAAAATACTATATTAGAATGAGTTAACCTGGAATAATGATATAGTATGATGTAGTAGCGGGCACGGCGAACGTTATTCTTGTCTGATAATAAAAAACCTTGATAAATATACCTAAACCTTTCTCATGAATCACTTTATCTATTGGTGACAACCGCTTAAAACCTTTTCAGTAGTTTTTGAGTATATCGTAAACAGACAGATAGGCAGACGTGTCAGAGGACTTTGTTTTATAATATGGGATTCTGAATATAAAGCTTAGAAAATTTTTTAAAGACATTAGAAGTATGTTGTACAATACTAATGAATTCGGACTAATTAGAATTTAAATATTTCTTATTAAAAAAAAACGGTTGCGGTTTTCTAACTATTTTATGGAATTGTATGTTGTTTCGTAATTATCTTGATATTTTGTAGATCTTATATCTGATATATTTCAAAAAATCCATCCTTTATAAATATAAAATATTAATTTATCTGAATAAAGAATCAATACTGGCTCAATAGTAGCGTGCCCCGACACAGCGTCTACCGACCTAAGTTCAAATCTATAGAGCCAGCTAACACTAGCATTGTGGTAGGGTTTTTTAATTTATTTCTGATGTCAATTTTTACCTAGACTGCCTAAAGTTGATAGCTAGTCTCTTAACATCAAGTGTGGTTGTGGTGAAACGCTAAAAAGCCAATAAATAATAAAACAAATGAAAACTTATAAAACAGGATAATAAATAAAATAATGTTTCTATCCTTTGTAATGAAAATAAATATAGAACAATATATAATGCCGTCAAACGTGTATTCGTTTATCATGACTACAGCCATGGCGAAGTGAGCTCACCACTATAAAAGTGGGATCGCGTCATTGTGCAATGGAAGAAAAATCGAAATTACTCATGGGGGAATTGTACACAATGTCTGTAAACATTTCAATCATTGGCTTTATAACATTGTGGATAAATCTGTTGCAGAAGGGTTATTCACGAAATAAAGAAATTTAACAGTTCTTTCCATTAAGGAAATAAGTGAGTTTCTCCAAAAGTCGCTGATAGAAGTCTTGCAAATTTGTAGGGATTTGAATTCATGTTAATAATTAAGAGACCTTCACTGAACTTTTATTAATCATTGACATGAGTTAGTGTACATTTTACAATTCATAAAAATATAATTTAATATCCCAGGTCATCGTATGTGTGTTTTTCGGATTATTCTAAATTGATGCTGAATTTCATTGTCCCCCATTCAGATGCTTAGTCTTGAAAATATAACAAAAATATGTACAGAAAGTATTGTTTTCAATGTTATGTTATTATTAGCTTTTACCCGCCGCTACGCTCATATTAAACTAGGTTTCTCCTATTCCTCAGGAACAGTGCTTTTTCTGGATGAAAAGTGGTGCACTATGTCCTTTTCTGTACCCTTAACAATGCGTAGTTATTGCGTGAAAACACAGCAAATAAACAAACATACAGACATTCTCACTTATTATCTTTGTTATTAACGTACGAAGTATTGTAAAGAACTCTTTGAAATAGGATCAATTTTGTCTTTGTTGAGCTTTGTATGTCGATCAAGAATTAGTCTACATATTTACAGGTTGATCGTCTTATCGGTGTAGTAATGCATCTACTGAACCCCAATTAAGCCGAGTATATACGGAACCGATAAATAACGAATAAAGTTCACTTTCGCCCAACATTTTTTATTGGCCTTTTAAAAACTATAGCCACGAATTGTATCAAGATTATGTTGAATAGGTAGTTACTTTCTACTGGCATTCACTGAAACTTTTACACAATAAAAGATGACGTAATGACACGAGAATATTTTTTTTCAGACGTCTAAGTGACTGATTCAGTATGCTATTGTTATTTCATTGCGATAGTAATAGAAATAACTCTTTGTTAGACAACATATATTTGCGTGAATAATTTATAATATTGTGTTATATAACTAAATTTTAGATTCAAAATGAATTGCATACAACAATTCAGCGAGTTTGATAAAATACGTGAATTTTACATTGCTTTTGTTTGAGAAATAATTAATTGTAGAATTTATTTATGATGATAAGAATATTACATTGATAGTATTAAAAACGGATTATTAGATTAATGTAGACGAAATGCGTGTTTTCCGTGAAAAAATACACACGAACAAAGTCGCGGGCACTAACATGTATTATATAAAATTTGTTGTTTACTTGATCTGCGGCAGGTGAGTGAACAGTGTTACAGTAGTCATAGATTAACCTGTCGGATGCGAGATATTGTTTTTTCTACTAATTGTATGTACAAAAATATTGTTTTTCTGCTTAACGGTTATTCTACGTGCGAAACATTGTAACATAAAGAAGGCATATGACGACTTGAGTACTTATGTTATTGTGGATATCTGCATTCTTACTTCAAGATCATCTTGATCTGACGCTTGTCAGTCATGTTTACTGTCGGCTTGCTCTATTTCTATTGCAAGTTCAACACCATCTAGACCAGAATGTCGCTATTAGGCCACGATACAATATAACAGACAATGGCGTAAGTTCGATTCTAAAATATTCAATAAACTGTTTCGTCCATGAATTATCGATATCGATGATCACAATAATATTAATATTGTAGCTTTAACCTGCAATATTTGTAAGTTCACTAATCCAATGTAAAGGACCTGGATCTTTTTTCCTTTTAAGGATCAGTCAGTTGAAACTTTATATCTCAAGATTCTCTTCTTTTGTAATAAATGTTACCAATTTTGTAGCATTACACTATTCCATAAATCACACCAAGTGAAGTAGCAATCATATAAACTGACAAATAATCGAAAAACTAAAAATATTATGTGACGTCTTTGAATAGTTCAATACCTGAACATCTCATTGAAAATTAGACTGTATTTGTTTTGTTAAAAACTGAATAAATTAATAGCACGCATATAACACGACAAAAGGCGATCATGGACCATTTCCCTTGGTCATTTAGTTAGCTGATATTCTCTGATTCAAAAATTATCATCAAACCCTTATAAGGGGGTATTTGAACGACAATTCTGTTTGATAGAAGCGTGTTACAATTTTAATGTAACATAATTGTAAATAATTTAATGAATATTATATAATGAGTAAAGGAGGGTTACGTTTAGAGTAAAATGATTACTTTAAAATTCTGCCTGGAATTGATTGCCTTCTCCCACGTCTTACAGCAATAAGAAACACTTGATTTAAATGGTTTGTATTCTCGATATTTCCTTTCATTACTCGCTTTCAATTTACTGTTTTGAGGTACACATCGAACAAATAAATCAAAAGTTTTTTTTGTAGGTAGGCGTGGTAGCGGTCAAGCAATTTCAGGCGGAAGTACAAAGTAACATCCAATAGAACACTTATTATGGATTTTCATGAAGTAACGTCAACATCAATCAAAACTAATAAGAGTTTACGAGTATACTCATGATTAGAATGCGGAATTATCATCATCTGATCAATTTTTGCCGCAGGGCAGTGTAGCTCGTATTGTTTTTCAATTTGAAGGGCGTGATTCGAACGCAAACTAACACAATCCGACCTCTTGAATACTAAACTATTATAACTGGTCTCAGGTCTGGTCTGTGCAAAACTTTGAACATTTGCTTCAAGAATGCCTCAGGTTTAGTACGAAGAGACTAGGGCATATAATGCTTTGTGACAATCTTTGTATATGTTCATTCGATCTTTTGGGCTTGATGGAAAAGGAGTCTGCTTTCAGATCGTTCAATAATTTTGTCAAGCACATGATCATTAACATCAAAGCATTCAACGGACTTTGAAATTATCACGACTCTCTGACTTGCATCTAAATCATAACTGACAAACCTTGGAGACTTTTTGTTTTGCTCATCCAACGTATCAAGGAAAAAAGAAGTGACTCGAATTAAATTGCGATCGCTCCTGTCTCCCTTCGTAGTGCTAATTCCAAATATCTCTGTGCGAATAACCAACAAAATTGAAAAAAATCAACTCAGGACTGCGTGGTTTTTATATGTCTGGTTATACATAGCTATAGGTTCTAGTAACAATTTAACACGGACTGCATACGTATTTGTTACTTCATAACATACAAATAGAAGTCTTACCAAATATCTACTATAATAATTTTTATATGCAATCTTGCCCCGTGTCATGTGGTTCAAACGTAATTAGAATCATAACTAAAGTCTCTTTGATCAACGTAACATCTGTTTCACCTTCATATTTTCGTTCGAAATAATTTATTCTAAGACTATTACATTCATTTCTCATTTTCTCACAGCAAAACGTACAAAGCCCAACGAGCTGTATATAATCTACGTAGTGAGGTAATGTTAGGCAATGTAACGAAATTGTACGCTGTTGCGACACCAGAGTGTAGTACCGCGTGGGTAGATTCAGCCACCCGCTGGGCTTTGTCGAATCGCTTCGATTATATATCCCATAGGATACATTAAGCTTTATTATAATTAACGATGTATTTACTACTACTGTACTTGGTATTTATTATATTACCTCTAAAATAATTGAATCGAATAAATGTAGCAAATTTATATTGATTGAGTTAGGTGTATTAGCAAACGAAGATTCTGATTAGATTAAAAAGCAAAACTGAGTTTGTTTGTTACATTTTCACGCCTTAACTATTCAATCGATCCTCATGTAATTTTGCATATACATTGTCTGGAGTACGAAAAACAACCAACAAGAACATATTTTCATTCACAAAAATATTAAATTTACATGAACACGAGTGAAATCGCGGACAAAAGCAAGCTCAAAATAAAAGTTACTACGTATTATGTTAAGCTACGTAAATATGCATATTTTAATGAAATAATTCTACTCAAGGAATCATTATCAATCAGTAATTTAAAACAATATTGATATGATTACATATAGGTACAAAAAATAAACTGTTCCATTAACATTACTGTATGTTTTCATAATTATAAAATAATATTATTTTGTCTTCAGACCCCAGGCTAGGAAAAGCTCTGAAAGAATCATTCAGAACGTCTGATGGCTTTGTTAACGCCACAATTTCTTGCAGACAGTGGCACAGTGTAATTTTCTTTTCGGCAGGGATGGAAACGGAGAATTAATTGGTTACAGTGTTACTGTTACGGAAGTAAATGGTCCAAAATATATAAAGTTTAAAATTATATAACTATATATAATACTGTGCACCCTAGTGTATAAATATATAATTGTGTTAAAACGATAATAACACGTATTTGATATATTATTTTCAAGAGAGACGAACTTCTTAGCCTTCCATGGGTTCACCGTGCGGGTGCCGGGTCCATCGTGTGGCAGAGGGAGAAACTCAGAGCAGTTCCCAGGACTTGCGACCCAGGTGTAGGTTTAAGGAAGCCCCCTTTGAGATGCGCATCAACGCTCACCTTCACTGCTCGAGTTTCCCGCCCTGCCTAGCCAAATTTGGTGGGAACCTGCTAGTGCAGTCTTTGATACTCGTTCTAAAATAGAACTTACTGCAGTTCACGACAGGCCAAGGTCCTTCACAAGGTTGTAGAGAGATTTTGCTGGTATACCTCTCGCTCCTACTTCTACCGCGTATAACTAAAAGCGATTCTATGTTTCGTAAATTGTTAGTTTTCATTAAAGAGGTATATTGTCGTGGCGGGTCTTTTAAAAAGTGTCGATCGTTTTGTATACCTCTTTGCTTTTAAAAGTTTGTAACACACCTTCTTTATACCGTTTGTTATAAAATAAAATGCCGTTATACATATACTATTACAATCAAAGAAGTTTCGTTCAAGCATGCGCAAAGTTTATACACATAGTTTTTTTTACAATGATAACCATTTTAGTCTACCACACTTATGCACATCTTAGTTTTGTTGCTTTGACATTATCTGTTGGTTTCGCGGTACATTATATCGTTCTATTTTTGAATTTAGAACTCATCCAATTTGGGGTTGACAACATTAAAGTGTACCTTGTTACAACCCTGTTAGTACCTATTAATTAACTTTGACTGCCACGTTGGTCATATATGACTGGCCACGGTTTATTTTGTGGTGCCACGGAGCCGTGGTGTTTATTGGTGACCGGGGCGCTAGATCTATTTATTATAAATTAATTTATTAAAAATTCACCGATGGCGTCCTAAAATAAACATATGATTACATCGTGGTAGTCAAAGTGATAAATATCGTGAATTATAATACTGCAATGGTATTATAGTAGTCATACGTTAGCATACTCTTATATATAAATAGGTGAAGATAACAGTTCCATTTTATATTGTTTGTCAATAAAAACAAAATTTCTAATCTTTATTATGCTAAACTCAAAATATATCTCATAGCAAGTTTTATACTATCAATAATGCATTTGCAAATGTACAGGTATGTAATTAGCTAGGTGTCTTTTTTTACATCTTAGCCCGTAAACTTTTCTAAAATATTCTAATAACATATATTTATATGATGCATGTTATTATTTGAAATACATATATGAAATATTATGTTATAATTGAAATAAATTAAGTAAAAGCCACAGAATGAGTTCAGTATACATTCTTAACGGTAAATAATAATATAAATTTGTTATTGCGCTGAATTGAACAGTCGATAACTCACTTTAGGTATACTAATTAGTCAAAATTTACCACAAAACCTTTGTAGTTGGTAGTTTGTTAGTAATTTAGTCATCTAAAAGCGTCACAGTGAAATTCCTCACGAGCATCTGACTTTATAAAGTAAACAGAGCTGGTTGTAATTGAATGAGTCAGTGAAACGAAGAAAACATGCTCCATTTCGCGAATTGTTATACATAGTGTATGACTCAGAGATTTTACGTTCGTTACGAGTGTAATAAAGATTTGTCGATTAAAATTTGAGGGTTCTGCATATTAAAAGGTATTCTGTACGAATACTATTGGCATATGCATTTTTATATAAGTTTATCTACTCCTAAACTTCGTAGCGAAAGATTTGATATCTTATAACCTTCCTCAATAGGTCTATACTAATATTATAAAAAGAAAAAAGAACGGATTTTATATGTCTGTTTGTGTGAGAAAAGTAAACTCCGGAACCACTGCGCCGCTTTGATAAATTATTTCACTGTTTGAAAGGTACACTGTTTCAGAAGGACACATACTACCTATTATAATGATATACAAAAATCACGTAATTTTATGACGATATTTGTCAGCAAAGTCGAAAAAAGTGGTACCTTCTCAGAGCTTCTTTGACGTGTACTCTGTGATTAGTTAAACTTACACAAAATATGTACATGACTAAATTGTTCTTTATAATGCATAAAAAAACGTCCGCGATAGCATATATACATAAGGATAAGTCACAATCACCATTACCTAACATAAATTGTTCTAAGTAATCAAACAAAGGACTGTATCATTTCGATAATTCTGCTCTCATATGTGTTTTCATAAAAATTAAAAAGCGATCAGTTTAATAAACCTGTCCTGGTTTTACACGGGAGCAGTTTACGTACTCACTGCACCCAGATGAAGCCAAGTCGGGCTTTTGATCAAAAATACCGCATTTCGTAATCTGGAATTCGCTATAACCTTGAACTGCAACTTGTGTTTGTAAGAATAATATATGAAAAATTCAACAATAACAAAATATTTTACGTTTGTCTAATAAAATTATCGTTTGTAGAGAACGTAGCTCATAATGTACAGTGTTACAATTTGTACAACCTTAATTTTTATTCACCTTTTTTTAATTAACGTGACATCATAATTCCACGTCCGGTTTTTTAATTGCAAACTATTTTGTTAATCACAAGGTCCAATTCGCAACATTTAGGCTCAATTGTGAGGTTCACTGGTGTACAGCGAAACCTGTTGTAAAAGAACAGTTAAGTTTGTAATTATATTGAAACCTACTTAAAGAAGTTATTAAAATCGGACTCATAATTATAATTCACTGCGGAACTCTAAAATGTAATCAAATGTCGATTGTATCGAGGTATCGCAAACGCCAATTACATTTTAGCGCCACTATCATCGAAGGCTTATCGCGCTAAAATCTTCTGCTATAAGCGTTTCGTTTTATTTATGTAATTTATCATAAGATAATATTTACTCACCTATTTTTAAATTCTGTAGGTACCAATCCTAGTTTCTAATATTGTTATGACGTATTTTCGTGTATTTTATACTGTTGTTATTCAGATATCTGTAAGAACTTATGTCATATATATTTTAATTGTTAATGTCACTTTATTTTAATATAATCCTGTATACATTTTTCTACGTATTATGTAAAATTAATAGAAATAACAACATTCAAAAATAATATAAATATATACAAATACTATAAAGTTGCAAGCTTAATAATCTCTAATTTGTTCTAACGCGTTATCTCTCTGCAACTACCAGATTTGAAAAATTCTTTATCATCCCGTGGTATATTTATTAAGAAAGGCTACGGGCTATTTATCATCACACTGCGCAGCCACGCAGCACAGCACTTAGGAGCAAATCAATTACCACAATAATTGTAAACTTCGATAAATGAGCTATCTAACACTGAAAGAATTTTTCAAATCGGACCAGTAGTTTCTGAGATTAGCGCATTCAAGCAAACAAACTTTTCAGCTTTATAATAGACTAGCGGGCCCGGCAGACGTTGTCCCGCCCTGATTATAAAAAAAAAATCCTTGACAAGTTATATACCAAAACCTTCCTCATGAATCACTTTATCTACTGGTGAAAACTGCATGAAAATCAGATCCCTAGTTTTTGAGTTTATCGCGAACAGACAGACAGACGCGGTAGGGAACTTTGTTTTATACTATGTAATATAGATTTTGATTTAACTGTAAAAAATGTTATCTGTATTTTATTATTAAAGCAGATACATTTTTATTTATCCTGGACACGTGTACATCTTACTTTCGTCCGATATCAGAGCATTTTAATACTAGGATTGCCAATAAAATGTCAAAGACTATTAATACTATTTGATATAGATAACCAGAATCAGTGGTATTCGATTTATGAATTGACAGAATTCGACGATAATAACAACTCTATGATTTATTGTTATAAACGTAAAGGGTAAATAGACATTCATTAACAGGCACTATAATATATCATTGCAAATTATTCTAAAATAACATTATAATTCACAAATAACGAAATTACTGACTTCTGTGCAATTTAGGAACGAAGATAATAACGATGCAATAATTTATTTACTTTGTATAAAATCATCAAAGATTTTTATTAACTCATAAATAACTTTAAAATGTCTGTCGTTATGAATAATAAGAAACGATTGAGCTGTCTTTACTTTTTTTTATTTATTTTTTTATATCGATAAATGAGATAAATCCAATCTCTATCAGGCTGTTTTGTATATACTTAAATATTAAAAACTTTCAATTTATGTTGATTATATCATTCTGATGCATATATACTAGGGTGGAGTGAAAAAAACAAATTTTTTTTTTCTTAGCCTGGGGGTCAAATTTGTAGCTTATAAAAAACAAAAATTTTTGAAAAAAAAAAAAAAATTTTACTCAACATCTTGAGCCAGCCCACTCATTTTTAAAATTAATTACGAGTAAAAATATTTGGTTGCAAAAAAAAAATTTTTTTTTGTCTTTGAATCTCTTAAAACATCTAAGAACTGGCAATTATGATCATTTCCAACTCAAATTTTATTCTAGTGCCCTAAAGAGGAATGGTACTTTTTGGGATTTTTTTTTTAAATTAAAACAATAGTCACAAAAAATTTTTTTTAACTTGTGATTTTTAATTGGCATAAAAGAGGATACTCTGAAGTTTCTAGAACGCCTCAAAAATTTTTTTTTTGCAACCAAATATTTTTACTCGTAATTAGTTTTAAAAATGAGTGGGCTGGCTCAAGATGTTGAGTAAAATTTTTTTTTTTTTTTTCAAAAATTTTTGTTTTTTATAAGCTACAAATTTGACCCCCAGGCTAAGAAAAAAAAAAATTGTTTTTTTCACTCCACCCTAATATATACAAAACAATGATTTTAATATGAAAATGTACTTTTTTAATTCTCTACTAGTCGGTACTGGCGACTGCGTTCTCGTGATAACGCTTTCTCTTGAGAACCATGTGTTTTATCTTTTTAGGATAAAAATGATTAGGAATACACGCAAACTGCAATTATATATAAATATATGTACATTGTTATATATACTTCGGGTGCGTTATTGACTATTTTAATAGTTGTAAATGTTTTATGTAAATGAAAAACACAAAAAAATTTACAACAAAAAACAAAACATCCTGCTGGCCTGACGCGGAAATGTCTTAACAGCTTCACCGGACTACAAACTTCACCGACCTTTTTTGGGCGTATTAAGGCACAGCCCTATGGCACGTTTAAGAGCGCTAAAGTGGCCAAACCTCGGCTTTAACTCATTTCTGCATTTTCATACAAATACCATTAACAAGCAGGTATATAGCAGGTATATACGATATATCGAATGATGAGTCAGACTTTACTGTTAATAAATGTAGGTAATAATAGTTCTTTACCTATGAAATTGCCGTTCTGCAGTACTGGCCATTTCAAATCAAAATAATTTTTGTTTGGCTAAGAATTCTAATTTCAATTTAATTTTATTTTAAAAACATAGAATTCTTTTTCCCAAAGTAGTCATTTGTTTATTGATTAGTGTTACATTTTCATCACATTTCAATCTTTTTTGTCATCATGGATACGTTAAAAATTCGAGTAATTATGGAATATGAGTACCGTCGTGGCAGCAACGCGGCACAAGCGGCACGCAACATCAACGACGTTTATGGAGCTAACACTACAAACCAACGTACCGCCTGTTATTGATTTGCTCGCTTCCGTTCTGGGAATTTCGACCTGAAAAATGAACCTCGCGGTCGTCCGAAGACTTTGGTCGACAATGACGAATTAAAGGCGATTGTGGAAGCTGATGACACACAATCTACGGCTGAATTAGCAGCAGCTTTCGACGTTAGCGTCAAAACAATATTGGTCCATTTGCGTCAAATTGGCAAGGTAAAAAAGCTTGACAAATGGGTGCCCCACGAACTCAATGATCGCCAGCGCGAAGTACGCGTCGAGACGTGCCTTGCGCTGCTCCACAAACACACAAATGAAGGAATTTTGAACCGCATTGTTATCTGCCATGAAAAATGGATTCTGTTTGATAACCGCAAGCACTCAGCAAGTTGGTTGGATCCTGGTTCAGCACCTAAACAATGCCCTAAACGAAAACTTACCTCTAGAAAAGTGATGGTCACTGTTTGGTGGTCTAGCGCCGGTGTGATTCATCACAACTTCTTACCAAACGGGGTGAGCATTACTGCAGATGTGTACTGTGAAGAACTGAACACAATAATGGAGTAGCTGGCACATCTCTAACCAACATTGGTCAATCGTTCGTCTCCGCTGCTCCTGCACGACAACGCGCGACCTCATACTGCACAGCAGACGGTCTCCAAGTTGCAAGAACTGGGGTTGAAAGTTCTCCGTCATCCGCCCTACTCACCAGACCTTGCGCCTACAGACTACTACTTTTTCCAGAATTTGGATAACTCCTTGGCGGGAAAAAAATTCAATATCCGAGAGGCAGTAAAAAATGCCTTTGAAGAATTTGTTGCCTCCCGTCCAGCTGATTTCTTTAAGAAGGGCATCAGTAAACTGCCACTGCGTTGGGAAAGATGCATTGATTGCATGGGTGATTACTTCGATTAATACAAATAAAAAATACATGAAAAAAATTCGTTTAAATTTATTCATACAAAACGGCAACTTCATAGGTAAAGACCTAATATTTAAGAGTAGAATCTGTACGTTCTACTGTACAATGATTATGACTATAATGTATTCTTTTTTGTACTTTGTACAATATTTTTTTGATTACTAACAAAAGATAATAAAGAAGTTAGAGTAGAGAAGTAGAAGTTGGTAGGTGGTAGAGCCACGCTAAAGCTATTACCGGTTTCAGCAAGAATGGGTCGGCTCGTCCGGGGTAGTACTATCCTCTCACAGAAAACCAACATGAAGTAACAGTGCTCGCACTGTTGTGTTTCGTTCGACCAGTCAGAGCGCCGGAGGGCTATCTCCCTTCGCCTCACCCGTCCCTCATTCCCCCCTTCCACCCAAACACAGGCTGTCAACGCACTTGCAAATACCCTGGTGTTGCTAGTGTCTATGGACGGCGGTGATCACATAACATCAGGTGACCCGCCTGTTCGTTTGCCTCCTATGATATATAAAAAAAAGTTTTTTATAGTAACAAAAGGTTTTCAAAAGAGAAGAAAATCCAAAGCTCGGTGGAAAAACGATGTGAAAAAAGTTGCATGGAAGAAGTGAGTATTTTGCATAATAATTCTTAAACTATTTAAATCATATGTTGCCCTAAAATGTTTAAATTTGCATTTTATTTTGACAATATGTCTAATGTCTATATGTATGTAACACTATATTAATCATCCAAAAGTTATATCGTTGTAATATTTAGTAAGTAAATATTTAGTAATTTGAATTGTTTTGAATTGAATTGCAAACTGTATTGTACTGTCGTTAAGTTTTATATTGTGGTATAAAGCGGACGAAATCGCGTGCACTTGGTAGTAGTTTTATAAACGGAGACGCGTTCATAATACTATATCAGATACCAGGATGTCCAGTTGTCATTCATGAAGGTGACAAGACAACTCATAGTGGAGAGACATCGTCAGGAAATGAGTCAGACTACAAAGCGCAAAAAATATATTGCGCCATTCACGAAAATGTATTTAGAGTTTTCTAGTACTTACAGACAATGTGATTCAATAACTCAGGTGATGTGGTAAAATTTATTACGTTAATTTGATATTTCGTGCAGTCGCCATTTTAAAAAGCTGTCGTAAAACCTTTTTACTCACTCAGAAAAGATGTATCGCTCGATTTATATAAAATTCGCTGTCACAACGGGAAGGATAGTCTATACAAATAATATAATGTATTTGTTTGAATGCGTTGAAGTCGGGAAATGCTTGTAAAATTTGAAAAATAAATGTTTTAATTTTATAGCCTCATAAGGAAGGTTATCTAATATAAAGCTATAACCCCTAGGCGCGGAGCAGATATCATATAAAATGTAGGTCGGAAGATGCACCTAGCAATAACAGAATAATGGTCCGGGCGGGCCGTGAGGTGCGGCGTGAAGGATCGAGGATCGAGAGCGGTAAAAATAATTTTTAAATCGTCGTGTGTTTAGCAACTACAATTAGGTGTTACATTATAAAGCTGTTTTTATGATTGTTGACCTGTAGTATAGTAACAATATAGTGTATTATTATAAGAAATAATGTATGTAATGTATTGTAAATGAGTAACATTTTAATTTTAATTAGTGTTTTTAATAAAATTCTACCTTCATGTCATTACAAGTATGTTAAAATAATTGCATAAATAATTACATACGTTTTCAAGTATATTATTTTATGATTGCACCAAATACAGAAAATTAATTAAGAGCAAGTACCTATGTTATATTTCTGAAACAGGCGTGAAGGAAAACCAATAAATTTCCTTAACATAAGAATTTGTAATGTAAAAATACCGTAGTTTTAGGCGTCGGTTAAAACCATTTCCATTTGCAATGAAAGAATGAGTTATAGGGATGGCAAATGAGTTAAAAACACCATTGATGAGTGACAATCAAACCAAATTAGTCTCTCGTTGATTCTCTCTTAATAATTTTTACATTGTTTCACTACATATTAGTAAAACAGGGATTATAAAAAAAGTAGTAATTACCATAATAGCTCAATGGACGTCGAGAGATTCGACGATTATACATAATCTATGCTGATTTGATATACCACTAACTTTTTGTATTAATCATCTGTTAATGTTATAGATTATAACATTAACAGATCAGACAGATCATATTCCTACTGTCACAGATGTGACAATCTGTAGATTATAAGCTGTCAAATCCGTAATATATTTTTGGCGTTGTCAAATGTCACGGCTTGGCTGTTGAAAGTAGTCACATAGTTTAGCTCTAAATGCATGGTTTTCTTGTGGTATAAGGAAATAAAATACAAAGAGTTTATAATAATGGAACCTCCTTAGATGGTATTAAGTGTTAATCGAATGTATAGAGTGGCGGTGGGGTAAAAACAACTACAATCGCACG
This sequence comes from Antheraea yamamai, assembly GCA_036509395.1. Lineage (NCBI taxonomy): Eukaryota > Metazoa > Arthropoda > Insecta > Lepidoptera > Saturniidae > Antheraea > Antheraea yamamai. The sequence goes on from AP028428.1 coordinate 4,989,931, forward strand.
TAATTTCTTCTATGATACACAAATATACATTTCAAAACAATACTTGTTAAACAGTTTAATTGCTTTGAATCCATTGATAATAGACATTAATTTATCTAATAGCTTTGGTTACATAATCTCGATATTATCTATGGTATATAAACTATTATTTTAAAGAGGGAACATTTGTCAACATCTTAGTACAAGGTATATAATCTCTGAAAGTATTGATCCCATTTTGAACATTCGTAGAATAATGGAAAGCTACTTTATTCCTGAGTGGCACAATATTTTATAATAATTAAGGTTTACGTTATAATATAGGATACGGATTTTTAATGCTTAAAAGGCTGCTGATTTGATTTAATAAATTACAATGGTTGATGAATTATATTTTCATAACGGCACAGAGGAAAAAATGCTGTAGGAATACCAGAGTGCATGTGTGACATGCAAATTTCTAGGGTCCGTCAGCTTGTATGTCGACCTGTCAAATATTTATATTATACTTTAATAAAATATATTTATATTATGAGACACACACAGATGAAGTTTTTAGTATATATTATATATATTGCAATTGCAGTAAATTCAATTATGTATATATAATGTAAATTTGCAAGAGATTTCAGTACACGCGTAGTCACATGTGGTCTGTGCAACATTTTTTTTTAATATTAAAACGATCGCGTAATATCTCTTTTTCATATTAATTACCAACATATGGCAATATTGTTGTATCATTAATTATTCTATGATCTTAGGAAATAGTACGAATTTCATCCTCGATATGTAATCAAAATTAAATTCCGCTGTCACTATCGAACAGGATTAAACAATGATGACATATTATAAAAAATTGCGTCATATAGAAAGGTTTTTATACTTGCGTAATAACGTCTTTTTTTGTTTCAACGGCTTGTTAGGGTTTAATTACGATCGTTCTTAATTACTTTCGTAATCAGTTCCTAATTTATAAAAAAGAAATATTAATTATTTAATACTAGCGGGCCCGGCATACGTTGTCCCGCCCTGATTATAAAAAAATCCGGGACAAATTATATACCAAAACGTTCCTCGTGAATGCCTTTATCTACTGGTGAAAACCGCATAAAAATCCATTCAGTAGTTTATGAGTTTATCGCGAACAGACAGACAGACAGACGCGGTAGGGGACTTTGTTTTATACTATGTAATGATACAGTCGTCACCAAACTTTTTGACCGCTCTGAATATGGTTGTGCGGAACATAAATATTATTTATAAACACGTAATATATATTAGGTCTTTACCTATGAAATTGCCGTTTTGTATGAAAAAATTTAAACTAATTTTTTCATGTATTTTTTATTTGTATTAATCGAAGTAATCACCCATGCAATCAATGCATCTTTGCCAACGCAGTGGCAGTTTATTGATGCCCTTCTTAAAGAAATCAGCTGGATGGGAGGCAACGAATTCTTCAAAGGCATTTTGTACTGCCTCTCGGGTATTGAATTTTTTTCCCGGCAAGGAGTTATCCAAATTCTGGAAAAAGTAGTAGTCTGTAGGCGCAAGGTCTGGTGAGTACGGTGGATGACGGAGAACTTCCAACCCCAGTTCTTGCAACTTGGAGACCGTCTACTGTGCAGTATGAGGTCGCGCGTTGTCGTGCAGGAGCAGCGGAGACGAGCGATTGACCAATGCTGGTTGGAGATGTGCCAGCTTCTCCATCATTGCGTTCAGTTCTTCACAGTACACATCTGCAGTAATGCTCACCCCGTTTGATAAGAAGCTGTGATGAATCACACCGGTGCTAGACCACCAAACAGTGATCATCACTTTTCTAGAGGTAAGTTTTCGTTTAGGGCATTGTTTAGGTGCTGAACCAGGATCTAACCAACTTGCTGAGCGCTTGCGGTTATCAAACAGAATCCATTTTTCATCGCAGGTAACAATGCGGTTTAAAATTCCTTCATTTGTGGTCTGTTGAGCAGTGCAAGGCGCGTCTCGACGCGTACTTCGCGCTGGCGATCATTGAGTTCGTGGGACACCCATTTGTCAAGCTTTTTTACCTTGCCAATTTGACGCAAATGGACCAATATTGTTTTGACGCTAACGTCGAAAGCTGCTGCTAATTCAGCCGTAGATTGTGTATCATCAGCTTCCACAATCGCCTTTAATTCGTCATTGTCGACCAAAGTCTTCAGACGACCGCGAGGTTCATTTTTCAGGTCGAAATTCCCAAAACGGAAGCGAGCAAACCAATAACAGGTGGTGCGTTGGTTTGTAGTGTTAGCTCCGTAAACGTCGTTGATGTTGCGTGCCGCTTGTGCCGCGTTGCTGCCACGACGGTACTCATATTCCATAATTACTCGAATTTTTAACGTATCCACGATGACAAAAAAGATTGAAATGCGATGAAAATTTAACACTAATCAATAAACAAATAACTACTTTTGGAAAAGAAATTCCATGTTTTTAAAATAAAATTAATTTGAAATTAGAATTCTTAGCCAAACAAAAATTATTTTGATTTGAAATGGCCAGTACTGCAGAACGGCAATTTCATAGGTAAATACCTATTATATATCATTGAGACAACTGATATTTTAAATTCCTATAATAATATTTTATCTTAGTTTCGTATTAAGCCTTTGATAATATTACGGGCAAGCCCAAACTTATGGGTATATTCAGAGCGGCTAAAAATATTGCTGAGAAAACTAAATCAATAAATACTTCGTGGTTTGAAAAAGCTACTAAAAAAATTAGAAACTCTTTGTTCATGATTTAAATTACTTACTGAAAATATGACTGATATATCATTTTACATACAGAAAATCTTGTTGGGGGATCAAACCAGGACTTCTCGACTCATGAAATATTATTACTGCTATATTAAGCCTTTACTTGTAGGTGTTTATTACATGCCTGTTTATTTTTGACATCATTCAAATTTACAGCAAGTTTAAAGATGAAGATGGAGTTAGATTTGTGTAAAACATTATAAAAGGGACAAAGAACATGGATTTTAGTTATTGATATATAAAAACTCAAGATGCACAGTCAACGTCTCAAAACCGTCCGCATAAAATAAGCGCACAATTCTCAATTGTGCGCTCATTTCAAATAGTCTCTCGTCACTCGTTTCTTTGGACTTTTTGGACACTGCTTTGTAAAAACAACTTTAATTCGCGTAAGGTTCAATTTGCATAAACATAAGCTTATAGTGTAACTATAACTACTTAGGTATATCGGTTAGTTTTTGGGGACGGTTTTGAGAGTTACTTTAATTCGAGACATTGATTGATACATTGAGACATTCGAGATAAAAAATTAACAAGCTTACATTCAGTTTTGATGGAAATTAAATTAATTATAAGCGTTTTTATATATTGTTCTTCAAATAAAGTGTATACGAAGTAATTCCGATGGTAAATTTTGTTTAAGGAATACAACGCCGTGGAGGCTAAATTTATATATAAAACAACGGAATAGCACATTTTACTCATGGTTAACTTTAAGTATTGAAGTTTCTTTGCCACTATCCACGTCACGGTATGAGATAGATATTAAAGATTAGTCCGTGACCACGGTCGGCGTGCTTAGAACCCATTTGCATATTACCTATAACCGATCATTTCCTACTACGATTTAATGACAGATAACATTCATCATGTGGCAATTTACATACCTACTGCTTAGTTCATGGATCCTATTATTTGCGTACCTGGTACTTGGTTGTATATTTCCACAAGCACAATACATACGGTCGTTTTAAAATTCGAAATATTTAGCGAAGTAGTGAAAACTAACTAAGAAACATGGAAGTTAAGTTATGATTGGATTAGTACTGTTTAGAATACAGTTAACTAAGGAAAAATATTTTAATAAACCTAGCATGTTGGTTGGTGTTATAATGTTGGCTTTGTTATCTACTACCCAAAAGTCGAGAATCTGTTGCTAAGCATCTATGAGAGTGTTCCGGCAGCTGCGCTTGAGTACCACTCCCTCTCTTTTTTTTTCGAACTGACTACGCTATTGACCAAGCAAGGCCTTAACAGCTTCACCGGACTACTAAGGCGAGCGCTTAAGGCACTCAGCCGATTTTATTTTGACAACTAGCTCAAGGGTGCGCTGCACACCTCGGCTTTGGCTGTTGCCTGATACATGCAATTCGCGACCTTTCTGAGCTAACCTAAGCTAAGCTAACTATTCATACATATATGAGTTGTTGAAACATATATGTGTACCAAGCATACATACCTCAACAACTCTTATATATATTTCGTATCGGATAATATTCTAAATGATTTCAGTTTCATAAGGGAAAAAAATAAAACCCTTCCACTTGCATGTGTAAGCGTGTAACCGTGCACGTATGTGGAGGTGATATGTGTAATGTTGTCGCAGTGATGTAAGATTTTGTGTCACTGCATCGCGCTATATCCACTCCCTCTCTAAGTTTAAGATGATACTATGTTATGCTACATTGTCGTTTCATATCAGAAAAAGTAATGGTTCCATGCTGAAAGTTATAAAGAATATAAATTCAACAATAAATATTGTAGCCGGTGAAGCTGTTAAGGCCACTCAAGGCCAATAGCGTAGTCAGTTCGAAAAAAAAACCAATAAATATTAAATGAGTATGTTTTTTTTTTGTAAAGAATAGATAAATCTATTTATGTGTTACAATAAATCAGGCGTTTGGAAAGAAAATTCTATTTAAATTGGGATAAAGTTCAGAGACTCCGCTAAGCCGTATCATCTCAAACACATAACGTAGATATAAAAGGATTTTACATTTATAGGAATATATATTTTCGTAATATGTAATACATCATATTATAGGTGTATAGAAACGTGTTCACGCAATAATAATGTGTTTTACTATATTCTATTATGTTGCGGTGAACTTTGGCCTTCGGTGAGTAAGAACTCAGGAGGCAATCATAGTAAATAACTGTTATTTGAAAACTGTGAGTCAGCTTGGGATAATTATAGGTTTATTATTTAACGATAAAGTTGGAAAATTTAGAGTATACCAAGAGTCTAACAATTGGAGAAACTTTTTAAGTATGAAATCGATACAAAAAATAATGACATGTGTTGAGAAATGTTTCAAGACAAATATCATAAAAACCGAAGAAACGTTTTAATCATAAAAATTCTTTAAATCGATTTATCTAAGAATTTTATTAATATTTTTCACTGCCTTCGTCAATTTGGCAAAACAAGTCCTTTCTGTAAAAACAAAGTTTTCTATTATTCACAATAACTCACAACAACCAGTAAAGTTTATAGGTCTGAGATTGTCGGAATTGTAAAATTTTACTAGTAAGTACATAGTTATATCTCTCAAGTATATATTTTCGAAGCAGAGTCTCTATGTTTACACCGTTAGAGCCTTTAATATTAAGTTTTCAAATCAAAGATTTCATAACTTCTAATAAATACAATCGAAGTTATTAATGGACGGTATTAATTCAAAAGAAGAATTTATTATTATGATCTTGTAATATGTTTTATGTAATCACGATCAGTATGTACCTGTTCAATGCTCATGCCGTTACCGGTATGCGAAAGGTTAAGGCTGCAGCATCTGTTGTTACGTAAACTATTAATTTTCTTCGTGAGCATCAATAAATCGATTCTCGTTTTAACATTCACCTCATCATTATTTTTTTATTTGATCGATCTTATGTACTTTATGTAGTAAAACTTATTTTAAGAATTCGGGGTGAATAGAAATGTCTAGATGACTCTTAGTAATTAAAATTATGATCTCTTATTATTATTTTAACTTATATCTCATGATTGAGCGCCCGTCTGGTGGTGATGGGAAATCGCCTATCTCCGGTGGAGGGGTTTTTTTTTGTGAGTATTGCTTTAAGGTTTCTGCTTGGTGATTCTCACATACGTTTCCTACCCTACCTATTTAAAGGTAGGAGGGTATTCGTAAATGTATCTTAACTACGTTAAAAATAGGTCTGTGCCAGTGGCCAAATTATTTGGGTAAGATAATAATAAACAGTCAAAATATAGTCATAAAAATAAAAAAGGTGTACCAATACCACACCTATATCTACTGTAGATCAACACAAGTACTGTGTTCAGACTGTACTGTACTTACAATCAAGCATAGTGCAGTCACTTTACGTGCTATAATTTAAAAAAAAGCTACTGAGGCTGGTGTATTGTGTTTTGGTGGATGTGGTTGGCAACATAGCGTATGAGGCATTCCAACTTAGTCCTCAGAAACAACGCATTATGAGTAGCCCCAGGACTCAGTCCTATTATGTTAGGGTACTAACACCACGTGGACTTAATATTCTTTGGCTACTATTAAAATATATGATTGTCTCCATGACAATATACGTACTAAAAAGCCTTTCAAAGCTATCAAGGTCAAACAAATATAGTGCATTTAAGACATACCCGTATGTTTAGATATGCAATGTTTATCCTGACGTAATAAGCTTTTTATTTCAGATAACCTAATTCAGAACATTGTTTACCACCGCTTGAACTAACTGTGTTGCTAAAGTTGTTTTATCAGTAAATATTTCAGATGGTAATCCACTCTTCCTGGTCTGGATGACTTGATGATGCGGTCAGCGATGCGTCATCACCAGTCAGCCTTCTGAACTAACGCAACTACGTACGTTGTAAGTTAGAAGCGATTTATAATCTATATTAATATTTTTAGTCAGATGCTAGTGGTAGTAGACCCACGCTAAAGCTATTACTGGTTTCAGCACAAATGAGTCGGCTCGCCCGGGGTAGTACCACCCTCTAACAGAAAACCGACATGAAGTAATAGTGCTTGCGTTTCGTTCGATCAGTGAGAGCATCAGAAGCCCACCTCTCCCCCCCCTCCTCCCACTCCCATCCCCTACTCCACCTTCCCTATTCACCCTTCCCCTCCCCTACTCCCATCCCATACTCCCCCTTCCCTAATCACCCCTCCCCCAAACACAGGCTGGCAACGCACTTGCGACTCCCTTGGTGTTGCAAATGTCTATGGACGGTGGTGATCACTTAACATCGGGTGACCCACCTGTTCGTTTGCCTCCTATAATATAAAAAATAACGCGTTAATAACATAAACGATGGAATACAAGGTATTTATGCCTTTAATAACTACAATTCGATGTCTATACGCGTATCAATTGGTAAAATTGGTCCAACTGCTCCCGTTTATGCCAGTGTTGTTGATGATCTCTGTTTGTCTCTAGGTGTTCCAAGATTTATAATTCAGTACAGGTGTAGTTGCACTCGAAGAATACAGGTTTTTCTTTACTCTCTCATGCATCATCTGCACAAGGCTTGTTCTGAGACTAAAAAATAATAAAATCTCGAATTCGTCATAAAGGATTACGAACTCAGTGACAGTGATCTGTTATTCGTTCAAGGCTCAAATGGAAAAGAGATCTTCTAATACATCATTTATTCTACTTTTGTTAACGGTACGCAGAATTCGTACATTATGTATTATGATTGGAGACTATAATCTATAAGTTATTTTCATGTTCTCGAATCAATGTATACCTTAATTGATAACACTGTCAATATCTGTCAATGGAGATGTAACTGCTTTTATGAAGTTAATTTTACAGTTGCCTCCTTCAGTCTCATCATGACATGTTACTTTATCTAGAATATGGAGAGTCTTACGTAGTTTAATTAATATTTAGAATGTGAAATTTGTGGTAGCCTACGCCTTGTGATTTATATATATGTCGACGATATCTGCGCGAATCGCCGCGTGTTGGAAATTGGACCATATCTAAGTCGCTTAGTTTCAAAATAGATCATTAACTATTTAACACTGTCACGATCACAGCGTGGGAGTGAGTTCTTGTCCGTGATTCGATTCCGTTTAATTGCTATGGATGATAAGTACGAAATAAATATTACCTCTTGCGATTATGTAAATAATGAACATTGTAAATAACTACATCATTTGTAATTTATTGACAAATTTATTGATCAATTCTAATAATTGTTTATGTTTATTGTATCACATTTTTTTAGGAAGCCATTAAACAATTGCTTTGTGTCTCAATATTTGTTAATTTTATTATAGATGCGGATATATTTACCACTTTTTATTAACCTTGTTTATTAGTTTATGTTTGCCAATAGCTTCCACATTATAATCTATATGTATTAATAAAAGTGAAGTATCTGGTATTTCTTCGAGTTAAGTAACAACTGAATCGACTTTTATAAGACTTTTAATGGCAGTTAAAGGACTTTTTAGAATATTATCTAGGCTATATATCGTTATGTTTTCCGTTGAAATTAAAAGATATAACTTTACATGGCAACGGTGTTGTAAAGCTTAACCAGTAGGGAAAAAATTCAATACAAAAATTTCCCACGATTAATTCAAATAGAACATATAGTGCTCACGAAACGACAAAATAATCAGTCGCATGTTTCAGGGTTAGTCAGTTACTATTTAGCGTTGTATTTTCTGGAGCGGAAATGGTTATGATTACTACGATCTTGTATGAACATCTTTTGGTATTCGCTGTCTTTTTAATTATACTTCTCTTATCATAAGGTTAAGTTATCATATCGTTCATGCCAAAATAGCTTCGCGAATAACTGCATTTTACTATGTTTTCCAAGCAAAATTGGTTATTTATCAATTGGAATGGATTAAAAAGCCCAGGTATCCTGTATGTAAAACAAATTTATTAGCAATAAACACATTGACTCTTAACTGGACATGGGTATTGTAAGCAATACCTTAATCGCTTTAAGATTATTGACGACAACACTTGCCCTTGCGATAACACATTTGTGCAAAACTTTGAACACTTGCTTCAAGATTTCCCCAGGTTTAGCACGAAGAGATTAGAGCACATAATGACTTGTGATAATCTTCGTACATGTTCATTCGATCTTTTTGGCTTGATGGAGAAGGAGTCTGCAATAAAATCTTTCGATAATTTTGTCAAGCATGTAATTGCTAATCTTAAGACTTAAATTGATATTACCACGACTCTCTTACCAGTATCTAAATCATTTTGAAATAACCACGACTCTCTGACTTGTATCCATATCATGACTAACAAATCTTGGTGGTTTAATATTACGCTCATGCAACACGTCAAAGGAGTGAGTACAGAATCGTATCAAATTGCGATCACCCCTCTCTCCCTTTATATTACCAATTCCAAACGATCTCTTAGCGAAATCAACAAGTTTGAAAAAAAAACACATCAACTGACTTCGTATACGATATAACTATAATTTCTGAATTGTAATATGTTCTTTAATTTTAACTAACATGGACTGTGATAAATGACATCATATCTTGTAAGCCCCCGGTATTCTAACACGAAGCCAAAAATAAGCTCGTTTGTTCAGCTAAACGCAAAGGATAAAAAGTCATGACACGTGAGTGACAGTTACATAGCTTGACATTGATGCAGGTATTTACAGCGTAATCTCATCTATCTAGACTGAGATTTAAATTATTTTCCTCTCGTAAATCGTTTTTCAATATTATTGACCTCATATTTTACATCTATGTGGTAAGTTTGCTCAAGAAAATAATAATAATGGGAAGAATATGAGAACATAACCTATAAAAATAAGTATAGTCATATGTTTGCACTATGAATAGTGTATGAATAATAGTATATCTATATCTATCTATACTATAATAAAACTGTAGCAAGGTCAAATCTGTACATTAAATATTTTTTGAAAATTTTTATCGGGGTAGACTTTGTTATCGATATAGAAGCCAAAAATAATCTTTTTACAATTTTTGTCTGTCTGTCTGTCTGTCTGTCTGTCTGTCTGTCTGTCTGTCCCTGTGAACACGCATCACTCTGAAAGTACTGAACCGTTTTTGACGAAACTTGGCACAGTGATAACTAATATTACGAGATTACATCTAGGATACTTTTTATCTCATAAAACGCAAGGGATTCTCCAGGATCTGCCTGTTTGTCTGTCCCTTTGAACACGTACCACTCTGAAAGTACTGAACCAATTTTAACGAAATTTGGCACAGTGATAACTAATATTACAAGGTTACATCTAGAATACTTTTTATCTCATAAAACGCAAGGGATTCTCCAGGATCTGCCTGTTTGTCTGTCCCTTTGAACACGTACCACTCTGAAAGTACTGAACCAATTTTAACGAAATTTGGCACAGTGATAACTAATATTACAAGGTTACATCTAGAATACTTTTTATCTCATAAAACGCAAGGGATTCTCCAGGATAACGGACGAAAGTCAAAAATTTGTAGTTAATGAAATTTTTGACGAATTTTGGTAAATTTTCATTGTGCTATATATAGCCGACAGATTAGCTAAAAAGATAAGCTATATTTCCCTAAGCTATTTTAAAAAAAAATACCAAAAAAAGGGATCGCCGGGATTCGAACCGTCGGCCCCGCCGGACCATACAATGTCCAGTACGTTATAACTGAGCTACGGCTATATGACATTTCTATGCGTAATTATCGACCTCATATGAAGAAAATATGTGTAAACGAAACTGTCACTTATATGTTGTTACATTTATTTTATTGTATAAAAAAATGTTTGCTAAACAAAGGTGACAAGATTTTTTCCTAAAACATAAACCTAGATAATAGTTAAATTGCATTGTAGAACAGAATCTCAACTAGAGTTCTATCAGTACGTGTGTTGTTTCGATATTTGATAAAATTAGTTTTCTAAATGTTGTTGAGTCTTGAAGTAGTTGGGTTCAGGTTTGTGAATCTAAGATTGAAATAAATCAGTTGAGGTGTATGCAGTTATTTTTTTTTTCTCGAACTGACCACGGTATTGACCTAGCAAGGTCTTAACAGCTTCACCGGACTACTGTTTGCAGTTACTATGTTGTATTTATACTAATATTATAATGAGTGGTAAAGTTTTGTTTTCGAGGAATGCTTGGTACCTACTACTGGTCCGATTTCAAAAATTCTTTCACTGTTAGAAAGGTATATTATCCCAAGTTCAGTATCTCAGTAAAAAAGGTGGTTTGTATGTCAAAAGTAACATAAATGTGACCAAATTAAAATTGAATGGAGATTTCACGTATACTTTACAAATTCTTATAAAACAAACAACTAAAACAAAATGGAAATTTAATGTAGATAAAGTTCAACTTTTACAGTATGTTACGTGATGAAGTTACAAGGGGTACTGGGAAGACATTTATCGGCAATATATGTAAGTTAGTTTTGATCTTCACTTTGATGACACTACTTTAGGTAATGCTGCGAACAGATTCTAGGCTTATTTTAAAAGATTTCTCACATACCAACTGGGTATATGTTTGAATGAGTCCCTGGATAGTTTGTATTCACGATTGGAAGTGCTGGATAACGCTGCAATAGGGTTTTAGGTTTTTTAAGATTATTTGCGTTTAAAAATACAATTAAAACCGGTAATAACCGATTTGGTGCAGACGAAGTTGCACGGGTCAGCTAGTCCATTGAATATAATTGAATTTATTTTAATGTTCACAATCGTAATTTCTTGGCACTATAAAAACCGTAATATATTCTTAGGATCTTTACCTAACATATCTATTGATTATTTAACGTAATAATATTATAAACAGATATTATTGATTATATACCAAATTTTTAAAGAGAATTAAGATTAATACTAAGGTTTTTGCAAGGTGTAAACATCAGTCTCTGTATGGAAGTGTTAATTATATAGAAACAAGGTATTATTATGTTTTAATACAAAGACTTTGTGTATTCTAATTAAAGCTATAATACACCAACAAAGTCAAAATTGTTATGAAATAGCCAAAAGTTGTAAAACTCTTACGATATCATTAATTTATGCTACTGCTTACAATGTAATATTAGTTAGCAGTAATAAAAACATAAATACTTCCAATTACCTCAACGAGGTTACTTTTATTGTGACAATGAATGTATATCCATTGAATATAATTGAATTTATTTTAATGTTCACAATCGTAATTTCTTGGCACTATAAAAACCGTAATGTATTCTTAGGATCTTTACCTAACATATCTATTGATTATTTAACGTAATAATATTATAAACAGATATTATTGATTATATACCAAATTTTTAAAGAGAATTAAGATTAATACTAAGCTTTTTGCAAGGTGTAAACATCAGTCTCTGTATGGAAGTATTAATTATATAGAAACAAGGTATTATTGTTTTAATACAAAGACTTTGTGTATTCTAATTAAAGCTATAATACATCAACAAAGTCTAAATGTTATGAAATAGACAAAAGTTGTAAAGCTCTTACGATATCATTAATTTATGCTACAGCTTACAATGTAATATTAGTTAGCAGCAATAAAAACATAAATACTTCCAATTACCTCAACGAGGTTACTTTTATTGTGACAATGAAATAAAACCTTACATAAGCAACTGTCACTGCTTATACCAAAACGGGCGATTAAAATTAATATAGAAAGAAAGGAAACACGACGTGCGAAGGCAAAAACAGCACCAAGGTTTCTTCTGGAAAGATTGGACCTGAAATTGTTTGGAAATGCGTCAATTTATCTGTAGTAATACCAGTAAACAAATCGAAGTGTGTTAAATATGTATTCGGAATACCGAATAAATATTTACAACACATAACAATATACGGTATGAAAATTTTCAGTAAGATGTAAAGATAGTATAATGATTACTACTGGGACCTTGATTTCAATTGTTTTATTGGGATCAATGCTTCGAGTGCATCTTATAGTAACTCAAATGTCAAATTATTACATTTATACGATTTTTAAATAATTAATGTGTACATTATATTGTTTTAAGTAAACACAAAATTCTTGTGATTGAGAAATATTAGAAATACTTTCTAAATACTTCATATGAGACTTAATTGTAAACTTAATTGTAATCTGAGCAATAGTAGATATGTAGGGTGGTTTGAAATAGGTTTCAATCTGATAAAACAAAAAACTATAAAACAACAACCTATTTTAAAAACTTACCTGAGGATAAAAAATCTTTTGTTAAATGTAACAAATTATTATGCTTAATATCTGGAAATTTATTTTACAGGCTATCACCAGAATAAAAGGCAAATTGCCCATCTAAAGGAACATAATAAAGTCGGCAATTAGAAAGCGAAAGTTCAATGAGCTACCGATTCCCGAAGCCGAACCTTAAAAACAACAGACGAGAGACAAAACGAAAACGTCAAGTAGCAAAACAGAAGAATTTTATTACAGAGCTCATCCGAACACTGTAAAACATTCACTTTCACCATTTCTACAAAATGGTTTTGCACTACACGGACAATATAATATTGTTCCTTTTTTGTTTATTGGGGCTCTAGGGACGATTAAGTCGTAAGAAGTTTAGCGGCTTCTTTTTTAAGGTCATAAATGGTTCAGTGAAATCCTGTGATCACATTTATTACTATACTACTTGACAAATTTGTGAAACTGGTATAGATATGTTTTATGTCGAAGAATAATGTGATAGTGATCCTATTATTAGAATACATAATTTAATATAATATTTATTTCTATCTTTCTCTGAGAATATAGATCTGGACTTAACTAGGTTAATTTCTTGTAGCTATTAATGGCACCTATGTCGTACTTAGAGGCAAATAGTAGATTTTAAGATCAGAAGGCAATTGAATAAGAATTTATAGTATGACTTCTTTTTATTCTAACTAGATCGGAACCTTCCTTGTAATGTATGAATGTGATAAGGTTAAATAAGATATATCAGTGAAATATAAATTTTATTAAATTGGATAGCTCTCTGGATTTATTACGCACTTTTTATTGTTATTTTGTTTTTATCGTTTACTCCCTGTAACCCTTTCATTCTACTTTACTCTACTTTCACTCTTTTTTGTAAGGAATAGTTTCATCAAAAGCAGTTCAACAGTTTTGAACTAAAATTAATAATAATACAATTTAGCACGAACAAAATATATTTCAACTTAAAAATTAGAGATCATTTTGTGTTACAATAATAATAAATCTATTCGTGTTGAAAATGACGCAACAATGTAAATATGGGTCCCTTTAGAAATGGAAAGTTAAACAAAAAGCTGTCTACCTACATATTCCTAAAACTTAGTTATTGTGAACTAGTTTTTAACATCACCATTTGTTGTTACGTTTCTGTAGAAATAATTGTGATTATTTTTAGTAATGTTTACAACCAACTTCAAAAATAGGATTATAAAGATTCAGTTATTTATGTATATTGGCATATGTGTGTTCTTTGGAGAATTGTGGATAATAACTATACTTTTGTTCGTTAAATCTATTGTATAATTTTAGATATGATAATTAGGTACATACTTAAGATTCACTAGTTAGGTATCATGCTAGGCTAATGATCACTGTATTACCAGGAGTTTATCGATTTATCCCAACAGTTCTACTTGAAAATTGGGCGCTGATAAAATGATTTCAAAAAAGGAAGTTTCTCCTTGTTCCAGTATGTTGTATGCACGATTTTATCAGATACTACGTGGTCGCTCTTTATGATTTTTTTAATGAGGTAATCTTTATACCTATGGGAAGGTATATAAAATTGTTATGGATACATTCTTATGTACAGATTTGTATGAATACTATATGTGTTTGTTGTTGATATTTAAATGAAGTTGGTTAGTATTCTTTTTCTTTTTAATCTTAGTGTGTTGCTACTTTGACTTTTAGAAGACATTGTATAAGGATTTATGATTTACAAATAAATACGGTCAAAAGTGTATTATGTGTAGTACGTTGATTTCGAGTGCAGATAATTTTAGAATTTAACGTATAAGTATATTCGGTTGGACATTAATTACAATTTTCGTTTTGTTGGAAGCCGATCATAGCGCGTTTGCCTGTGGGTTAAATTCGAAGATTGCTATGAGCTTATTTACGAAACATTCTTTCGTCTAAAGCAGCCAATGTTTTGTTCACTCAACCTTTTTTTTAAACGGGCCACGAACACGTTTCACCTATGTTGTGGCGGGTCGCAAATAACAAATACTTAGGTATTAAATAAAAGAAAATGTAAATGAAAATTAACAACATATTAATGTAGTGAAAAATGATTGTCCAATAAAAAAAGGTTAGTATAACCCTTATATCATAAGGAACGCATTGCCGTCGGGTTATGGGATCTATTTAATTTACTCAGCATGCTCATAGTATTTCTGATGGGCACGAAATTTAAAACAATTGAAAATAAAGTATAATCGGGTGGGGCAACTACAAAGACCCGGCGCAGCTTATAGTCGGTCTAAAGCCTACTTAAACATCATAATTCTATCACAGTTATATTAGAAAGAAGATCACGGAAAATAGGATTTCTATGTATTGACATTTTGAAATAACAATATTTGAGATTGAATTAGCGTTTCAACAAAATCTTATCTGATGTTAAATGGCGATACAGTCTAAGATAGTAAATTAGGTAAACCTAGAGACAGACTGTCTCTCACGTGCAGCTGCCGGAACATACCTAAAGATACTTGAATAGAGATTTTTAAACTCAAGACTGGTTCCAAAAGGCCTGGCCACTACTGTACTACGTCAATCAGCGTTTCGGTTATAATCCGAATGTAAGCCCGCATGGATTCATTATTACGTTTAGACTCAAACTTATATAATGATATTAGTTTTATTATTATTGTTGAGTTAAAATGAGACCTTAACGAATTATGTAAGGTTGTATTTGTTTATGGTCTTGTAATTTTTTTAGGGAAGAAAATGAAAGTGAAACAATACTACTAGTTATCGCCTACGTATTGTTTCCGATTCATTGGGAGCGGCCGCGCCAGGGCGTCTTTCAAAAAGCACCATAGAGTCAAAACAAACACCATTGTTCTAATATTACGACATTATTGTGCCATTGTCGCTTTACAAAAACAAGTTGGATCACAGGACAAAAAGGAGGGCAAAATATAAAAGTTTATAACGATTTTTATTAGAGCAAAAACGTTTCTCGGTAGTTTAAGATGTTTTTGACTTTTTTGACGAAAGTCACAGCTAAAACCGACAAAGTTAAAGCCGTCTAATCTTTTCGTATGCAAATAAGTTACGTTGAACCCGTGTCCGAAAGGACCGTGGCACATTGGTACGTACGCACATGTCTAAATGCGAAATTTGCCCTGTTCTCTTTTTTCGTACATATTTTATTCCCTTTTTCGATGTAATAAATAAACGATTTAACTCGACTGAATAGTTTTAGTTGAAGCGTCATTGTTGGTTGCTGGTAAATATTTTGAATATTTTTTTTATGTTACCTTGAACTTTTGAATGTCGTTTAGGACACGGCATGTGTTCTTAATATCTTGTGTCGTGTGTTATATATACGTTATTGTGGTTTTTACACTGTAACTACACTTTATAAAGATATGACGTTGGTTATGTTTATATTGTTATAATTAATGT
Organism: Antheraea yamamai; assembly: GCA_036509395.1. NCBI lineage: Eukaryota > Metazoa > Arthropoda > Insecta > Lepidoptera > Saturniidae > Antheraea > Antheraea yamamai. Next base: position 5,006,311 of record AP028428.1, read on the forward strand.
ATTTGATGATTGAATATTATTCTGTGTGTAATGTATATTTATAATATAATAAAGGTGTATATATTTTAAAAATATTTGTGGTTACATTACGGCAAAATAACTTGAAACGAATTTTTCAATATCATAATTATTTTCGGAGATACACTCATACTTTTGCTGTCAGACGAAACGAAATTTGAACGCTCTGAACTGCGAGCTTCTGCTGCTTCAAAAGAAGGCAGAACAACTCGGTTAGCAGAAAGAACTTCGTAAGACATTAATTATAAAAAGAAGTAGGCCCAATATATGGATGTGGGATCGCTGATTAATCCAAATTGAGTATTAAATATTATTATCTGAGTTATCCATTGGAATTGTTTCTCAAACTTCAAATGCGTTTTTCTCGAAACTACTTTTTTTGAGGTGGCTGTCATGATATCTCAAGTTCTACTTTACATCTCCCTATCGCTCCTGCCTCGGATATTGGAAAAATTTAATTTTAAGTATTTAAAAAAAATCGAATAGGTCAAAAAGGGGGTAATTTTTTTTTGTAAGTTCATGACTCCATTTTGTGATTTTTTTTCTCTTTGGCAAAGGTCAATCCGATAGCGATAACTTTACTAAAGAAGATTTTTGAAATCTCTTTGTTTTAGTTAATTACATGGGTTGGAATCATGTCAACCAGGGAGCACCGTTTTTTTTTGTAGCTCCACTCCTCCGGCCTGTAATACGACGATTTTTTCTTTTTTTATATACATCAAATATCAATAAAAATCATTAAAAAAATGGATAGTAAAAATGATTTTAATTTTTTTTATCTTAGCTTGAAAAATGCCCAAATTTTTTGCGTCTAGACCAATAAATGTAATACTCCCTTAATAAATGGAATGATTTACATTACACTGATTAAAAGACAAGTTTAACTGAAAGATTTCTATTTTTTTCACAAACATCCTACTTATATACAATGTTACTCCTACAATCAAGGCGGACCTAGCAACACCTTATATATTAAAATCTATCAAACTGTTTAGATTAGAGAGGGCGTCAAAGAATTAGACAACTATACACTCGAACCGACTTATCATGGCGTCTTTTTAGCCTGATGTAGTTGTGAAGGCCTATCAGGCGAATAGAGTATAGTCAGTTCGGAAAAAAATGGATATAATGTCTGAACACTATATCCATCTAGATAATATTGAAAAGTTAAATATTATTTACTAACTTCAGCCCGTGACACGCAGTGGAAGCTATAAAAAAAAACCCGATTTAGAAACATTCTTCATCGGGGCTCCGCTCCTATTAGTCTTAGCATGATGATATATACCATATAGCCTTCCTCGATAAATGAGCTCTCTAACGCTGAAAGAATTTTTCAAATCTGACCAGTAGTTCCTGAGATTACCTCCTACGAACTCACAAACTTTACCTCTTTATAATATTAGTATATATATTAATATAGTATAGCTTTAAATAAGAAATTTGAACGAAACCGCTAACGCTGTTTCCGAGGAAACACCATACATATATGTATAAGAAGTATTTGTTTAATATAGTATGAGTATGTGTGCATCTGAAATGTTATTTAAACAGTAACGGAATTAAGAATAATAACATTTTCAAAAAAATAATACAACAAATACTCAAAAGTTTGGTAAAATCTCTACCCTCAAATTTCAATCATGGTTCCCTTATAAATACCGTAATAAACCTTCTCTTTTATTTATAAAATAAACATCGTTCATTAATAAGTTGGCTCATCTTTTTAATTCACCTTATTAAAATAACTGCACCATTTACTAAGTATAAAATATTGTTATGAAACTACAGCGAACGGCTTGATTAGCGCTTTTTCCGCAACTGATAAACAATCTGATCTGACCTTCTCAGTCCAACCCACGCTGGATAGGATACATATTTTTACCGCTTTATATTCTAATTTATTCATAAGTTAATAATTCATCTGTTGTGGATTAACTCTGTGTATAAATTCATGTCTCTCCAACGTCATAAGATTGTATTATTATAATGAAATTGATGAAACATATTGAACGATGTATTATTTTTAGATTTATAATACCAGTCCGAAAACATCCTATTACGATGCAAAAATGTTTTAGGAAAATATAGGAATAATCACCACGCCAGCTCACAATATACTGGCGATTTCAGACGCCGAAAAATGTATGTTTTTGTAACTTACAGCACACGGAGATACTATAAGAGCATTTCATCCATTCATAGTCCTTCACTGTGTTCATTTCCACTGTCCTTGGTAGGTAGGGCTTTTCCGACGTTTTTTTTTCGGTTGTCTGGTAATTTACAGTTTTTTATGGCAATATAATTAGCAAGAATAGTATGATACAGAAATGAATTCAAGTTAAAAAGATACTCACCACATCCCATTAATAATTAAACTCAACATTATTCCAATTGTTATAAAGTACAAACCCGTAATAAAATTGTACTCACGTCAATAAGACTATAAATCTTTACTAATAATTTAAATTCGAAAGTGAGTTTGTTTGTTACGCTTTCACGTCTTAACTACTCAACCGATAAATATATAATTTTGTGTACACATTGTCAAGAGTACAGATTAAGACATAGGGTACCTTTTATCTAGAAAACAGTACTGTTCCCAAAGGATCAGTCAAATCTATATCAACGCGAGTAGAGCTGCGCGCAAAAACTAGTCCTGACTAATATTATGAATGCAATCGATTCACGACTTGAAGTACTCTCTTTCTCACACCTATTGCTAGTACCATAATGGGCGATTGCTAGCACGTTCCAATAACAATAACCAACAACGAACAAGTAACAACAGACTAATAATGTCTTCAATAATTTGTTATCTCTTGCGTTGGAATAAGTACGACACGTTATTGATTTTTATGATAATGGCAACCTCTAGTCACCGTCAATTTATAAAAATCACGATTTAATCTGATATCACCGATTTTTATACGCTGAACCCTAAGAACATTGATCTAGAGTTGTGTGATGAATAGATTAACTTGATTTCAACCCGGTACAAGAAATGTCTTAGCAACCTCTTTTATTTGCTGTATTTTCCAGAGTACACCACATCCAGGTAAATATTATATATATCTCCCTTAACAGGGAGAGATAAACAAGATTCTACTAAATGAAGACCAAAGGCCTTGATGTCGCATTTTCTAAATTAAATATTTCGTATCTCTGTTGGTCTAGGTTAAGCGATGTGAATATTTTTTCACATACTAATTTCCTTGGCGTGTTTTATAAAATAATAGCGGAACTAATCAAGTTCTTCACGACCTTTAGTTAGCGAGTCAGTCGCACTCGCACGATGGGATCTCACCTGTTGTAGCACCTCTCACTTTTACATAGGTTTTTTGGCGCTCGCAACGTCCTCGCTGGCATCCGCTTCGCTGTTCGCTTATTCCACTACCAAGACATGTACGGTTGTTAATTATATAATTATCTTCGGTAACAAACACCGGGAGTTTAAACATTAAATTTTACTTAGTGAAAGCTATCAGGCCGATGAGTTGAATCTCTAAAAGCAATGGTTTTTTTTCGAACTGACTACGCTATTGACCAAGCAAGGTCTTAACAGCTTCACCGGACTACTAAGGCGAGCGCTTAAGGCACTCAGCCGATTTTATTTTGACAACTAGCTCAAGGATGCGCGGCACACCTCGGCTTTGGCTGTTGCCTGATACTATTTCAGTTTGATAAGGGAAAAAAAAATAAAACTCTTCCACTTGCATGTGTAAGCGTGTATGCGTGCACGTGTGTGGAGGTGATATGTGTAATGTTGTCGCAGTGATGTAGGATTTTGTGTCACTGTATCGCGCGAGCAGCGTACTCAAGGGCTCCACGCCGAGGGAACGGACTTAGGCTTGAGCCGCTGCCGAGGGGGGCCTAGTCTGGTGTGCGGGAGCGAAATTTACCCCCAGACCACGGCGGCGTGATCGGCGGTTACGCGAAAAAAAAAGCAATGGACATTCGTTAAATATTATTGTGCACGTTACTTTGCACTTCCGCCAGGAATTGATTGGCCGCTACCACGTCTCACTGCAACAAAAGACGTTAGATTTTATTTGTGCGAGGTCTACCTGAAAGTTAAGTCTGAAATTAGTAATAGAAAGAGCGAAGTTAAAAAAAAATCCTAAAATTCAACCGCAGCGCCACTTACTTGATCCAATACTGTTTCTAAACCATCCTTGAATCCACCTGAACACTAACAAAAAAAATCATCAAAATCTGTCCAGCCGTTTGGGAGGTGTTCAGTCACATATACTACATACTACGGACAGAAGAATTATATATACTTACTAGCGGACCGGGCGGACGTTGTCCTGCCTTGAAAACAAAAAAAATCCTAAAAGTCGATCGCAGCGCCACCTGCCGGGTCCAATTGTCAATCTAAACCATTCTCGAATCTCCACGAACACACACAAAAAATTTCATCAAAATCGGTCCAGTCGTTTAGGAGGAGTTCAGTCACATACACACGCACACAAGAAATATATATATTAAGATGAGGTTGTATAGTACTCGAAGTTGTCATACTGAACAAAAAAAACACGCCCATATACTCCTTAGTACTGTAGTTTGAATTAAATGTGACTTTATCATTACATTTGTACAAAGACTTTGAGTGAACGTTATTCAAATGTTACACACCCGTGGAATTTATTATAGTTTCGAATAAGTCATACGGATAGAACAACAAACAATCTACTCACATTAATCTTAATTGTGTATTATCTAGTTCGACATTCGATATGCCCTCGGGCTCCTAGAAAATAGACTTTTAATTTGAGCTTTGTTCGGTTAAACAGACCCGGAATGTCGCAAACGCAAAATTGCTTTAAAATTAATGCATGGTCTAATTGCTCATATATTTTGTTAATGTTCCAGTTAATATATGATACTTAACATTTGAAACTATATGTTTCAATTGCGATAGTGGATATATAGATATACACATGGATATATGTGTCAATAATGAATTACGACGTTGTGTTACTTTTCAACAAGTACTCTGTCAGTTATTGTGCTATTGGATAATGCTTATATGTATTAGAGCTACATTTAATGATAAAAGTAAAAATGAACTTTATAACGTATCCTGAAGGATTATAATCCCAAATTCGTAGTGTCCGTTATTGGTATGCTTGCTATTGTCCGTTATTGATTTGTAATTGTTATTATTATCAATAATAATAACAGGTAACGGATAATTAGCTACAGAATAATTATGTTTCCAATAGCTTATTAGGTATCCATCGCGAAGGAACAACGCATTACGTTATTGGTTGTTAAAATTACTACTATCTTAAAGAGCTTCGATTTAACAACCCTTCCAAGTAAATATTAATTGACAACGTGGTCGATGCTATATTATAATTATAAAAGGGTATGACTACGCTTACGAAAGGGACTGATTTTCAAAAACTTTGCCAAGATATACGAGTAGGTACTAGGTTGAAAGATTTTCAACTCAATATAGTAGCTATCTGAGCACTGAAAATGTCATATCTTACAACATAACAATGATAGGGTGCTTTTATAGTGCGGCATATTGTTTTCTTTTAACAGCAATTGAGGCTGGTTAAAAAATTGAACACGACATGTTTTGAGGCGATATTTTAGTAGGTTTCTACTCAGTTATCATCTTGGTTTATTCTTAGTCCGGTGAAGCTGTGAAGGCCCATCAGGCCTATTGACCTATAATCGTTTTTTTACTTTATGGCTTTTAGCGTTTGACCACAATGTCATCTGATGTTAAATGACGTGTAGTCTAAGATGGTATACACGCTAAGCCTAGAGAGAGCTGGCTCTCAAGTGTAGTGTTCGGAACACATCAACAGGTTCTTGGCAACGAACTTTCAACCTGAGGGTAGTAGCTAGCCTGGCGTACTTAGAAAACCCGTAGCATATGAACCATGAATCAGTTCGAAAAAGAAACCTGGTTTTGTCCACTTGTGTTTGTAGTTTAACTGAAGTTGATTGCGAGTTTCCACATAGCCCTTAAGAAGAGACGTCACGACAAAATGTTCTCGAAAGATGTGGGGTCATTATTATGTTGTGTCAATTTTCCTAAATGAATTCCAGCCTTATTTTACCGGCACTGGACCTGAAGGTAAGCACTGTGTAATCCAAAACCAATTATTACCACCAAGAGATCCTTGATCCATCAACCGGTTAATGATAACAGCATGAGCAGGTCTATGAGCCTTTTGGCAGCTACAATACACCGGTTGATCTCAGAACATGATGCGCTTACGTGTGCCCTTTTTATCTGATGTTAGGTAATATATGATAGTTGCGATGTAGTCATACATAATTCTTGATGAATGAAAATAATTGTGATGAGATCTAACCATCCTGCAGTTTAGTATTGTATATTCTTTATATTTTTTTCAATATGTAAAGGATCTTAGTGGTTTGACCACAAAGTTTGGTATGAAGTAATTAAATACCCTCTCCTGAGTAAACTTCTTCTGATACAATTTTTTTTTAAATAAATTTTTGACATACAACTCAAGAAAGTTAAACTAAGATCTGATATTTTTTATTTCATACATATTTATTTAGTTAAAAATCAATCAAGGGATTATTAGCAGAAAACACTGATGCTGGCATCAGTGTAGATAAATCGATATTATTGTAAAATGTTCTTCATGAGTTCATGAAAATTACGTAATCATTTTTATAGTTCACAAAACACAGCATTATTAGAAACTAGCCGGCCCGGTAGACGTTATTCCGCTCTGATTATAAAAAAGTCCTTGACAAATTATATACCTAAACCTTCCTCGTGAATCACTTTAGCCACTGGTGAAAACCACATGAAAATGCGTTAAGTAGTTTTTGAGTTTATCGCGAACAGACAGACGCGGTAGGGGACTTTGTTTTATACCGATAATTTTATATAATTTACATTAAAATACCGCACATTATAATTACTTAATTATGTATCTATCAAAAAAATACAAAATCGAGATTAACACATTATAAACCTACTGTTAAAAACAATGACCATGACAGTTAATAAACTTCAGTTGAACAAACTCCAAAGCCTTTAATTTAAATTGATATTTCCATTTTTGTAAAATATTACCAAAGACCTCGCCTGTAAATTTGGTAAGACAATTTAATTATTTTCAGTTGAACATAATTATAGTTAAAGTCGATCAACTGTTTACGACATCAACTCGCTACAAAGCCTACGTGTTAATTCAGACGTCAAGTTAGAATGTGTAATTAAATAGCGTAAGTAAGCATATTCGCAAGTTATAGGTAATAGTGGACAACAATGTATCGTAATGTAACAAATTACTAAATTTACTTCATTGCTCTAGTGAAAAATCATATCGAATACGAAGTCTTTTTATAAAGAAACTAGTAGCTATATTTAAAAAAAGGATTATTGTACAATATTATAAAAATAATTTTAAGAAATATGCTTCGTGGATGTGTACATATTAAAGTATAATATCAGTGTGAATACAAATTATACTTCGTAATTTTAACTTATTCAAATATTACAGGCTGAAAGTTTAGACAGTAGCAATATTTATGAAAGATACTCTGCACTCGATTCTCATTCTAAAGCAATTTAGAAAATAGGTGCTTAATTTTTGACCTAATTATCTAGGAAAATACAAAAATTATACGCAATTCTCTACGCGTCTACGTTAATGTACAGTATCAATGACCGTCGGGTGACTTTACTTTCGATTGAAAATGAACGTGTGAACGGCATGAGCAAAACAAAAGGGTTTATTATTAGTTTTATTATCAAAGGTTATTAGCTCCGGGTTTACCCTTGAAGCTTTCAGCACCGGTCATTGCATTCGTTATTACGTTTGTATTTATACTTTTAAAAGTCTTAGAACAAACTTTAAGTTAGGTTCTCTTTGTCTTTTATTAGTATTTGTTTTGATATTACTATTTTATATGTTAAATGTGACCACGAACTATCATCTCTTAGAATACTGTAAGCGACTAACCTAACACCTGATATAATTAATTTGCGTTTGAAATAAAAAGATAATTATCAAACCGTCATTTTCCTTTACATTTCGCATGCAATTTCAGTAAAAATTGTATGATTGAAGATATACATATTATACGAGTATTCTGTCAAGTAATTGACTTAGAAAAATATAAAGTTTAACATATTGTTGTATTCTTATTAATACTTATAAGTATAGTACATTCAAGTATGATTAACACAATGTAGTTACCGCCTTTTAATAATGCTGTGAATAGTTTGCGCTATTTTAATGGAAAATAGAATAACTAAATCGATTATAATTGTTTTATCCATACATACAAAATTAATTTGTCTCTTTTAGTAAACGAAATTATTAATTTTGAGTTTTTATTTAAAATAAAATATTTTATATTGTATATCTTTGTTGGTAGTACAATTACATACAATAAGTAAAGTTGGTGCAGATGCGGTTATCTTCTCATTTGAAATGTTCATGCTATCAAAGGAATCAGGGAATTACCAAATTCCCCGGCATATAATCAAAAAAAAAACAAATGTCCCTTTCGTTTTACTTTACTGTAGACACAGTTCTGCCATACATTATTTTTTGTATTATAAAGCTAATAGTCAATATCCGTTCAAATACTGATAATTGCTGTATCCGTTTCGCGCTTGTATTTTAATTAACAATGTAATCCATTGTCGATTCTAGGGCACTATATATCATATTACTCAGTATGTTATTATTATTATAAAACATATGTTTACTTTTAATTTTCAGTTTAAAATAACCAATAGAAAATTAGAATGACATCAGATTTCAATGTTGGCTAACAGGTGACAATAAGGAATGTTTTATGTAACAGATTTCTACCTTTAGATAAATGTAATAAAGTGAGAGAAAACTACAATGTTATTTGGATGAGTTCAAACACAAAGAGGTTACAACGGGAGGTTTTGTTGGGATTTTGATCAGCTGTGTAGTAGTTTTTATTTTGTATTACTTACGTCAGTTGGCTCTATATTGGTGGCATTTTACATAATTTCGCTTGATTATGGAGCTCAGTAGTTGGCGTGGATTGGAAATAATAACACGGAACATGAATTCCCGGATATCCTAATGGTCCCTTAGAATGTTTTAAAAGACTTACACTATTTTGAAGGAACACTGAAGTCGTACACAAAATACTTTGTAAAACCGAATAACTTATCCATTTGATGATGGAAATAATAGTTTTTCCTGGGGGGATTGGTTGCCCGAAGAGGCAAAAGAAGAAGGGTTATAACTCTTGAAGATTGAGTTGCAATGAGTTACACGATGATACATGTTGTTGATTATATCTTAGCGCAATTACTAAAACATAAAATGGCCGTAAACAAATCAAAAGGAATAAGTTAAAAGCTTTTGAAGTGAAAATTTTATCAGTCGTGTTGAGCGGTTTTCATTACATTGTATAAAACAATACAATTCCCCTACCGCGTCTGTCTGTCACCAGTAGATAAAGTGATTAATGAGGAACGTTTTGGTATATAATTTGTCAAGGGGTTTTCTGTAATCAGGGCAGGCCAACGTCTACCGGGTCCGCTAGTTACAAATAAAAATAAATACATTTATTTGGCAAGGAAAAAACTTATGAGTTTTCGTTACGATTACCTCGATATGCTGGTGACGTATTGCCCTTGCATCAGAATATATAACGGCCTGTGCACACGTGGCATTGATATTTTGTGTTGGGTTTGTGCAGCCCATAATATTTTTGATTAATTAATAAACCGTACAAAAATGTACATAGCTATTGCCCGTCGGAGTACCAATATATATGAAAACCAAACTAATATTAATAATTTCAATTTACAAATTACGAAATTTTAATAATTCAGACTAAAAAAGTACTTAAAAAGTAAAAAAAGAACAATTTTTTCTTGGTTTTGAGTTGTCACTTCTGTCGGCAGTCTTTATGACAGCCTCGTTTTTTTTTTATATGGTCAATGCCGCCAAAAACTGTGTATAATCAACCTCAAAGTGAACGTAGTATTGGGTAATGTTACTATACTCTGCTACTCCTGGAATACCTCATATGTCAATGCGCGCTCCCAACTACACCTTACATATCCCAACGAGAGCATAAGCACTGCTGCTTAACGTCAGAAATATAAAAATAATCAAATTGTTTTACACTCGTTTATAAAATTTTTTTCATTATTAAATAATTCATCGTGAACGTTATTAAGTGTAACAGTAAGGAATCACCTCCTGACAAGTCGAATAACAATTATTATAAGTGAACACAGGCGTTCAATTTCATATATATGCTCGTATTATATCGTTATTTGGTTATATAAAGTATACTTTATTGCAATTAAATTATTTATTACTAGAAATCCGTCTCCAATTCGTACGGGTGCAATTATCTATTAATATGGCATTATAAATGTTTATGATTGAGACACGTGTACCATCTGATACAAATTTTGGCTCTTTGACATTTTCTAGTTCTTCAAGATCAAAGAAGCTTTTTAGGTAGCTTAGTCATACAGACAACTATTTTATTGCTTTTCGTAATTTTAAATCTGGGATATTTTCTAAGACATTAATAGAAAAAGGTATGCTGTAAAGGACAATTCTTGTAAATGCTCGATATAAATTATGTATTTTAATTGTATAAGAATTAGTCATATATTGGTGCAAATAGCTTTGCAAATTACGCACGTTTTTTAGGGTATTTAAGAAACAAAATGGCTTCTGTGAGTTATGTTTGATAGTTATACTTTCCTGTGAGCTACTTTAACATAGGCAATTATGTAGTACAGTTGTACATTATTTTGCTGTACCTATCTTCTGAGATTTAATCGTCATTGGCAATTCAAACTGACTGAAAAGTTTTTCTCAACTTGCTATGTAATATTGATGTATCATTTTACATATGATAAAACAAAGTCCTGTGCAACGTCTGTCTGTTCGTGATAACTCAAAAACTACTGAACGGATTTTCAAGCGATTTTCACCAGTAGATAACGTGATTCATGAGGAAGGTTTGGGTATATAATTTGTCAAAGTTTTTTTATTATAATGGGGCGGGATGACGCCCGCTGGGCCTGATAGTTAAAACTATAAAATTTCTGTTAAATATTAGTGAAATTTGTATAAAAATGCATTCTGATTTCTGTGGTTTAGAAGAACTAAGAATAACACAGCCAGATGCAGATAAGAATTTTATCTATTTATTGATTTTTATTACATTTATTTATTTTAGGGGTGCTATTGTGTTTTAACAGTGCAGTTCATTCTAATCATGGAAGCCTTACTAAAGTTGTGGAACGTAAATTAATAAGTAATAAAATGATGCTTAGGTGTGCTTACTTAGAACGAGATAAAGTATAACATTATATACGAAGTTTCGAACGTCACTGGGACAGGTTATTTATGTTTGAAATCAACATCAAGCTCTATATAATATGATTTTTTTGATTTTATCTCAACTCCATAACGTTATAGAGGTGTTTTGGATGTTTTTAAGCATTTATTTAAAATTTCGGATGAATTAAATCAGGGGTAGCCAACCTGCGGCTCGCGAGCCACATGCGGCTCTTTGAAGGCTTATGTGGCTCTCGATAAATGTACTCGAGTTCCCTTTTCGTTTTTCTGTTATTATTTTACGTAGACGTAATCGACCAAGTTTTATTTATGTTTTCAATAAATATAATTTGTTTAAAAAAATGAATACCTTTCAAATACGTAGTTAATTGTGGCTCGCAATAAATTTCAAATTTTGAAAAATGGCTCGGACTATCAAGTTGCTTGGCCACCGCTGAATTGAATTCTCGTTTGAAATTATTATTTAGGTGTTTTCTCAAAAATTAGTTCACCGTTAAGTTACATGAAATCTTTTCACGAATACAAAAAGATATAGCAACGAATCCTCCCTTTTTCTTTCTCTCTTTCACAACTTACACGACGAACGCAGTACTATTATGATAATGATAAATATTACAGACATTCTCGATCATTAATCGTATTATTATAAAAATAAAAATATTAAATAATATAACATATAATTAAATATTGAGATGACTAAAAAATAGTGTGAACAGAAATGCTAAACTTAACTTATCTACTTCATTTATTGCTCCGATTTGGATGGAACATTCTAGATTCCAAATAAAGCGAAAATGTTTGTACCTAAATTGTTTATTCTCAGAAATTTGTACTGATTCTGTAATATATTTTAAACTTTTCAGTGCATATATAACCGTACGCTGAAACGATAAATTAGGATAAAATATTAAAAATTATGTGTATGCAAGATTTATGTGTGTATTCGGTTTTATAAAATTGCTCCAGATAATAATTTCGTCGTCGGTAAGTATAAAGTCAAGGTCATAATATGAATTATTTTGAAGTTCTTGGAAGGAAATTATTATTTTATGCAACAGTATACTGAGAATATTAGTAGTAATTGTTTAACAGGCCTACATTTCAGTGAAGGAAAATATAGTTTTATAAATATATATTTTACACTTACTATTTCCCATTTATAAGTTGAAAATGTTTTACAATCTACATACTGGTAAATCCCGTCACTGGATAATTCATCGCTTTTCGTTGGTTATTTTAATATCATACCTACTCGATTGTTAAATACTATCGGTACCTTAAATGTATTATAATTTATGTACTATTTGTATTCGCAATTTTATTAAATACCAGTTTTAACTTACTAGGTTTAACTTCAATCATTATTATTATAAATACTGATCATATTAGAAAGTTGTAAAATTGTTAATCTAAATAAGGTGTTTGTTTGTTTTCCGAAAAATTACTTGTTTTATGGCAATAAAACAAATCTGTACATTAAAATAAAATTGACATGTCTGTTTATTTTTACATTGAGCCGATTTTGATATAACTCTTACTGACAGATAGATAATTTTTATAGTATTATATGGACTACATATAATTAAGCTTCATTAAGGTCTACGCGATAATGATAAAACGGTACAGGAATAACTTGAAACAAGTAAAATAGTTGTAAGGGTAGATTACTTCGTAGTGCCAAAAATCATAAAGACTGACGACAGATGTGAAAACTATAAACAATGAAATAAATGTCTCTTTTCAGTTTTCATATTAATTATAGTGTGAATGACAATATTTGAATTTCAGAACTTGTTAATTGAATTTATTACCGCTAGTGTGGTTTCATATCTATTGGAACTCGAAGCAATAATTATATACATTTTTATAAAGTTTATTAATCAATTAAACGTACGATGAACTGCAAAATATCAATATAACATGTACACGGGCCCCTATACTACGCGTCGCTAGATTGACGCAAGCAGCGCAAGCGCAAAACGAACGGTCACGTTTACTAGCACGTCATGACGCGAAATTATAAATTTGTCTACTACCAAAAAAATACCGCTCAACGCGAAGAAGTCTTTACTTAAAAATAACAAATAAAATCGTTTTCTCGAGAACAAACCTTATGGTTAGTGATTACCGAAAATAAACTTATAAATCGAATGTTTTTATTGATTGCCACAATTCTTATATCGATATATACTTAGTATTTCTATGTATAGAGACGTCCTCTGTTCGTAGCCTCAACGTGGCCGATCGTATTAACTGACCGCATGATTACACCCACTTTTCTTGTTATTATTTACTCAAGCACATAATTACAGCGCGACAGACGTGATACCTGGATAGATTTGCTTATTAGTTGAGTTTGTTTTAATAAAAACATGTATTTTTTGTATGCCAAATAGAAAAACAACATTGTTCGACATATGTTAAGTGTTCAAAAGTTGTATTATAACATTATTGTAGACTCGCATGAGGTGAGATTGACTGGCAATTAAAATCACTTCGAAAGAAAAACAATGCTGGTCTGGCTAAGATGTAACGGTACTACGTATGTATTTAATACAACACTCGAAACACATTTTATATAATTTAATACTCTTTTTTATCTTAGCTCATATAGCATCTAATTTTAATGACGATGCAGTTTTAAAATAGTAGGGAACAAGTAAGAGTCACGGAACCATCGTAAGTCGTTGTCTGTTGTCTTGTCTTTTTTGTCTTAAATTTTAGTGTAAAAACTGGATGGTTGAATCTACAGTGAGATTAAAGCCATTCGCTATGAAAAATGCTTATATGTGAATTAGTAAGTGCTCGATGTTGTTATGTTTGTTTTGTTGTTCCATGCGAACAGTATATTTTATTTGAAATAATTGTTATCTGTCTTTAATTGTTTTATAGAATTTTTTCATTGTTTAATTCTATTATTATTGCTTAATTTACATAGGAAAATATTCTATATGTAAATAAAAGTCTCGTAGTAGTTAAAAAAGAGACAGAAGACAGGAGAAAGGTCTTTAAAAATATCGACAGATGGTTGTTCAGTCCGTCATTGAGGTTGTACTGTAAACGAAAGGTAAGGTTTCTTTTTCTTCGTCAGTACACACGTATGAACGGTAGTAGGTAGTAATCTATACTAATTTTATAAAGAAGTAAAGTTTATGTGTTGGGATGTTCAAGGTAATTTCCGGTACTGCCGGTCTGATTTTGAAAATTCGTTTACGGTAATAAGGTAAACTTTCCCTGAGTGCTATAGACTTACTACTTTTATGTTGGTAAATATATATTTGCAATAATTAATCACAACAAATATTTGAAGTCGGTAAAAATTCTACAATGTGGAGTGCACTACCTAAACGGTATGAGATAAAGGAATAAAATCTATGGAAAAAGTATTCATTACTTTTAGCTTTACAAAATAATCCGCGACACCATATATCTAAGCTTAATATCTCAGCAAAAAAATGGTTTATATGTTAAAGATAAAATACATTTTACAAGATTAGGTTTGGATACATGTTTCACGTATACTTTACAATTTTTTATGAAAACAAATACCTAAATTTAAATGGAAATTTCATGGAGATAAAGTTTACAGCACGTTATTTGATTGAGTCAGTCAGAAGATATTCCGAATAACCGATAAAATTACTGCGTTGTCGTTGCCGCTGGCCGTACGAGAATAGTAGGTGATCATTTTATATCTATTGAACCCGGTAGGTGGTGTTGCTAACGTATCGTAGATTTATTTAGGAAGATTTTTCGCATACTAACTAGATATGTTCGCATGTGTTTGAGTAGGTCCCTGGATAGTTTGAATTCGCAATTGCAGTTTTAGTTGCCTTAACAGACTCGGTAGGTAGTGCTGCAATCGGGTTCTAGGGTTTTAAAGATTTTTCACGTTCGGAAATACAATTGGAACCAGTAATAGCCGATTTGGCGCAGATAAAGTTGCGCGGGTCAGCTATAATAGATAAGCGTCTGTTGTGTGAGGGGATCCTACACGGAACCGCTCGGTTGAATACTGGCGATTACTACCACTACTCCATTAGGTCTACCAAAAACAAATACATATTCCATACGATCTAACCCTAAAATTAAACAGTAGGAACAATTACGATACAAAGAGGTATGAATTAATAACCTTCGTTTCTTATATAATTTATCAAGACAAAAAGTCTATATCATGTTTCGAGTACATAATACACTTAACTGCAGATAATATCCATCCATTACAGTCTACAAAAACGTAGTCACGATATGACTCATCTAATCTCCGGTCAGACAATCTGTTTTAGTACAAAGAAGTGCATTCACAGACCGAAAAAAGGAAAACAAGTCAAATTTTAACTCTAAAGACAATAAAGTTTCCATTTGTTTTGGGAATATTACGTGTCATGTTTTCGACAATTTTGATTATGGCTATTATAACTTGGTAATGTATGTTATTTGGTGGGAATTTTCCGATAAGAATATATGTGAGTAGGTATTTTATTAGTGTTCACGTACAGTTTACGTGATAGGGCAGTGTGTTATTATTGTAAAGATATTATAGTATTTTTCTTACTGTAATAAAATGAAGATAATAGTCATTAAATATACGTAAAAAATGTAGATGAAATAACAATGTGACACTGATAGTATACTCGGAATCGGCCTTGTTTTATATTCATTCAAATATACACATAAATAATATTAAACCTGTCGTTTGTTCAGACTATTATGAAATGGCTGATCGATTTTGCTCAGTAATATCTAAGTTAATATCATTACGCTTTTCCGTATGGGCT
Organism: Antheraea yamamai; assembly: GCA_036509395.1. NCBI lineage: Eukaryota > Metazoa > Arthropoda > Insecta > Lepidoptera > Saturniidae > Antheraea > Antheraea yamamai. Next base: position 5,022,446 of record AP028428.1, read on the forward strand.
AAGCATTCATTTAAAAAAGAATAATAAAATTTTTAGGCAAGGAAAGATAGCTCACTATTAGTCTAAGTAAAACAGTACTGGTGAGGCAACAAATCCCGTTTCAACGAGACAAAAGACGACGAAAGAAAGCGATTGATGCTAGAAATGTGACATTACCATCAAAGAATTTCGAAGAGTTCTAATATGTAATAATACTCAAATCTCAAATATTATACTATCGTATGAGATGTTATGAACTCGAGCTTCGAAACTAATAGGTACATTACAATAAAAAAATCGAATACACTACCTTGAGAACAGAAATGGCAATTCGTTTATTCACTAAATTAATTATGTATCATGCTGCACTAATAAGTGTCTTCCGTTCAAGAAATAAAATACGGAATAACGTTTATTTTTTTTATTCGCTTAAACTTTTTCTCTTTTTCATGACGAAATGATTTAAAATTTAATTTGAAAATTATCATTTAAATAACGTCTAATAGACAAATGGATTATGGGTTCGTATATCTTCTTTATATATAAATTTCTTCTGTACGTGTGTTTGTCACTGAACTCTTCCTAAATGGCTGGACCGGTTTTGATTAAATTTTGTGTGCGTATTCCAGTGGATCCGAGAATGGTTTAGATTCAAAATTGGACCCGGTAGGTGGCGCTGCGGTTGAGTTTTAGATTTTTTTTTATTATCAAGGCAGGACGACGTCCACCCGGCCCGCTAGTAGATTATAAAAACGTAAACTTAATAAATATATATTTGACTAGCTTCTACCCGCGACTTCGTCCGCGTGGAATAGTTATTTCGGGCGAACGCTAACATTGGCTCGCGACTTTGGTTGCGTAGAAGGTGAAAATATTTTTAAATAATACGTACGTTAACCCCGATTTTGAAACATTTTTCATTGATGCTTCGCTCCTGTTGGTCTTAGCGTGATAATATACCGTATGGAATACCCGATAAATGAGATATCTAAGACTGAAATTATTTTTCAAATAGGACAAGTAGTTCCTGAGATTAGCGCGTTTTTTTTTTTTTTTTTTTTTCTCGAACTGACTACGCTATTGACCAAGCAAGGTCTTAACACCTTCACCGGACTACTAAGGCGAGCGCTTAAGGCACTCAGCCGAATTTATTTTGACAACTAGCTCAAGGGTGCGCGGCACACCTCGGCTTTGGCTGTTGCCTGATACATGCAATTCGCGATCTATCTGAGCTAACCTTTTTTTTTTTTTTTTTTTTTTTTTTTTTTTTTGAAAATCCATCATGGACTGTCAGGCCCCCGGGGGAGGGCCTGAGCTGAGTCGACCGCCAACTGCGTGCTGGGACGCAGCTGCCGGTGCCTTACGGCGACTTTAACCGACTAAAACTCCACGGCAAACCGTACGCCGCACTATGGGAGTGTCGCGGGGGAGCGCGAGCAAGCTCCGCGACACCCCCGGCGGCAGGCGCTTTCACGCCACACCTGGCTGAGGCAGCCCGGATGCGAGACTGCCTCCCAGCCCGCCGAACCAGTGCAATGGGAAGTCGGGGCCCCCGCCCCTTCCCCCCAGGTTCAGCCGGCAACAGAGAGGAAAACCGCTCCGTCGCCGCTCCACCATCCGCCATAGCCTTCCCGAGGTTCACTCCGTCCTAAGCTACCCTATCTCCCCCTCCCCCCATCCCTCGATCCTAACCCTACCCTACCTATCTACACAACCCTACGCCCACCTATCCTCTATACTTGCCTACCCACAAAGTAAGTAGGTAAGCTAGAGGTTACCTAACCAGCTTCCCCCCATACCCCCACCCTACGATCCCTAACCCTACCAAACCTACCTATCTACACAGTCCCTACAATCCTATCCCTACCTAACCAATCCCTACTCTTACCCTACCCTACCTACCCTACTTGGAGGTTTCCTAGGGAGGCAAATGGTGGAATCTCCCTCCACCTCTCCTTCTGCGCCCGGTTTCTCGACGTCGGATTGCTGGAGCCGCAACGTCTCTCTCTCTTTCTCTCTCTGCTTCTTCTTTTTGCGCCATAACGCTCTCGCAAAAGGCGAGAATCGCAGCCCATTTAGGCTCGTGTCCAACCATGGACTGAACTACCGCTGGTAAGGAGAGACTAGCTCCGACGACTTCTATGAGCTCTTGGCGTTCCGTAGCCCACGCTGGGCAATCTTCCATAGTGTGCTGAGCAGTGTCCATTTCGCACGCTTCGCAATGGTGACACTTAGGGTTCGGTTCTTTCCTGGCTATGCGATGCAAATATCGACCAAAGCATCCATGGTCCGTCAACATCTGTACCAAGCGGAATGTAAGAGGACCATACTTTCGCTCCATCCATTCTTTTAGAACCGGACGAACTGCCTCAATAATTTTAATACCAGCTGTGGGAGTGTTAAGGTTCTCCAGCCAAATCCGCAATACGCATTGCTGAAGGTAACTCCTTTGTAGTTCTTTCTCTCTTAGCGTGGGGTTTGATCTTCTGGCAACTCTCTCAGAGTGCCATAAGAACATTGCAGAATGAGAGTGGGCCACAAGCACCCACGGTGGGGATCCTGCTAGCACACATGCCGCCTCATATGACACCGTACAGTATGCACGTATGGCCCTGAGAGCCATAACTCGATGCAATTGCCGTAATATGGCAATATTTTTTGATGTCAGAGCCCCACGCCACACTGGGGCTCCATAAAGGGCCATGGAGCGTACCACTCCCATGTATAGGGACCGGCAACCGGTGCCAGGTCCACCGAGATTCGGCAGAAGACTCCCTAGAGCGGAGGCGTTTCGCATAACCTTGAGGGCCATGAGTTTGAAATGCTCGGAAAATGTCCACCGACTATCCAGCACTAATCCGAGATATTTCACGCTGGAGCATATCTCCGTACGTATTCCTCCCAAAATTATATGAGTGCCAGAGGGTAGTTTTCTACGTGGGCCGTGAAAGCATATAGCTTCGGTTTTATTAAGGGCCACGTTGAGACCGAGCATTCGTATCCTTTCCACAATTTGAGCCACACTTGCTGTAATAAGCCCAATTGCATCTCGAAGGACGTTTCCGCGAGCAGTTACCAGTGTGTCGTCCGCGTAACACGTTACGGCAGCTCCGGGTAAGAGAGCACCCCGTAGCACCCAATCATAGCCGATGTTCCACAGGAGCGGACCGAGGACCGACCCCTGTGGAACACCGCACGATATTTCTCTATGGTGTGAGTGGGCATCCTGCCCGTCACATGTCACGTGTCTACCTTCTAGGTAAGAACCGATTAGATCAAGCAGATACAGAGGCACACAGTGGTATTTCAGTGCTTCTTTAATGCACTCCCAGGGGAGGCTGTTGAAAGCGTTAGCAATGTCTAACGACGCTGCCAACATCAACCCCCCCTGGGAAGTCGCTTCCTCTGAAAGAGCTTTAACCCGCAGGATGGCATCGATTGTTGAACGACCGGATCGAAAGCCATATTGCATCTCTGATATATTAGGGCCCACCACGGTCAAGTGTCGGGACAAGCGCTGCGCAATAATGCGCTCGAGGAGTTTGCCAATCTCATCCAATAAGACTATAGGCCGATATCCTGAAGCAGATTCAGCGGGGCGTCCCTGCTTCCGCAGTAAAACGAGTCGGCCCATCTTCCACTGAGTAGGAAATAGTTTCGACTGCAAGCAGGCATTGTATAATCGTCTTAGCCTTTCTCCTAGCACCGGTATTGCCAAAACCAAAACGCGGCCAGGGATCCCGTCTGGGCCTGGCGCAACATTCTTTGCTCTGAGGCGTTTCACAGCAGTATCCATTTCCGCTTTGGTTATAGGAGGTATAACTTCACCTACACTCAGTTCGGGTAAAGTGGTCGTGGCAGCGAAAGGAGGGGAAAACTCCGTCCTTTGCGGAAACAGAGATGACATAATGTTGTCCAACAGCCGTGGATCCAGGCTTTGCGTTATCGGGGGACCTCCAGAGTGCAAAGATCCTAGCACCATTCTATAAGGGCGACCCCACGGGTCAGCGTCCAGAGTATCTATAAGCTCTGTCCTGGACCGAGATTTCGCCTGCTTGATAGCAGCCTGAAGCACCTTTTTCGCATGTCTATAGTTCTCATATAGAAGTGCTTCAGTTGTCGCGTTACGACCCACACGTAGCCTACGATGTCTTGCAAGCTGACGCCGCGAAGCCACGCACGAGGATCGTAACTGGGCAATATCACGAGACCACCAGTAGACTTGTCGGCGAGGAGGGTGATGTCGGACACGGGGCATAGCAGCGTCACAGATATGCCGCAAGGTGTCTCGAAACCAGTCTACCTCCCGGGCAACGTCCACAGGTTCGGTTGGCGGAGCTGACCATGACGCAACAATAGCGGCTTCCATGAGCAGCTCCTCATTCAGTTGTCTCAAGGCCCATCTAGGCGCCGAAGTTTGATTCGTACCGGTGGATGGATTCATACGTGAGTGGCAGATATCGAATCTAATATAGAGATGGTCGGAGAGCGATTCTACCTCCTCCATTACCCTCCAGCCTCGTATCCGGTTTGCAACAGCAGGGGAAGCAAAGGTGAGATCAACAATCGATCCTCCTTGTTGTCTCACACAGGTATTGGCCGAGCCACTGTTTATGATAGAGAGGCCGGTTGTTAACGCCCATTCCTCCAACACTCTGCCCCGTAAATCAGTGACGGGGGATCCCCACGCCGATGATTTCGAGTTGAAATCTCCCGCCACCAACACGGGAGAGAGTGAGTTCTGCCCAATAAAGGCACCAAGCTCGGTCAGAAAGGCTTCGAATTCGACGAAGGGTCTGTTGGGCGAAAAATAAACCCCGACCACAACAATATCCCTCCAACGGGCTGTGACAAAACTGGAGCCCCTCCTCTTTGCCATAAATATTGGTGTTCCAACCGATGTTGAGGCAACGATGGCCACCGTGCCTGTCGTATCCCCTACCCAGTTATCTCTAACAGGCACAAAGTAGGGTTCAGAAACCACCGCTACCTGTATCGACCACTCAGCCATGGTTTGAATGAGTAAATCTTGGGCCGCGGATGAGTGGTTGATGTTCGCTTGTAAAAACTTAAAGGGCATCTTGGCTGTTTACAGATTGCCCATCTTTAAACCTTTCAGAGGCACCGGAAGCAGAATTTATCACGGGTTTTTCATGGAACCAGGTTTTTATACTCCGTGTTATCTCTCCCTTGGCCGAGGAAGTGCAGGCGCTACTTCCTAGCCTGTGGTTTGCCGGCCTTTCAGCATCTACACACACAGGGCAGTGCAAAGCTTCTGAGCATCCCTTAGCTATGTGATCTCTTTTCCCACAGCGAAAACATTGCTCACTTCTGTCGACCGGCGATTTGCAGTTTCGTCTAATATGGCCAGTCTCCAGACAACGGAAACACCTCTTAGTCCGTGGCTGCAGCAGGGCTACTTGAACAGACAACCAACCCAACAGAAGCCTACGCTCTAAGGCAACCTTTTTGGCAGCTCCGACTGGACATCGCACCCATACGGATATGGTACCGTACGGAGTTCGGCGCAGTTCTCCTACGTTGACTTGCGTCACTGAGCATCCTCCCTTTTGCGCCACAGCAGTTGCTATTTCTTCCTTGGTGGTAGAGTCATCTAGGCCCGTAATGCGCAGCTCTGCGCACTTGGTAGGCCTTGATACTTTCACCATTCCCTCGCCTATTGTCTCTGAGAATATCACCTTCAGTCGTGCAGCTAGACCGTCTGCTTTGTCTGAGCTCGTCGCTCCCGGTACTTCCAACTTTCGGGCTCCAGTGGCGGTCTCCCTGATCTTAACATAAGGAATGTCTAGACTAGCCAACACCACTTTATCCTTGGCCACTGTTACTACCCTTCTGTAGTCAATCCCACTTTTCACTGCCTCTGGTTGGAGCGTCAGTATGACGACTGTCGAACGTGGGACAGTGAGTTTTGCAGCCGTTATCCTCGTTGTGGGGTCTTCTTTTTTAGCAACGCGATTCTTAACATTACGTTTCACAACAGTCGACCATCCATTTCTCTCTGCTGTCCCCGTCATGTGAGGAGGAGAGTGCACGACAGGCACTTCCGCTGCCTGCGCTGCTAGGGACCTCTTTTTCTTCTTCTTACTTTTTGCTCCAGCTGTAGCTGAAAAAGCTGGTGGAGCCAAAGAGGCAGTAGAAACAGGGGGATCAGTATAGGTCAAGGTGGCAGAAGAAGAACGGAGTGCCTCTAATTGTGAGGTAACTATGTGAGTCATCTGAGTGGATAAGGAGCGCGCTAATTAGCTGAGCTAACCTAAGCTAAGCTAACTATTCATACATATATGAGTTGTTGAAACATATATGTATACCAAGCATACATATCTCAACAACCCTTATATATGGGTCATTCCATGTCAAATCGACAAATTTTTTACCTGACCCCCTTTGATTTCGCTGAAAATTTTCTATCTTTTTCTACCCCCCGAAAGTTATTTTTCAGAATTTTTTCAAATTTTTTTTCCCGACTCAAAAAAAGTTATGAATTTTTGAAAAAAACCGCTCTTTTATTTTTAAATTGCCAGAACTTTTTCAATAATTGACCGTTTGGGAACTTTTTTTTTCAAAATTTTTGTTTTTAAATGTAGTTTTCGAAAAAAAATATGAAAAAATTTTCAGAGTCCCAGATATATGAAATATTTTAGTTTTTTTGAAAAAACCGTAATTTTCTCAAAGTCCGACCGTTTTTTTTTTTGCTCTAAAAATACTTCAACTAATTCTGCAATGATCCCCGTTAATCAAAAGATGTGACGACAGTCGCTTCTAATTTTTTTTCTTGATTATAAAAAAACTTTTGTTGAATTTTTGCTGATTTTATATAACTTTGTTATGAAATTTTTTTTATTTCCTCGTGAAACCTCAAAAGTTGAAAAATAAAATTTTATTGGAGAATTTCAAGTGATTATCGTCCAAGAAATTGTTATTTTAAAAAAAAAAAAAATTTTTTTCTCTCATCATATATGTGGCATTTTCCATTGTTACTTGGTTAATTTTTTAGTAGATACTAATACGTCGTGGTGATTGAATGATTTGACCATTGGAATGTAAATACTATGTCTGCAGGTTCGAAACTCGGGATGCACCGACATTTTTTTCGGAACTCGCGTAAATTTACTGATTTCAATTGGTAACATATCGGCTGAAGGAAAACATCTTGAAGGAACCTGAATCCGAGAAATGTTCTTGTAGTAGTTATGTGGGAAAATATAGAACTACGGATTTCTCAAAGCTTGAAATCGCCAATGCGTCGTAGACTAGTGTAGTGATTATGTACATACCCTCCTTCAGGAATGCTATGGCCCTGCAGTGGGTGGGCTTTTATATGCTGTTGTAATGAATAAACTCTAAATTTTACGATATTTTTATTAACTTACTTTTAGTATGTCATTGTTTTTCGTGACATTGTTATTTGACAAAGTTCCTGAAATTAAGAGATAAAATAAGAATGAAAAGTGTGTGTGTATTTATGTACACGCGTTAGAAGTTATACTTCTTTGGCGTAACAAGATAAAAATCTTTTCAAAAATTTTACCTTTCGCCTTATTCTACGTTTGTAGAAAAAACGACACTAACAATAGAACAAAGGTATTTAATACATTGAAAGTTTTAATACAAAGAAATACAAACAACAAATACAAAGAAACAAAATGTTGACTATAGCTAACTTCAGGGTGTCGGTTTTTTGTGAATGTGTGCGCGCGCATCGTAAGAATTTACTCTCATCATTTTTCCCTAACGCGCCAAAAGAAGTATAACTTGAATAATATCTATATACTATTTATAGTTAGATGTATCAACTTTCTATTTCAGATACAATAAGATGAAAACAAATTGAAATTTGTAGTGAAATGTCACATAAACAAGAACTAAAGAGCAGATAAATATTTGATAATACATTTTTAAAACGAACTAAAATCTCTAAAATTTTACGGATTGTTCTGAAAATTTGTGAATAATATGTGTAACGTATTCTATGCAGAGTGATCAACTAAGTTCCAGACAAAATGTTTGCACTAGATCAAACCTTGTCAGAGTTGTGAGCTGACATAATCGTTGATCTACTAGCGGGTCCGGAGGACGTTCTCCCTCCGATTTAATAAAAAAAAACTAGACAAATTATAAACTAAAAGTTTCCTCGTGAATCACTCTATCTACTGATAAAAACCGCATGAAAATCCGTTCAGTAGTTTTTGAGTTTATCGCGAACAGACAGACAGACACGTCGCAGAGAACTGTGTTTTATACTATGTAATAATATATGCATTAAATAAAATTAATTTGCCGAATGTATGGAAGTATATCACTTCAGAACTGCTGCACATGTTTGGATAATTCTTTTTTCGTTGTATAAGGACAAGGTTTGTATGAAAGAATTGTAATATCGTATGGAAAATTGTAGAATTTGGGTTATAAAATCTGCATCTAAAAATCAGTGACACAAAAAGACAGTTGGGAGATCTTCAAATATTAATAGAATTGACAGACTGAAGTTTAATTGTTCACTTCTTATTTTGTTATATACCGTAATGCATGATCATACCGTAAATGTAGGTTTTCTTCGAAGTCGTGCGGAGCCGGGGCGGAGAGCTAGTAACAAAATAGAACAAAAGAAAAATCATTCTCACCATTCATCAGTCGGTCAGTTTTATGAATCTCGTATTTTACCTTGTAGCAAGGAAATGAGAATCGACAAATTATGTTACGTGAATTGTCAATCTGACAAGGTAACCTTTTGTTCAGTAATGAAGACCTCGCGGGATTTTTTTTTTTGTGAATATATTACACATCTTAAATAAGATATTATACATTAATATATAATAATCTTCTATACATATAATAAAAATGAAGTGTCTGTATGTAATATCAAAATAAACATTTTTTACTACTTGGGTACGAAAGTATACACGCTACTGATAACAAAAATGCAATTTAAAAAATTTTTGTCGGTCTGTCTGTCTGTCTGTCTGTTTGTTCCGGGTAATCTCCGAAACGGCTAGACCGATTTTGACAGGAGTTTCACTGACAGATAGCTGAAATTACAGCGGGTTTCTTAGGCTACTCTAAATTAGACTAGGTATTAACCGCGGCTTCGTCTGCAATGCTATCTCCAAAACGATTGGACCGATTTTCACCAAACTTTCACCAGCAGATAGCGGACATCATTTCAAGTAATTTGGTCTATTTTAATTTAGACTAGCTGTTAACCGTGGCTTCACCCGCAATACTATTCAAAACAGTTCAACCGATCTTCACGAAACTTTCACTGGCAGATAGCTGACCTTATAAAAAGTAATTGAAGCAATTTTAGTTTATACTAGCTGTTAACCGTGGCTTCGCCCGCGGTGCTATCTTCAAAACGGTTCGATCGATCTTCAGATAACTTTCACTGGCAGATAGCTGATCTTATAAAAAGTAATTCAAGCAATTTTAGTTTATACTAGCTGTTAACCATGGTTTCGCCCGCAATGCTATCTCCAAAACGGTTAGACCAGTTTCCACGAAATTTTCACTGGCAGATAGCGGACCTTATAAAAAGTAATTGAGGTTATTCTATTTTAGACTAGCTGTTACCCGCGACTTTGTCTGCTTGAAATTTAGCAAGATTTCAACTAATTCTTTATTGTAATAAGAGAAATAATTATCAGCTTATTGTTTACAGTTCGACATTATAATTATTAATAACATTAATGATATAGAGGTCTTCTTAAAAAGATCTTAGGTTATAAACGTATTACGTAAAGTGTTCCATAATACAACTTCTTGCGGAACAGACAAGCGTTTATTTTTTGTATAGTCACAAAATCTTAATTATAATAATGGCAATGTATATTAAATGTAATGTAAATCTTAATAATAATATTTTATTCCTTATATAGTGTAAGTGAGCACTGAGGTAGTTATATGGTGGGTTAAGGTTCCAAATGTGTTGCTGATGACAAATCTAATGTACACGTTACATGTTACTTTTAGTGGCGTGCGCGTCGTACTTACAATTGTCTTTAAAGAGCGTTTCTGTAATTGTACATAGTCTCACAATTCTATAATTCGTTAATACGATTTAAAAAAACGCGTGCGGAGCTGGGGGTACAGCTAGTATTACAATAAAAATAAAAAACAAAAAAAAAATTACGAAGTAGAACCACCTTTTCCCGCGTGGAGCGATTTAAAAATAAATTTATTTGGTAGGGGAAAACATATGGGTTCGCGTCACCGATGACCTCGACATCTTCGGTACGTATTGCGCTTATACTCGACTGTATCATATGTGTGTTTGAATTTTTGGATGGGTAAAATTTTGTGATTTCGCATCACCGACTGTCGTGGATGACGTCGACATGCCCGTGAATTATTGCGCTTGGGTCAGACTAGCGACGCGTAGTAGCAACCTATGTACATGCAATATTTCGTAAAAAACCGGCATAATCTAAATACTAGAAATTGTGACAAAGTTGTCCTATGTGTCAGACTTAGTAAAACCAGTAACAGTTTTTTGGGAAATAGTGTTAGGTTTTACAGCAAAGTCCCAAAGGACGATTTGCCGGATTGTGAATTTAAGCGCCATGTCAAGCTGGTTTGGGTGTCAAAAGGCTATTATAGAATGGATCAATATGTAAAGGATGGTGATGTCTGGAATTGACTCATCTCTGTGCATCCATTAAAAACGTTTGTGCCATGTACCTAATGTATTCTAAATATGATTATTATATATTATATATCATTACATAGTATAAAACAAAGTCCCCTACTGCGTCTGTCTGTCCGTCTGTTCGCGATAAACTCAAAAACTACTGAACGGATATTTATGCGGTTTTCACCAATAGATAAAGTGATTCACGAGGAACGTTTTGGTATATAATTTGTCCAGGATTTTTTTTATAATCAGAGCGGGACAACGTCTGCCGGGCCCGCTAGTATATATATATATATATATATATATATATATATATATATATATATATATAGATACATATTTGTTAAAAATATACACCAGATTGAGTTTCTTGCCGGTTCTTCTCGATGACTGGGTTGTTTTCCAAACTGGTGGTTGTTTTGACGTCCATATGTGCCTTCTTAGGGCCTAAATTTTGAATAAAGTGTTTTTGATTTTGGTTGATATTTAGTATTGAGCTTATGCGGGCTGCATCATATTTTTGATTAATAAATAAACTGTATAAAAATGTATAAACTCATTTGCTCGGAGTGCCAATAGACGTGACAAGCAGACTAATATTAATAATTTCAGTTATGAAATTTAAATACAATTCAGGATATAATTTATTTAACAATTCAAAAAAGGACACAGTTATTCCATTGTTTTGAGATTTCACTTCTGTCAGCATTTCTTATGACTGCCTCACTTTTTTTAAAGGAAATTTACGAAATCCAAACAGTAGGTATATTAGTTTTTATTTCAATCTAGCTGCGAAAAAACCTCTCTGAATTAACATTATCTAAAATGCAATTGTACTGAAGTTTCTCATTAATAACATGATGTTATTAAATACTGCTTCTCCAAACATGACATAAATAGTAAAGTTTGTGTTTAGTTAAGTTTTTATATAAAATAAAAGATAAGGAAAATATTCACAACCTTTGGTTATGTAGTTTTATCTACGAGTATATTAATCCTTATAAACAGATTATTTATTACAAACAAGTAATAAACTCAAAAGATGCTTAATCGATTTAAAAAATTCTTTCACTTATAGAAAGCTACATTAACAGCAAATAATATGGGCTATATTTTATTTTCGAAAACCACATTGACGCGAGCGAAGCTGTGAGCAAAATTAGTTTTATAATATTGTTAGCAATTTCTAAAACAATTATTGATTATTAAAAACAGACAACTGGTCAAAAGAGTGAGTCAACATTTTTTTTTTCTCGAACTGACTACGCTATTGGCCTTTTAGAGGCCTCTACAACTTCACCGGACTACTAAGGCGAGCCCTTAAGGCACTCAGCCGATTTTATTCGGGCAACTAGCTCAAGGGTGCACGGCACACCTCGGCTTGGCTGTTGCCTGTATCATGCAATTCGCGATCTATCTTTAGCTAACCTAAGTTAAGCTAAACTATTCATACAGATATGAGTTATCGAAACATACATGTGTACCAGGCATGCGTGTCTCGATAACTCTTATGTGTATTTTGTGTCGGAAAATTTCTGAACTATTTCAGTTCGATAAGGGAAAAAAACAAAAGCCTTCCACTTTTTATGTGTAAGCGTGTGAGCGTGCACGTGTGTGGAGGTGATATGTGTAGTGTTGTAGCAGTGATGTAAATTTTTGTGTCACTGTATCGCGCGAGCAGCGTACTCAAGGGCTTCACGCCGAGGGATCGGACCTAGGCTTGAGCCGCTGCCGAGGGGGGCCTAATCAAGTGCGAGTGAGTCAACACGGCAAGCGCCGCTCCTTATATGGGCCGACGCAGTACAACTACCCGACATTTTCATTTATTTCCAACCATATTACTGTCTTTATTTTTTGCCATTATTATCAAATATATTGTATATAGGTTTTTATGACGATAGTTTATACGGTAAAGATGTTCATCTACTGCAGCGCCATCTAGTGACAAATTATCCTTACTAATATTATAAATGCGCAAGTGAGTTTGTGTATCAACATTTTCATACATATTTTCTGAGGTACAGAAAAGAACATAGAGTACTTTTCAACCATAAAAAGTGCGTGCGTCTTCGTGGGATAAGTTTAATCTACCCTAACACTAGCAAAGCCATGAGCAACAGCTAGCTAGTGATAATTTAAATAACATCAAAACGTTGTCTATAAAACTCCTAGCTTACCAAGCGTCACGATAATCAGACAAACCGTGTTGAAATTTATCAGTCTCATATATTTATACCTATCTATATATATTTCTTATTAGCTGTGTCCTTTTTTTTTAACACGGAGAATCCGTACGGATTCCCACCCTAGCCGGGCAGCTGAGGGTGGGGTATGTCCGACTTGAACGGACTAAAACTCCATGGTGCCTTCAATCACCTATAGGCCGGGGAGCAGGAGCTGCCGAACTGGCACTGCGTCTACTCCCTATTAGCTGTGACCTGGGAATCCGTCCGCGTGGAACCTAATGTAAAAAACAGTGACTAATAAAATCATCTGAATGTTAAGTTCATTTACTTGTCTACTTTTCTCTCGTACTTAATTCCCGTCGACATTAAAATTACAATAACTTTCGATAGAGTAAACCGAATTGAATAAAACAAAGACTAAATGTTACTCGAGGATATGTTTTATGATTTTCTTGGTGATGTTTTATCGTGATCGCAGTACTTTAGCAGTGATGCGTGATCAAACAAACATATTGACAGATTGACAGACATTTCTAAAAAATGATTGAAATGTATTTTATTACTTATTCCTAGACACCTGCAACAATTTTCAAAAATCTAAAAAGTACAAACATGTTAGATTTACATTCTTATTATATGTATAGATAGATATATATGTACAAATTTAGTTTCTAATACAATTAATTAAGTAATGATAACGGATATTTTAGATGGAATTTCTAATTGTAGTCCGTTTAACAATCCATATATTTATTGGTATGGTATAGGCTAAAGTGTAAAAAATAACCTTGGATGTGTTTATAAGTAATCATTGAATAATGAATTGTTACCAACAGCCTATATATACTAAGAATGAGAAATCAGTTATTTTTTATCGTTAATATACACGTCGTGCTAAAAATATAGCAATTAACTTAGCTATTTAAGAAAAATAAATAAGTTGAAGCAGTCATAAGGACTGCCGACAGAAGTAAAAACTTAAAACTATGAAATAAATGTGTTCTCTTTTGAATTTTCATTATAATTATAGTGTGAATGACAATATTAGAATATCAGAATTTATTTATTTAAATTATTAACATTAGTGTGGTCACGCATGTGTACTGGCATTCGGAGAAATAATTGTATACATTTTTAATAAAGTGTATAAATCAATCAAACGTATGGAGAGCTCCAAAATATCAATAATATATGTACACAGGCTCCTATACTACACGTCGCTAGTCTGACGCAAGCTGCGTAAGCGCAATACGGCCGGTCATGCTGACGTAGCATGTCATGCCGCGAAATTACAAATTTATCTCCTGCCAAAAATACGGCTCAACCCGCCTAAAGAAATTTTTCACTTCAAAACATGTCTTATATTATATTACCCTGAAAAGAGGCAACCCTAAATGGAAGATGCGCATCGAGATAACATGTATAAAGTATAATCATTAAAAATATAAAGTTAGTAAAAATAAAATACAAAAGTAATGAATAATTTAAAAGAAATCAAAATAAATCATTTCGTAATTACTAATTAACATAAACTTCAGAAGACAAAGCATTCGAAACATCAAATTACAGCCGGAACCGGCCTGTGAACCAAAGTGCACTGGACCCGACGCGGTTGAAGTTTGAACAATACAAAAGATCCTGTATAAAATTAGCATGAGACTACCTGCCGAAATTTCCTCGCCTACGCAATCGAATACCGAGACTCCAGTGCAAGCTACGCGACATGTGACGATACGGTGCGATGCAGTTCGGCGTTATGGTTAAAAAAAATATTACAAACTGTGTAATTAATACTTTATTGCTTTTTTTTTTTTTTTTTTTTTTTTTTTTTTTTTTTCTTCTTTCTTCTTTCTTCTTTACTTTCTTTACTTCTTTACTTACTTTACTTACTTTACTTACTTTACTTACTTTACTTATTTACTTACTTTACTTACTTTAACTTACAAACTGTCTGGTATTATTTCTTTTTTAAAATATAATTAATGAGGCACAAAAAAGTTTGAATCACTAAAAATATCCTATGTGATCTTGATTCATATTTTCTTGTGCATTATCATCATTATTACATAGTATAAAACAGAGTCCTCCGCCATGTCTGTCTGTCCGTCTGTTCGCGATAAACTCAAAAACTACTGAACGGATTTTCTTGCGGTTATCACCAGTAGATACAGTGCTTGATGAGGAAGGTTTAAGTATATAATTTGTCAAGGTTTTTTATTATCAGAACGGGACGACGTCCGCCGACGCCCCTAATTAATTATGTTGCAATATACAATATTTTGCATATTTCATTTGATTAAATTGAATAGTTAATATGTTTAAAGAGAAAATAATAATAGTATATATTTTTAATCCCATTGCACAAACTAACTGTAAGGTTTTTTAATTGTATGTATTTATGTATGTTTCTTAGGATAATTTGTAACCTAAATAGCTTGCTGGATTGTAATATATGAGCATATTAGGAGGTGGTAGAACCACGTTGAAGCTATTACTGGTATCACCATGAATGGGTCGGCTCGTCCGGGGTACTACCACCCGACCCACAGAAAACCGACGTGAAGTAACAGTGCTTACATTGTTGCGTTTCGTTCGGTCAGTGAGAGCGCCGGATAACCCACCTCCCTTCCCCCCTCCCCTTCCCCGAAACACAGGATGGCAACGCACTTGCCACTCTTCTGGTGTTGCAAGTGTCTATGGACGGTGGTGATCACTTAACATCAGAGGACCCACCAGTTCGTTTGCGTCCTATCAAATAAAATAAAAAATGAAGTATCGATCGTATTGCCTTAGTGATGTGACTGACATTCGATAATATTTATTTAAATACACGTCTCTGAAACAATAAAAAGACCGGATGAAAATTATCCTTCAATAACGTATAAAGTTTCAATATTTACGGGATTTTGCTTTTCTTCATTAATAGTTCTACTTGTGTCTAAGAACAAATTAATTGCAGATCTAATTATCGCTTGCAATGTCCACTGTCACAATATACGATAAGTGTGGGTTGAAACAATTGTCCAGTCGACATTTGAAAATGAAGTTAATGTGATAAGGTTCCATGTAATATATAAACCATTTGAGGATAGAACTGTGTACTAATAAGACGTGACAATGTCATAGGATAGTTTTTGCGTTCGCCCACACGGCTGGTACATCAGTACCCCTACTACGGTTTCTAAAGAATACTCCGCGTTTTTAATTTATTTTCACGTTAATTCAATTCCAATGTCTAAATTATGTGTAACGATAATTTCTAAAAAATATACTCAAGTGTAACAAGTGTATTCGACTTTAGTTTAATAATCAATTTCGTGTCCAGTGATTATTTTTACTCGTGAAATGTAAATAATAATGTGATGAGATGATGTGCAGACATCTACAACTGGGTTACATGAACCGTAGTGTCTATTGCACTTTTTAAAATTATTCTGTGTTGTGTATTATTGCCATTGTTAAAATGTACTATAATATTAAAAAATAATGCCAAAGACTAATGTTTACTGCCTTCATAGTATATTGATGTCATTCTATTCTCTTCTTTTTTAAAAACATATTGGGAACGTCCTTCTACCGATGTTTTCACCATTGCTTGTGATATTGATCATTTTACCACTAAATTTATTAGCTGATCCAGCCACGCGTTGCTGTAACTAAGTTATAGCTTAACAGAACACTTGCACCATGAAATAAGCCGGAGCTGAAAAAGAAATTCAAATTTAAAACGTGACGCCATCTATGAGATATGCATAACAGTCGGTCCTACAGTTTTCTGTCATCAAACTAATTTAAAGCGCCATCTGTTCACGACTGATGCAACTTACAATTAATAACATTAATCAACATTTAAAATCGTTTAATAATAGTTCAACAATATTGAGGAAATGCCTCAAGTTGGACCAAATTATACATAAATGCCAATTTCCCATGAAGATCGCTTGAATAGTTTCGGAGTTTATCGTGGACAACATAATGCCACTAGATTTTTATATATTTAATGGATATATACATAATGATTATTATTGTGTTATTGTTTCACTTAACGTTACTATAGTAGTAAAGTGAATTCAATTTTCTCACAAAATTGTAGTACCTCCTACCAGTGTAAAGAATTTGACTTAGTATCCAAGGTCGTAGCATGCATTGTCTTTTTTGTTTGAATAAGATATATTTTACCTATCGTTATGACCCCGTGTATGTGTAGGCGCTGGATATACCTACGGTATTTGGTATTTAGTTAAAATTATAGGTTGGCTGGGAACGTTCATATCGTGACATCACGGATCTTGAAGTTAGAAAATGTAAGTATTGAATGTACTCGAATATTTATGAACATAAAATGTATAATTATCCTGACTATGCGGTAATTGAATAATGTATATGTTTAAGATTCTATCGGTGGTTACTTAGTCTGGCGGACCATTAACTGTTATTTCTAACGGTACATATTTCAGCTGTGGACTACCAATATACAAGTTATGTGGAGTACTGCCATCTTTTATTCTTTCTCGGTATCGGTCTGTTACCGATTTAATGTAAAATACATAGTTGTTCTATAACAAAACGTGTGTCGACTATCAAGTAACGTGTGCTTGTTTTCCATTACAGTCGAAACCAATATGGCGCCAATTTTGTCCGAAGTAATTTTTTTTACTATAATTTCAAAGTCTAAGATTAGATGTAATGATTTTTATTTGTATTAAAAGTCGCATAACTTCTCATGTGAAAAAATATATTTTCTACAATAAACAACCGTACAATGTTACGAATTGGTTATGAATATAATTTATCAAGCGAGTGTTTTGATCTTAAATCAGATTAAATTTAAATCGATTGATACAATTATTGGTATAATTGTTTATACAGTTATACAAATACTTCATTCAATAAAAATTAAAGTTATATATAATTATTTATTTATAAAGGCGTAAACAAAAATGAAAAAGAAACTATGATCCAATCGCTAACCTCACAAGAGGTGTCGCGTCGGTGCGTCGGGTTTTATTTCCATATCATTGTTGCTTGTAGAATTACGTCTTATTAGCACCTATATAGTAAGAAACCACTTCGTTGAATGTTAAGTAAATATAATTTTATTTTCTTCTTGTTCAGATTTCTCCTTGAGACGACACTATAGACAGTTTAGACACGTGTAAATGTCAGAGTTCTTGGTTCAATGTCAATGACGATAACTGTCGAAATTTACAAAGGAAGAATGATGTTTATATTTGAACATATATTTGTACTGATTACAAATGATAAATGTATAGAAATTTTGAGATGATTTTGGAGGTTGACTAAATAAAAGTGCCTACGGAAAAGTTCTAATTATTTGTGGATAACTATAATTTTTTAGGCCAATTACAATTTATCTATCACAAATCGTTACTAATAGATGTTGTGAAACTTAAAAGTCAGGTATGTTAAAACACTTTTACATTTTCTAGCCTTTTATAAAGAAAAGTTGTAGGCTGTTTAAGATATGATTATGATCCTAAGGGAAAAAGAAATTGCTATACATAATGTTGGCTACAATGTACATTATGAGAAAACAAAACATATGATCAGAGCAGGTTATGAGGCGCGGCGTGTCGGGAGACTAATACGGGCCGTCCGCCGGATGAAAACCGAGTATTACCGAGAAGTACCGAACTGTGTTTGCCTATGACAGCAAGGATAAAGGCGGTTCTAACTTCTATCACATAGTAAGCTCCTTGCCCATTAAACGTGCTTTATACAGGATCTATTTAAAAACACCTAACTGCGTTGACATTAATTTAAAATTAAAAAAATTACAACGCGATTAAGATCAGGGAATATCTGATATATTTCCTATGTACTATTAATTATTTAAGTGAATAATTAACTTGACTTTTGTAAATTGTTGTACAGTATCAAAATATTAGTTCATAAACGGCATTTTTACCATCATGTCGGTTCTCGCAAATTACTGTTAAATAGATTATATGCAGTTTTGTTTCCGTAAATCATGTTAATTATATCACACTGCTTTCTCTTACCACAGATAAACAGATTTCCTAATTAAATTATAGTCAATAAATGCACGCGAATTTCGAAAATGATGTGAGTACCTACATACCGAAGCGCTAACTAGGCGATATCGAATCGACATTCCACTGATCTAACAATTCGACCACCACGAACGTTGTTTTATTTTATGGCAAAATTTTGAATCACAGTGTAAAAAATAATTTGGATATCGGAAATATATTCGGAAATTGCAAATATATATCTTCAATATATATAGTTCCTTTGCGGCTCAATCACGTCAAAACTACTAAACATAACAGAATAGGACTATGACCATTATATGGGGATTTTCTTGTATTTGATTCTTGGCCCGGTCAAATTAGCCCAAAAGTAGGGGCACTTTTACATAAATTCCCAATAATCTAAAAAAATACATGAATGATTGGGATACTACTCTAATGAAATCCTGAAAAGTCCCCATCGATCCTGTGTCTGGAATTTTTTTATTCAAGCTCAAAATTCTCAAAAATTGTTTTTTTTTTTGGATTTTTTGGCTGTCGATGTTTGCTTTGACCGTGCTATTGAGGCTAGCTATTGTTTGGATTCACTTAATATTTTCCTCTTTTTTTAATGTTTTTTTTGCATAATGCCTAATGAAGCGGTTAATAAATAATAATAAAGCGGTAAATTAAAAGTAGTTAAGTTATATTTTATGAATATTAGACGTGTTGAAACCAGTTATAACAAAGTTGGTGGTCAGTTTAAAGCTATAAGAAGATGATACGTTGCAGCGCTCTCTACGCACAAATTATAGACAAACTGATAGCCCATAACCTGCGTCATGAAAATACACCTATGTGTGCAAATTGTCATGTTAATAGGTCAAACCGTGTTGGGGTTTTTGTCGTCCATTTTTTATATATACTCCTAGATAAATTAATGACGTTGATGTTATGATACTCTGATGACACGCATTCCAATAGCATATGATACCCGGAAGCAATATACAATGGTATATCAAGTAATACTGAATGGAAGTCGGATCGTTTCTAATATTCTGCATTCATATACAGATCCCCTTTCAAATACTAAGGTGCTAAATCATCACAACATTCTCGGATGACTTATGAATGTCATATGTCATATTTTTACATTAAACTAACAATCCGGCCGCAACTTTGTTGGCATGAATCTATACTATAATAAAACTGTAGCAAGGTCAAATCTGTACATTAAATATTTTTTGAAAATTTTTATCGGGGTAGACTTTGTTATCGGTATAGAAGCCAAAAATAATCTTTTTACAATTTTTGTCTGTCTGTCTGTCTGTCTGTCTGTCTGTCTGTCTGTCTGTCCCTGTGAACACGCATCACTCTGAAAGTACTGAACCGATTTTGACGAAACT
This sequence comes from Antheraea yamamai, assembly GCA_036509395.1. NCBI lineage: Eukaryota > Metazoa > Arthropoda > Insecta > Lepidoptera > Saturniidae > Antheraea > Antheraea yamamai. The sequence continues at coordinate 5,042,658 of AP028428.1, forward strand.
TGGTACAGTGATAACTAATATTACGAGATTACATCTAGGATACTTTTTATCTCATAAAACGCAAGGGATTCTCCAGGATCTGCCTGTTTGTCTGTCCCTTTGAACACGTACCACTCTGAAAGTACTGAACCAATTTTGACGAAATTTGGCACAGTGATAACTAATATTACAAGGTTACATCTAGAATACTTTTTATCTCATAAAACGAAAGGGATTCTCCAGGATAACGGACGAAAGTCAAAAATTTGTAGTTAATGAAATTTTTGACGGATTTTGGTAAATTTTCATTGTGCTATATATAGCAGACAGATTAGCTAAAAAGATAAGCTATATTTCCCTAAGCTACTTTAAAAAAAATACCAAAAAAAAATATCGCCGGGATTCGAACCGTCGCCTCCGGCGGACCATATAATGTCTCGTACGTTATAACTGAGCTACGGCTATATGACATTTCTATTCGTAATTATCGACCTCATATGAAGAAAATATGTGTAAACGAAACTGTCACTTATATGTTGTTACATTTATTTTATTGTATAAAAAATGTTTGCTAAACAAAGGTGACAAGATTTTTTTCCTAAAACATAAACCTAGATAATAGTTACATTGCATTGTAGAAGATGAATCTCAACTAGAGTTCTAAATGTTGTTGAGTCTTGAAGTAGTTGGGTTCAGGTTTGTGAATCTAAGATTAAAATAAATCAGTTGAGGTGTATGCAGTTATTTTTTTTTTTCTCGAACTGACCACGGTATTGACCTAGCAAGGTCTTAACAGCTTCACCGGACTACTGTTTGCAGTTACTATGTTGTATTTATACTAATATTATAATGAGTGGTAAAGTTTTGTTTTCGAGGAACGCTTGGTACCTATTACTGGTCCGATTTCAAAAATTATTTCACTGTTAGAAAGGTATATTATCCCAAGTTCAGTATCTCAGTAAAAAGGTGGTTTGTATGTCAAAAGTAAAATAAATGTGACCAAATTAAAATTGAATGCAGATTTCACGTATACTTTACAAATTCTTATAAAACAAACAACTAAAACAAAATGGAAATTTAATGTAGATAAAGTTCAACTTTTACAGTATGTTACGTGATGAAGTTACAAGGGGTACTGGGAAGACATTTATCGGCAATATATGTAAGTTAGTTTTGATCTTCACTTTAGGTAATGCTGCGAACAGATTCTAGGCTTATTTTAAAAGATTTCTCACATACCAACTGGGTATATGTTTGAGTGAGTTCCTGGATAGTTTGGATTCACGATTGGAAGTGCTGGATAACGCTGCAATAGGGTTATAGGTTTTTTAAGATTATTTGAGTTTAAAAATACAATTAAAACCGGTAATAACCGATTTGGTGCAGACGAAGTTGCACGGGTCAGCTAGTTAGAAAATAAAACTTAATAAGAATAATAAATAAGGTAATGATGCTCGTACTGATTTTTTATAATGGGACGCGCATTCAAGGACTGCCTTTTATAAATAAATTTCTTGATGACTGGGTTATTTTCCGAACCGGTGGCAGTTTTGACATTCATAAGCGCCTTATTAGGACCTAACCTGAATAAAGTGTTTTTGATTTGATTTGACTTGATTTGAATAAACTTTTTTTTTTTTCGATTTGAATAAACCTGACCTCTATAATTCTATCTGATATTATATACGAATGTGAGTTTGTTTGTTAATTTGTTACGATTTTATGCTTTTATTTTTCGACTAATCATTATATAATTTTGCATACACGTTGTCAGGGATATAGAAAATGACATAAAGTATTTTTATCCAGATGAAATAGCTGTTCTCAAGGGATAGGTCAAATCAATATTACCGCGAGCGAGGCCGCGGGCAAAAGCTAGTCATATAATAAATATATTCAGTTTACGCTCTTAATAACGAAACCTAAGGGACTTCAAATATTTCCGTTAAAATTTTCCAATAACACTTTTGGAATCTGTCCTTTCACGTAACAATCAACTTTCCTTATATTACTACCTACGGTAACAATTTCTAAGTTGGTTTACGATAAGCTATATGCCTGGTGTGTTTAGTAACAGAGACCAAAATTTCCTATAGAGACTGTAATTCAACAGTCTCACACGTGTTCTTGGCAACTAAGAATAAGCAGCAGCAAGGCAGCTGTTTATGACGTCAGGTGTTTATCTTAGAAATTTCAACATATCAAAAATTTAGTGCCTTTTCGAAACTGCTAGTATATTATTTATGCTAATTTATGCAATAACAATGTAAGAATTTCTCGACACAAACATAAAATATTTTTTCCTAAAAGAGAATGGCTGTTGCGCTATAAAAAGTATTTATTTTACGGTAAACTAATCAAAGTGAACTAATTTCTATGTTATAGGAAGTTACACATTATAACGAACCGCGTCATAAGGAGTGTAAAATGTATTATATATCATCAAATAACTTTTCAACTCGTGGTTCTTTTATTGGATATTTCGCAAAACAATATCGTTAGGGACATTATAGTGAATTAATCGTGTATAAATTTTTATACCATATGATATATATTGTCTCGAATACGTTTTTACTCGCAAGTGGTGTATGGTTCCTATTCAGTGTGAATATATAATTATTCCAACGATATTAATAACATAACTCTAATTATATCTATCAGGACATATATATATATATATATACGAATCATAGAATATTGATAATGCGATGGACTTATATATTGCAATAGTCCAATTATTTTTATATATCAATAATGAATTTTGTACCAAATAGTGATACGTTCAATCGATAGTGTCTTTTTGTTTTTCGAACCAACTTTACACTGTTGACCTGACGGGGCTTCACAGCTTCACGGGGGTTTTCGTGCAAGCGCTTAAGATGTTTAGCTGTACAAACTTAGGGATTTCGTGCGAGCGCTTAAGATATTTAGCTTTACAAACTTAGGGTTTTCGTGCGAGCGCTTAAGATATTTAGCTGTACACACTTAGGGTTTTCGTGAGAGCGCTTAAGATATTTAGCTGTACAAACTTAGGGTTTTCGTGAGAGCGCTTAAGATATTTAGCTGTATAAACTTAGGGTTTACGTGCGAGCGCTTAAGATATTTAGCTGTACAAACTTAGGGTTTTCGTGAGAGCGCTTAAGATATTTAGCTGTATAAACTTAGGGTTTACGTGCGAGCGCTTAAGATATTTAGCTGTACAAACTTAGGGTTTTCGTGCGAGCGCTTAAGATATTTAGCTGTATAAACTTAGGGTTTTCGTGCGAGCACTTAAGATATTTAGCTGTATAAACTTAGGGTTTTCGTGCGAGCGCTTAAGATATTTAGCTGTATAAACTTACGGTTTACGTGCGAGCGCTTAAGATATTTAGCTGTATAAAGTTAGGGTTTTCGTGCGAGCGCTTAAGATATTTAGCTGTATAAAGTTAGGGTTTTCGTGCGAGCGCTTAAGATATTTAGCTGTACAAACTTAAAGTATATATTCCTTCTTTGTTTCTCAATCGATTTTCTTTTATCTTTTAGCAGCTTATTGATGAAAACAATTTGGGAAACATCGCTTTTCCTTACTATCGACGAGCTGAAGCCTTCACTTATATGTTATTAATAAAGTGTATAAATAAGTAATATCTTCTAAAGATCCCAAATACATTATTTAAGTAAACTTTATCTTTATGCGATATTTATCTAAATGAAAGTGGAATACGTTATCATAATATATAGCGGGTAATTTTATCTAAACCTATGCCATCTAGCAGGTTGACATGTTGTATGGTAGTCGCAAATCAATCAGACACAACTAGCATACCATAATATTTATCTTTCTCCCTATTAAACGTTTCTTTGAAAAGTAACAATAACCCACATGCAAAAAAGTGTAGGTGGATGTATGCAGGAATTTCAATGAAATCTAATATATACATGCATTTTACGACTTCTTAAGTGTTTACTTAACACACTATTACCACAGTACGAAGGCTCGCGACGATAACTCTAGTAGTACAAAAGGCTGTAAATCTTTCGACCTTCCTCTCCATTCCTTACATCGCGGCGACACAGCATTGATGTATACTAGAGGCGATTAGTTTTTGTATTGTAAAATAAATTCAATAACTATGTATTGGTATTCTTTTAGTATTGTTTACTAGCTTATATATTTGGTAAAATAATATATTTTACGTACAGAGGAAAGAACAAAGCAAATATATACTTTGCTTACAACATTTTATAACAAACAATACTATCCGATTAATACTCCTCTCCTACGATTGCCCACCATAACTTTTACCCACTTCTCCGAGACAAAAACACACAATGCTGAATACGTAGTGCTTTTAAAAATGATTCATTTTTATATATCTTCTATGAAAATGTACGTGTTCTTTGCTAAAATTTCTTATTGTCACGTGGGTTCCTTCATATTTATATAAAACTAGCCGATACCCGCGATTTCGTCTACGTTGTTTGTTAAATTAACAATATACTCCTTTGTACAGAGGAAAATATAAGCACTACACCGCTAATACGTTTCAATAATATTTCAATAAATAAAATAAATAAAAATCGTAGTTTCTTAGCACTTTAATAACTTTACGTTAATTGAAGATACTTTGATATTTTTTACTAGCTGACCCGGCCACACGTTGCTGCGGATCAGTTATTATATCACTACATATTGATAAGAATTCATAATTCTTGTTGATAATATGACCAATAAACATCACTTAACGATTTAAATTAATTTTTGAATGTACAATTTTTTTACTTAAATATAAAAGTTGTCGCTGACTTTTTTGTACGCATTATCAAGCTTTACGCCTTTTTTCTAGAACTTAGTCATATATCTCTCATCGTTAAGGCAGCGTTCGTAAGAAACGTTTTCGTTCGACCGTTTTTTCTCAGATTTACTTTGCAAATCCGACTAACACAATAAGTCTTTTCATTTTTCGGGTTGATATATATCTCTATGACACTCACAAATAACGTGGCTTTCCATTGGTAAAAGAATCTTCAAAATAGATCCAAATATTACCTGCTACAACCTCACAAACTTTACCTCTTTATAATCTTAGTATAGATATAATAAGTAGGTACTAATTGTCTAAAAAGTAAGCGGCCGAGTGCCTTAAGCGCTCGCCTTAGTAGTCCGGTGAAGCTGTTAAGCCCGTGCCAGGTCAATAGCGTAGTCAGTTCGAGAAAAAAAATTTAAGAAGTAAGACTAAAGAATTTGATCGATACCTATCGAGTAGTTTTTGCGCGATGCGGGCACAGCGGTAGACCCCTATAATTTTATTTGTGTATAAAAAGATGGTGTTTTATGTTACCGAATAGCTTTATTATGATTTCTTGTCAGTGTTGTATGACACAATGGAAAATATGACAACACGATACAGTACCTGTCTTTATTCTATCGAGTACTATCAGTGTGTATACAGCAGTGGATGGCTAATCTCTTGTTGTTTTCCCCTGTTCTTAAAAAATCCTTCAAAATTAGAATAGAACGCGTGACAACATCATTACATATTATAAAACAAAGTCCTTTGCCACATCTGTATGTCTCTGTTCGCGATAAACTTCAAAAACTACTGGATTTCATATGGTTTTCACCAGCAGATAAAGTTATTCATGAGGAAGGTTTAGATGTATAATTCATACGTATATATTTATATAATTTGTCAAGGTTTTTTTATTATCAGGGAGGGACAACATCCACCGGGCCCCGGTAGTTCAAAATAAATATGTAAGAGTAACCATTTGTGTAATTAAAATTATTATGTATAATTAACAAGAACAAATAAAATTTGTGAAGTACTGTCAACATGAAAACGGTTCATTTAGATATGTGAATAGAAATTAAGTTAGTATACATTTATATCAACTTATATTATTATGTTTTATAGCTATTGCTCGCGACTTCGTTCAAAAATGATTTGGTTATTTGGTTTGGATTCATTGTGGAGCGTCTTTAATTGTTTTATAATTACTATTTAACCTTTCTCTTTTACTGATTAATTGCTGTTAAAATTTATCGTTACTGAACCCCTATGAAAAAGTGTAATGATATATGGCATACATGGTAATCTCAAAAGTCCTTCATCTATAGGTAAAAGTCTTTTCAAAATCGGTTTATCCGTTACGGAGACTATCTTTTACAAATAACAAACGGTTAAACGTTATTTATACATATGTTTATAGATTATGGTAATTTATGTATATTTAATGTAATTACAGATTTTTTTGTGGATCATTCGCGTCACAACTATTGAAAGTATCGACGGGAACGTATAACTCCTATATGTTATACGGATCCGAGGAAGACTCTCGAAGCGGCACTCTTCGTCAACGGAGGACCGGCAGAAGGAGGGGGCGGACTGCCCGCCTCTTTAAACCACCGTAGCTGAGCCTGAGGGGATGGACCGGGAGGCCTATCTCCTCATTGCACAGGTTTGGCTGACGAGAGGAGGTAGCTGGTGTGGGCCCAGTTTGCCTCGCTATTAGGATAGGGCGACACATTTTGCCGGGCTGACCACTGGGACAACATGGTGATAGCCTTGTTCGATCCCATTCCGCCCTGCTAAAAGCGGCGGCCAGTAGACCGTGCGGTTTTAGTGAGTACGAGTCTCACACAACCCACTCTCTCACTCTCTCTTTCTCACGTTAATAAAAAATTTTGATGCGGAAGTGTTCGTAGATGGTTCTAGGCTATATCTTCTATATCTAGGAATAGATCTTGGATTCGATAGACCCTTCAAGAATCAAGTATTTTTACGTAACAAAATATTATAGTGACAATACAATCACATAGATTTCTTGAGAGCGATGCATATGGAACTGCCTGCACTGTGATTAAATTTGGAGTATCCCGTCTTCATACTAGTTACTTAATTGCTTTCGTCGTGGTGATCGAGTCGTTTGACCGGTGCAATATCAATGCGATATCTGCAGGTTCCACCCACAGCATTTATCAACGAATCTTTCAGAACTCGCGTACATTTACTAATTTGAATTGATAAAAACCTGAGAAATCTTCTTGTAGTACGACCATGTGTAGGCATATATAAAACTTTGGAATTCTCGGTGTTTGAATTCATGAATACGTCGTGGCCTGTTGTGGTGATTATACCTTTCTTCGGAAAATGGCCTTTGATACAGCAATGGGACTTCTTACAGGTTGTGGAAACAATTAATACTATATCACACTTTTTAAATCGTACATTTGCGCTTTTTGCCAGCTTCCAGCCAACTAGCGATATTGTGCATAAAAAATATTGTTGTTATTATTATTATATTTACTGAAGTACTGCATTATAAACGTGATATATTTCAAACTATGTATACGGTAGTAATCTTACTTCTCTATAAAATACGTATAAAGAAAAACCAAATGAAACAGGATAAAAGTCTAGTATAAAATATAATTGTTGGTCTATTATCATGTATAATATAAGGAAGTGATCGATTAGCATTTACTTATCGAAGCAATTACATGCTCTATACTGATACAAGATTGAGATATTTCTATCTTATACAGTATTACTGGTATTACAATATATTCAGTGACCAGGTTATGTTTTAAATTTGCATTTTAACAGCTTTTAAATTACTGAGTTTGTTTAAACCGTTTATTGTTTTATTGGTATTTGTTAGAATTAAATTATCCTTTTCTTATAGCATATAAAGTGATGAATTTGTATAATTATATTTATTATAGAGAATAATCATTGGTTAAATATCATCAAATTTATCATTCACGTAGTTAAAGGTATACATTTGTCATATACTGGATTATGATTTTTGAACATTTCTCATCAAAAATTAAAATCCATATTATATCCATATTCTTTCTAAGACTGTGAATTTTGGAAATTTCACAGGCTAGTGTAACGCGGTGTAATGCTAAGTTGATTTAAAAAGTTGTTCTAATTTGGTAGCCCGGTGAAGCTGTTAAGGCCTTGCTAGACCAATAGCGTGGTCATTTCGAGAAGTTGTTCTTAATGCATTTTGTTCTTAATTATACAGTTGTTCTTAATTCATATTTCATCTGCAAGAAAGTATGACAAAGATGTGACATTTTATGTATACATAAATAAAATTAATCGCTCTTTGTGAGACCCTAGATTTTCAACTGTTTCAAAATAGAATATTTAGAATTCAGCTCTCGTCAATCTTTTTGGCCACTCTGAACATAGCCTTAATTTCGAGCTTACGCGTCATACAGTCAAAGGTTGAATACAAAACAAAGTTAAATTATTATTATAGTAACCTAAAATTGGTATTTATTTATCCTTAAGATGTATTGGTGTTATACATATTATACGCATATATACCTAAATTTATGTATTGCGCAACTATATTCAGAGCGGTCAAAAATCTTCTCAAGAAATGTACAAATGGAAAATTTATTAAATCTTCTAACAATTCGGAACTTGTGATTATATGTGTAGATTGAAGAGAATAACGATAGTGACTTGACATAACATAAATAGTATTCGTATATCAAGGCGCGAAGTAGCTGATGAAATAAACACGTCTTAGTTTAAAAGGTAGTGAACGGTTCCATATAATTGATATTACATCACTAGTAGCTTCTGCCCGCGAATTCGTTCACGTGGATAATTACTTTGGGGTAACGATAACAGGCAGCGGAAGCTCTCAAAAGGAAAAAAAGTGTGTGTGTACTTATGTACACGCGTTAGAAGTTATACTTCTCTGGCGTAACAAGATAAAAAACTTTTCCAAAATTTGATCTTTTGCCTTATTCTAGATTTGTAGAAAAAACAACACTAACAATAGAAAAAAGGTATTTCATACATTGAAAGTTTTAATACAAAGAAACAAAATGTTGACTGTAGCTAACTTCAGGGTGTAGGTTTTTCGTGACGGTGTGCGCGCGCATCGTAAAAATTTTCTCTCATCATTTTTCCCTAACGCGCCAAAAGAAGTATAACTTCAAAAAAACATTTTGAAACATTCGTCACTGGTGCTCCGCTCCTATTGTTTGTAGCGTGATGATATGTAGTATATAGTCTGCCTCAATAAGTGAGCTACCTAACATTGAAAATTTTGAAATCGGACCAGTAGTTCCTGAGATTAGCGCGTTCAGCCAAACAAACAAACAAACCCTCCAAGCTTTATAATTTTAGTATAAATTACATATATGTAAAGTATATTTGTAGATAGTCGTACGACTCCAAGTGTACTATAGAAACTTTAGTCGCACAAACATTGAGCTAATAAAAACGATTCATACCTATATATTTTAGTAATGGATACTTAGACAAATGACGCAGTATCGTTTCGTTGGTTGCACAAAGAAAACCATTTAGAAATTCTTTCCTCGTATGTACACTACGCATCTAAGTCGGCTTCACACGACGCGCGACCTTGCCGATATGGATCGACGTAATGGCTGGTAATTGTAGAATTAATATTGGAATGCCACAATCAATCGTATTCTACTATTCGTGTACAGTTTTATTAGTTTAATTCGTTTGAATAATCACAATATTTTTCTTTTATTTTGTGTTATTATTATTCAAGAAACCAATTCAATACGTTCTGCGACTAATATCTATACATATAATAAGAATGTCAATCTAACAAGACTGTTCTTTTTAGATTTATGGGAAAAAAATGTTGCAGGTGTCTTGGAATTATTACATAGTATAAAACAAAGTCCCCTACCGCGTATGTCTGTCTGTCTGTTCGCGATAAACTCAAAAACTACTGAACGGATCTTTATGCGGTTTTCACCATTAGATAAAGTGATTCACGAGAAACGTTTTGGTATTTATATACCAAACATATCCTAGACAAATTATTTTGTCTAGGATTTTTTTATAATCAGGGCGGGACAACGTCTGCCGGTCCTGCTAGTAAGTAATAAAATAAATTTCAATCATTTTTAGAAATGTCTGTCTGTCTATCAATATGTCTGTTTGATCACACATCGCTGCTAAAGTACTACATTCACGATGAAACATCACCAAGAAAATCGTAAAACATATCCTCGTGTAACATTTAGTCTTGGTTTCATTAAAATCGGTTCATTCTATCAAAAATTATTGTAATTTTAATGACGACACGACATAAGTACGAGAGGAAAGTAGAATAAGTAAATGAACTTTGTGATTGATTGACTTGATTTTATTAGTCACTGTTTTGTTACATTAGGTTCCACGTGGACGGAGTTGCGGGTGCAGCTAGTATATAATATGATATTGCGATGTATAAATAAATGCAAGGCATATGCAATCGAAGAATTTGAGACAGTATATCAGAATAACAGTCGCTTTTCATTCTGACAGAAAACAACAATATCAAATAATACAAAGCTAAATACGATTTGATAAAATGTTGTTAAAAGACGTATTTCATCCATAATTTGTGTAGAACAATTCCACTGGGTTAGTAAAGTACATTGATGGATACACTGGTATGAATTTGTTGTTAATTATGCGATACATGCTTACTCATAGTTTTCCTTTGTTTCCAATCATTTAGACTTAAGGAGTGTATTTAATTTTTAGAAGTCGTGAAAGCATGGAGTTCTCATGAAAATAAAATTTAAAATATCATTACATATTATAAAACAAAGTTCTCTGCCACGTCCATCTGTCTGTCTGTTCGCGATAAACTGAAAACTACTGAACAGATTTTTATGCGGTTTTCACCAGCAGATAAGTGATTCATGAGGGAGGTTTAGGTTTATAAGTTGTTAAGTTTTTTTTTTATCAGGGCGGGATAACATGCGCCCCCTTGTTCATAGATAAAATTTTAAAATGGCATCTATCAATAGTAAAAACTTATATGAACTGTTACGCAGACCAACATTTTTTATTTATTTAATGTTTACTTCACTAACTTTTTTATATATTAACTTCAGATTCGTGGTGAGTACTTATGTTCTAAATTAAGAATTTGTCTGCTTGAATTTATTTAAATTCCTTATCTGCGCGGTTTCGTACCTAACTTTAAAGTTACGTATATCCATTCCAAACGTAACAGATATTATTATATTTTACTCACCTCGTTTCTTATTCCGAGTGTACCTACATTATATTCAGTTTTTCTTGTTGACTGTTCATTAGGAAAGAATAAAAATTTATAGCATAATTATCAAATAATCGAAATAATTCTTCCAATCACAAGTGTATTAAACATGCAGTTTTTTATTATATTACGTTGCTACCTGCATATTTACCTCTTTGTTTATTACTATAGAATGTTAATAAACCTTTATATGTGGTGTAAAAAATAATACCTAATTAAATCTAACTGTTGGTATTAATATGGCGCTGATTGTGATGTTAATATAAATATTCAAACAAAACTATAAATATTTTTCTATAAGAAGTGATGAATAGTTTGAAAATAGCACAAGTGACAGAGAAGTTGAGGAGTAATAGGTCATCATAGTATGTGATGAGAAGAGATTATCATCATCAGCGTGTAAAAGCCCCACTGCAGGACCATAAGCCTCTTCCCGAAGGAAGGTATGGGCATAATCACCACGCCAGCCCACGACGTACTGGCGATTTCAAACTCTGAGAAATCCACAACTAATGTTTTTCCACATATAGTAGTACTACAAGAACATTTCTCAGGTTCAGGAACATTCCTCACGATGTTTTCCTTCACCGTCAGCCGACAGTGTTACCCGGTCCACCACCGGTCAAATCACTGGACCACCATGACATGAGAAGAGTTGAAAGTCTAACCCAGAACAGTTTTAAGTATGAAGATGGACGGATATAGAAGTAGAAGAAGACCGAAAAATTGTTTGAGAAATGTGTATAAAAGGTGTGAATACTAAGACGATATCTGATTGGAAGAGGAAAAGATATTGTGCTCTACTTAGGTGGGATAAGGGGTAAGATGTTGATGAAGAAATGTAATTGTATATGTTTTAGTACTATTATAAGCTATATTTGATATAGCACTTTTGTTAAACTACGATAATGAAACCAGCTCTATTATTGTTCATAAATATATTGTTAAGAAAATAATCAACAGAGTTAAAGTCGCGGGGCAGGTATGAGCGAGTTACTAATATCAGTAATTCATAGCGATACTGAAGTTTGTCGGTTTATATTTGGTACTAAGTTAAGTATTATTCGTTTTTATGTTTATATCATCACCGAATCAACACTCATAACACAAATTTTATGATAAATAGTTCTGCCCATGACTTCGTCCGCGTGGAACCTGATGTACAAGACAGTGACTAATAAAGTCATCTGAATGTATTGAGTCTAATTATCTATAAACTACTTTTTTCTCGTACTTAATTCCCGTCGTTATTAAAATTACAATAACTTTTGGTAGACCTAACCGATTTTAATGTAACAAAAGCGAAATGTTACTCGAAGATATGGATTTGATTTCCTTGAAAAGGTTTTATCATAAACGCAGTACTTTAGCAGGGACGCGTGTTCAAACAAACAGGCAGAGAGACATTTCTAAAAATGATTGAAATGTATTTTATAACTTATTCCTAGACACCTGCAACAATTTTCAAAAATCTAAAAAGTACAAACATGTTAGATTGACATTCTTATTATATGTATAGAATAGATATCTTGGTGTATTTTACAAAATTAGCATACCCGAGCGATACAGAGATTATTGTTTCGTGAAGATATTAGAAGTTAGTACCTGTGACATTTTCCTACAGTTATATCCTGACCTCGGCTGTATGTAACTAAGCATAGTTATTTACCTTCTAAGAGAAGTCATCGTATTTACTTGACGCAATTAATAACTATTACCCTGACAAATAAGGATGGGCATGCTTATGTGCGTAACTTCCTCGAAGTGTACTAGTGTGTCGTATGGTTGGATTATACGAAGCCGGGCGGCCTTGGGACCGACTGACATTCCATGCCCTTTCTTCCACCTTGCTGCCTATGTCTTCTTGAACGGTGATTGCATACTTGATTCGATATTAATATGCTACGGTACACCGACTACACAAGGTCGGGTCTATGCAGTCCTTTAGTTTTAACACTCTTTTATAACGCCGTATTCTAATGGCATAGAATTCAGTTTTGTAGATCCTATGACGGTACGTGGGTTGCTGTTAGTAGTACGTGATTAGAGTTCGTCTGGCGCCATCTGGTGGACGAAAACGGTATGTGCACTTTTGGTTTCGGATGGCCAGACCGCTCGTTGGCACTTCCGCATCACGTTTGCACAACTCTTTAACATAATCTTTATAGATCTAAACTATGTGTTATTATCATAAATGAACACATGCGTAGTCGTATTATTTGTGTTTTATATACTTCCTAGCTCTGATTGTGGTATGCGTACGATTTTATTTAGAAATTGCTATAATCGACTGTAATAAATTAATTCAATCACAAAACGTCACAATCTGTTAAACAGCTTATTAACCCCAAGAAAATTATTTACAAGTAAAGTGCGCGCCGATCTTTTTGGCCGCTCTGAGTTATACATCTGGAAGTTTGGGCTTACGCGTAATATCGTCGAAGGTTTAATATATAACATGGTTCAAATGTTATTATAGAAATGCAGAATTTCCAGAGCCAGAAAGGTAGGTGGTAAAGACACGCTGAAGCTTTTACTAATTTCAGCATGAGTAGGTCGGCTCGCCCGGGGTACCAGGTACCACCCTCTCGCAGAAAACCGACGTGAAGTTACAGTGCTTGAATTGTTACATTTAGTTCGGAAAATGGGAACGCCGGAGGACTAAAACCCCCTCCCTCCTCCACCATCTCTCCCACCTTTCCCCAAACACAGGCTGGCAACGCATTTGCGACTCCCCTGATGTTGCTAGCGTCTATGGATGTCGGTGATCACTTAACATCGGGTGACCAAACTGTTCGTTTGCCTCCTATGATATAAAAAAAGAATTGCCTTTTATTTCTACTGAAGTTGTCTCGACGTTATACATATGATATAACACGTATTTATATCTAAATGATGTCCCGTACGGCTAGACTCAGTACGGCCAATACACATGGCACGGACTGTGTCCATTTTACTCATTGTTTAATTTTGCACTTTTTCTACCATAAGTAATGACAATAAATTGAAATGAAAGAGCGACAAATTCAAGAGAATAGAAAACCTATGAAGTGTAATACGTTTCTAAGCAAATGATTGAAATGTAAGAGAATATGTTACAAATTCTGCTCTAGACCCACTAAAGTACTCTGGTATGGCCAGTTATTAGTGAGATTAAATTTTATATACTGTCTAAAATCAGTAGTGAATTTTACTATTTCAGTAATTTTAAAAACACTACATAGATACGTGTATTTATTTTTAGAGAAAGATGTTTCTATTTGCTTACAATTCTTCAAATAAAATTTTAAATTACATTGATAATACTTTAGTAATATTCCGAAATACATCTTTATTGATGAATACACTTAATTATAACTCCCTTGTAAATGCTAGACGAGATCATTAATACCTAGGTACAATACACGAGTTAACAAAGGATGGCCTTGCGCTAACAGTTAGTTTAAAATTAGGCTTCACTTGCTGATTCGCATACGTAATCTCTTCTTTGTAATTCGCGTGAGATACGGCTTCTGCTTGTTCGAGGAAATGATGTAGCGGTTCTATTGAATCCGTTTGGATTGTAAAAAACTGTAATTTTTTTTTACGTAAGTCATTCGTTTCGAATCCTAAAGTACTTGTAGCGTACACCAGCGAAGTTTAAACGAATTCATTTTTATTTTACATGCATTGTAATTATTTCTTATATTACTTTTATATAAACAAAATTTCTTTTAATAATTCTATTGCTAACATTTGCCGCTCATATAATACTGTCACAGACTGTATCTCCTGTTGTACCGACGTTAACATATTTCATCTTAGTCTGAGTCAATGTCGACACGGAGTCCATAAACAAAGAGTTTCTCTCTAATCATCTTCTATACATCTATATATATTCTATACATCTTCTATCTATACATATAACAAGAACGTATATCTAACGAGTCTGTACTTTTTCGTTCGCTGTACCTATTTGGTTAATTCTTATCGTACCTATTTATAATTACCAGAGCAAGGCTTGTGTGAAAGAGAATGTTTAAATCTTACGGAAAAGTTAATAAACCGGGTTATAAAATCACCATATAAAAATCGAGTGAGTGATTGAGACAGAAAACGGTAGTGAGAATTAACAGATTAACGTTCAGTTATTGTTTGTCATTTTATTTCATTATGAAAGATGATTTTGTCTCGTTCTCTTCGTTGGTAGATTTTTATTTTATTTTGAAATGACGTCATAACGACTGTCCATATTTGTTACAATCCTTTCGTATCAGTACGTTTACGAGCCTGCGAACAGACACATGTCATGCATGCCGACGGACTGAATATAATTAATTTGTTCAAGGTCCCTGCTTTGTCTACAATTATTTGTAACCATCGACTTATGGTTACATAGTTATGGTTTTAATATTAAGTTATAGACTGTAGTGACAATCTCTAAGTGATAATAAACTTTAAGCTAATATTATTTATAATATAATTTATATGATGTTGAACAGTAAAATATAAGCAGATATGTGTATAAAAGGTATGAATACTGAGATGACATCTAAAAGGGGAGAGTGAAAAAGGAAAACATTTTGTACCGATTCTACTTAGGTGGAATCATGGAAGTCTTTCATGTAATTTGAGAATAATTCGGGATTTTATCCCATCCTAATCGGCTTACGAGAAGAAAATATATCTTAAGTTAAAATTGAAGAAGCTTAATACTCTTCATGGAGAAGTCAAAAGATAGCGCTTTATTAATTGATTTCCAGGCACTGTGTCTTCCAGGCGAGAAGCGTCTGTTGCATTTCGTACGGTTATCGCTATGCATCTCAATCTCCTATTAGTGAACCAGCTTTGTGCATTTGCCCGAACACATTACTATTCAAACGTTTTATATAAAGGAAGTTTTCATTTACTTTCAATTTTTTTATGAGTTTTTAATTATTAAGATAATAAACGATGCGACGAAGTCCCAGGTGTCACCTAGTTTATAATATTTATAACTGTTTTATTAAATAATAATAGAACGCAATATACTCTCGTATATATTTATTCAAAGATTCTAGTTTGTATTTTAAATTATATTATTTGAAAATATAAAACGTAATTAATAAAGAAATTTTACAAACTTCAAGGTTTACAATCCGCTTATGAATTGTGCCGCTACATAATTATTACATTACATTAATAGGTCTTAACGGAATTTGCATATCGAACTTGCGCCTTCGCGATGAATCTTACCGTGTTTATTGTTATTTACATTTACAATATGAGAAACGTTATAATTTTTATGTATCCAATGCGGGGTCAGTAGTGGATTGGCAAGTTTACAATTATACATAATATTTAAATAAGTCTAAGCTATTTACATCGCGAGGAAAAAACCTCATATTAATTGGCGTATATAAAATATTGCTTGTTGAAACAATAAAATGTATTCGTAATACAAAAAATACGCGTATAAAAACTATATATTATTGTAGGTGTGCCCGCGGTTCGCATACGCATTATTAAATAATTGACTATAGCGCCATCTAGTAACAAAATATGGTTGAATGTACTTATAGTAAAAATGCCCTCCATGAAAATGCACTTAAGGTTCGCCTCGCCAACTTTATAGATCACACATCACAGATCACAGATTCACATCATAATATAAACTTTTATTTTATCGTTACAAACATATTATAGTCTCTTCACAATCTTAATTTTGTAAATTAAATAAATAAAATGTAATGAAACGAAACTTCACTTAAATTCGTAGGTTTATTCTGATATATATTATTCGTACGTGTTAGAAGAAAGAAAAACTATAATATTGATTTACTCCCAGCTGAGTTACCGGCTTTGCTTGCGTTACAGATAGTCATAATCAATTTGTGAAATTACACTGAGTATGCTTTTTTAACATTGAAAACAATTTCCTAATATACCTGTTTCGAATATTTGTTCAAAATATTTTGATGTTCAATTTTCACACAAACATTATTTTAAAACTTAGTTAATAGCCCGCCTCTTGGACTTTATGCGATAGTATTATTATAACTAGCCGGTGGTAAATCAAAGTAAAATCTACATATAATCGCACATAATCGATTATAATAAACTACTGAAGCAATTAACATGTCTAATAACGATTCTAACAGTTACAGTCGCCGATAGAGTTCTCCTACGCGAATTGTATTAATTGATTCATAAAACAAAATATTACTGCATTTTACAAAAAGCCAAATCTTCAATTTACAGTACATCCATAAAATGACAATTGAACGTGAATCTGTCAATTCTATCAATATTTTTCGTAATGTCGCTATTTCTGTCTCATTCACAATTTTTTTTATGAAGATTTAACTCGAAATTTTTACTTCTTCGTAAGATTTTTCAAATATTTTCATTCATGTAAACCTTATCTGGACAATTGCAAACACAATAAAAAAGAATTATACAAATAGATGCAGCCTTTCCAAAGCTACTTTTTAATACTTATGTGGAGATTTTTTTACAAGTACACCGCGAACTATAGACAACTTTATAACTATCGTTGTTATAAACTGTTGGCAATTATTTTGCTGTTGGGTAAATTTCTATTTTGTATCACACTAACTCTTGCTCGCGGCTTCGCTCGCGTTATTGTGAATTTGAACTATTCCTCGGGAACAATGCATTTTCTCTGGATGAAAGTACCCTTTTTTTCTGTACTCTTTCTTTCATTAAGATGGGAAAATCCATTATGGATACCCACCCTCCCAACGGAGAGAGTGGGTTATGTCCGACTCGCATGGACTAGAACCCCACGGTGTACCGACAGACCATTTTGTTGGGGCAGTAAGGGATCGTTCTAGGCTTCCTTGGAATTTTTTTTTTTTTAATGGGGGAGCAGGGACTGCCCGCTGGCACTGCGTCTGCTCCCCCGATAGGTGTAAGCCCTTCAAGAGGCCCTGACTGCGGTCTGAGGGGTCAAAGATGTTAGACCCCTCGAAGGGGGAGTGAGTGTTAGACCCCCCCCCATGACGAACTGTGGGAGTCGCATCGGCACAATGCACCTCCACCACATGGGCCTGTGCAGTTTAAACTGCCAGGGCGACGGACATGCCCGTGTCCATCGCCCCCAGGCCCCATCTACGGCGGCCGGAGGTCATCACCTACCCATCGCTGCCGTGTGGTTCGTCGACCGCGGGAGGGGAGTCTAGTGGTCCGCTCCCTCTCCCTCTCCACCACCTCCTTTGCAAGCATGACTGTCTCGCAATAGCAGGCGACGGAGAGCCACCCAGCCTCGCTCTCGACCATCTTATTAACGACGATCGGGAGCGAGAGATCCGGGCCGATGGCCGCGACCAGCTCGTAGCGTGGCACATCCCAGGCGGTACATTCACTCATCGTGTGCTGCGCGGAATCATCCACGCAGCCACAGTGATGGCACCCTGGAGTTGGCTCCCGGCCAATGCGACACAGGTAGCGCCCGAAGCAGCCATGCCCCGAAAGCACCTGTGTCAGCCGGAAGCTCAGGGTGCCATGCCGCCTGGTGAGCCATTCGACCATGACTGGTCGAACAGCCTCGATGGTTACCACGCCCCAGCTAGGTCGCTCAAGTCGTCGAGACCACTCTTCCACCACTAGGACCTGGTGGAGTTGGGACCTTAGCATCCCGATTTCTCGAGGTGCTAGACGTTGACCCCTTTCCAGCGCCTCCACGCGTCGATGATACAAAGACGCGTGGGCTCTCGCTTCCAGATCCCAGGGTGGGGATCCGGCAAGTAGAGAGGCCGCCTCGAAGGAGATCGTACGGTACCCGCGTATGGCTCTGACGGCCATCGCTCGCTGCGGTCTCCGCAGGCGAGCGATGTTATAGGCCGTCAGTTTAGACGCTCACGCGGGAGCCCCGTAAGGGGCCATCGACCGCACGACCCCTAGGTACAGCTTCCGGCAGGCAGAGTTCGGCCCCCCGAGGTTGGGTAACAAACGGGCGAGGGCGCCCGCTGTGCCCATTAGGCGAGAGGCCAGCTGCCGGAAGTGTTCCTTGAACGTCCATCGGCTGTCGAGGAGGAGGCCGAGATACCTCATACTCGACCCGACGTCGATGGACTCGCCTCCTACAAGAATCTGAGTTCTTAGAGGTGGCGCTTTCCGAGGGCCGTGAAACCACACGGCCTCGGATTTGCACAAGGCCACCTCCAATCCCAGACGCCGGATCCTGTCGACAACCTGAGTGACCCCCGCTGTAGCGATCGTCGCGGCCTCGCTGTGCGTCCTCCCACGAGCGATCACCAGCGTGTCATCCGCGTAACAGACCACGCTGGCGCCGCGGGGGAGCGCACCACGCAACACCCAGTCGTATCCGATGTTCCACAAGAGAGGGCCCAGGACAGACCCCTGCGGAACACCGGACACGACGTCTCGTCGACTTTCTCCCCCACTCTGATCTGGGAAGGTTACGTACCTCTCCGAGAGGTACGCCCCAACTATGCGGCGGAGGTAGTGAGGCACTCATTAAAAAAAAAAAAAAGGCTTCCTTGGAATGCCGCCCCAAAGTCCGCCCGGTGGAAGGTAACCACTGGGCTCCTACCTAATGGGAAACACACTGGGTATACTCCAGCTGCCTCCCTCGTCAGCCGGACCTGTGCAATGAGGAGCTGGGCTTTTTCTGTACCCCTATCAACATGTAAGAGTTTCATGATGTTTGTTTTTTTTATACCATTGGCGGCAAACGAACATGCGGGTCACCTGATGGTAAGTAATCACCGCCGTCCATGGACACCTGCGACACGAGAAGGATCACAGATGAGTTGCAGGCCTTTGTTCACATTTTTTAATATCAATACATCATATTATGATTGTGACTTTGAGTAAGTGTGTTTCTCTCCTTTTCACACCGATTGGTATTATTAGCATGTTTGCCTGTTCGCACTATGTAACAATACTGCTTTATCAATGCTAATAGCAATAACAGATAACGGGCAATCAA
Source organism: Antheraea yamamai (assembly GCA_036509395.1). Taxonomy (NCBI): domain Eukaryota; kingdom Metazoa; phylum Arthropoda; class Insecta; order Lepidoptera; family Saturniidae; genus Antheraea; species Antheraea yamamai. The sequence continues at coordinate 5,062,621 of AP028428.1, forward strand.
TACCATAATAATGTTGTTATTAATGCGTAGGAGTAATATAAGAAATAATTATAATACAAGTAAAATATTAATAAATTCGTTTAAACTTAGCTGTTGTACGCTACAAGTACTTTTTATCCGAAACGAATGATTTATCCAAAAAAATAGATTATTGGTAATAGTATGAAATTTTCAGAGAGCGCCGTATAGGATGGACCTCCATTTCTGTGTTTCAAATAAATTGGATTTTCCTGTTAATTATCAAATATATATATTTCATTTTTTTTTATCATTTACTCGTAATAAAATAAGTTTTGTATAAATCCTATATAAAGTATTTCTTGCACATAATTCATGTTACGTTATTAGTTATTAATGACCATCTGTAAATTAAAAACAAATAAAACTAAAAACATGGAAATAAATTTATTGTAACTAGGTTGAATGGATATTCTAACATACTTTTTTGTAAATAATGAATAAATTACACATTATCATGTTAATGAATGGAATAAAACCTTCCTCTAATAATACAAATTCAACAGATACACAGATAAAAGGATGAATTGATTGTCTATAACTGATAATATTAAATAAGACTATATTTCCCAGAGATGTTTTGTTTTTATAATTTATTTATCTTGAGGCGGTATTTCTTGTTTGCATATTAACAATTTCATTATAATAAGTTTGTCAGTTTCAAGATCAGAATGACAAGGTAGCATTGAGAATGGTGAGTTGCTTTTATTTATTCTTATTAACGTAGGTCAGTTTCAACTTTATAAACAAATTTCTTCAGTATTCGATTATATGAGGTACTTCTTATGCGAAAACCTGGACAATATCAATATTATAGGTCTATGACTCTATTGTTGTATGACCTTGAGAGAAATATAATACTCATAATGTCTTATTTGTAAAGTTATAGACAGCAATGTCTAGGAAATTTTGGAGGTATGTATAACTCTGTAGTTGAAAATGTATAGAAATATTTGGATTTCAATTAAATTTTCCATTCACGTAAGTCGCTTTGGTTAAATAATAGTCAATCAATGAAAATAAACATTACAATAATAGTAGATGAAATATGTTAGTAAATCGTAGTTCTGTAACACATGAAATAATATTTTAATTTTACTCTAAAAGAGAAAGGGATTTGTTACCGTATTATACAGTGGCAGCCTTCATCTGTACCGTGGTTCATAGAAACGAATACCAAGAGCACTTTACTTATTTCTACTATTAGGTTACTGTCTGGACGCATTCCATCATGGCGATTTAAATTTCTAATGAAAATTATAAATTCACCAAATTGCAATAAGTGTGTTAAGAATGATGACATCCTTCATTTTGTGACAGAATGTAACAAAAATCAAATTAAGACGATGCAGTTTGTTAAAGAATTTTATATCAACATCGGGAATATGGGTGTTTATCACAGTATTCTGGTAGAACCGCCATCGGACTGTTCCAAAAGGCTGAGTAGATTCAGTTCCCTAATTAGACATTTTTTTAGATTTAGGAGTTTTGTTGTAAGTAAATATAAGTTGCGATGGAACTTACTTATCAAAAATGATAAAAATTCCTAAATAAAATAAAGAAAATAAAAATTATAAGAGTTTTGGTTTTATTCAAATAAAAAAATTCAATTTACAGCTCACCGCAATATCAAAAATTTAGTGCGATTGGAGTTTACACTCTATGAAATTTTCAGAGAGCGCCGCGTAGTGTATGTACGTCCATCTGTGTTTTACATTTTTTATCATTTACTCGTATACCGTATACCTATAGTAAACCTATACCTATAGCTATACGTATACCTATAGTTAAAATAGGTTTAATATAAATCCTATATAAAATATTTCTTTCACATAACTCATTAACAAACAAATGAAAATCAACATTTACACATTGCTGGTCTCGTTTTATATTAGTGTATACTATACACAATATAAATTCTTATTTGTTACGGTCCGATTCAATGCAAATTTTTGTTTACCGTCCACACCTTGGCATTAGTGGATATAATTCCACGTAATGTGACGGTTGATGCTATATTTTCCTGCATGCGGTCATGCTTTCTAAGTTATTTGTGAAACACATTGTCATCATTGACGTCATTATGTGAGTCTACTTTTCATCATCGGTATTATCCGATCGATGAATTCAAATCTTTAAAGAATTCCTTCTTGTATATCTATAGAGGAATTTACATCATTTTTACCAATATATTTTGTATGATGTGGAAACTAAGCATTCTACAAAAATTGAAGTAGTCACTGTAGCCTATAGTTATGTATATCTGATGTCAAAAGGACTGCAGTTCTGAGGTCAGTTACACTAGCTGCCAGCTTCTAAATACTAATTTAGGACACATCGTGTTCCGACACATGTTGTCAGCTATATTGTATGGATTGAACACAGCGATGTGAATTTTTTTTTACAGAACATATGTATAAGTGTGGCCTTGGTGCTCCGGCACTGGAACCTTGCATAGGCTATAACACTTTTAAATTCTGATTTAGATTGGACTGCAAATGACCGAAAAGTTAGCGACGTTCACGAGATATGACGGTTTCATAGTAAATCTCACATAGCGAACTATCAAGACCATTTATTGTACTTACTGATTTAACATTTAGATATCAATCAGAGCAGTAAATCAAGTTAATCGCTTCCGTAACGCTATACGTACGCTGTCGACGAGTTTTCACTGTGAGATTTATTGTTTTGTATGAAACATATTATACCTAACTTGATATGTCACCCTGACATTTTTGTAAATTAATGAATGATAAACTCTCTGATATATGTAGATCAAAACCTTGCCAGGCCTAAATATTTCCGATCCAAGATCAACTTCTTTATATTAGTGATGAATTTATAGCCGTTGCGTGTGTTAATGTATAATATAAATATGCATCAAGCGCGTTCATGAAAATTCATCTTTAAAAATGTCTGCCAGTAAAATTTTTTTTTTTTTTTCGAACTGACTACGCTATTGACCAAGCAAGGTCTTAACAGCTTCACCGGACTACCCAGTAAAATATGTTTTAATACTGCATTTGATGATAATGATAGTCGAATCTAGGAATGAGCACAATCAATAAATTCCTCACCTCTTGAAACATCTGTTGGTGTATTTAAGTAGTTCCATATGAGAGTCAACTCTCTGTTGTTATGTGTCCCTTACTACAGTTGCATCTTTATTGTCACATTAATAGTGGCTAAATATCTATGTCTAAATAAAAAATGTCTAAATCAAAATAAAAAAATAAAAAATCGAAGGTAAATCAAAATGTACTAGATGTAGTGTGCGGGATAGTGAGAGGCACCTCCACAAGAAAATTTGTAACTCTTTTCAATTTTATAATTTTTGTTTCGTTTGTTGCTCACCTGTGTTACATTGTTGCATTTTTGTATATATAATATAATGTCATTATTATTTATTGTTTACATTTTATGAGTTCTGTAATATATTTGTTAAGCCACCGACTGCACGTCCGTACATTACTATGGCCCATTATTGAAAATCAGCGTTGTAGTCATTGACGTATAAGAACCCAAGACGCACATTCTCGAATAAAAGTAGGGCTCAAAACCGATCGCAAAAACTCCCCAATATACATATGTGGTTATAGTTATGCGATAAACCTATGATTTTGCAAATTCAACCTTACCTTAATGATTTAAAATTGTTTTTACAAGGACGCAAGCGACGCGAGACTATTTGAATTGACTGTATAATCCAAATTTTTGCACTTGGGTTTTTGTATATCAGTGGCTGTAGTACAACGCAGTAGTACTGCAGCATGTATTTGAACACCCTCCCGTACTTGAACCCCCGTGTTACTGTTGGATATATCTTTTAAATTGTGTATGTTATCTTTAATTATCTTTTGGTCGTGATGTTTTCCAACAATGAAACGTTTTCTTTCCTTCTATATAAATAATGGTAAAATTTGAAATGTCTATAGTTAATATGGTCTTAAAGAACAGTGAGGGTTCAGTATTCCAACATTCAATATATTAGGTAAGAGCTTGTATTTCATTTAAAAAAAATGCAGTTTAAATGTCCTTCAGTTTTAACGTAACATAGATCTACATTTCAAAAACTTTGAGCGATAACGCTAATCCCTATAGTTAATTATAATTTCATTAAAATATTAAATTAAAGATTAGAATCAGCGACGAACAATAATAGCAGACATTGAATGCAAAGTTGTCGCAAGCGGCAATCCACTCGCGGTGCGAAGTGTAAACTTGTCGAGATAGAATCTCATGTAAATAATTAGCAAGTGAAGGAGTTTGACCGTCGGACTCGTATTTGAATATGGAAATTATTTTAATTACACCGTCACTTAAACGACACGTGATCTAGATGTACATACACGTTTGTGTTTATATCGGTAAAATGATGATCATCAATAATTATGGCAACTATAGGGACTTCTTTAAAAAATATTACATGGCTTTTAACATAATTCTATGTTCTAGGGTTACTACAATGATTGTTACCCTGTCACGTTGTCAACAATTTGAGTTTCGCTTCGAGTGTAAGATACGTTGATGTGAGTCCTGATTGATCATGCGTAAACTTTATTTCAGCAAATCCACGTTCTTATACTAGGGAAAATACTCAAATTTAGTAATAACTTGGTTGAAAATTAGCGGTCAACTTTAGCAGAAAATTATGTAATACTTACAGTCACCACCGACATACAAGTTTTATAACCTTACCACGACAACAATCAGGAGATAGCTACACATAAAATAGTTTATGTCGACATCTAAATCAAAATTATAAGTAATAGAAATTCTAAAAATATTTAGTTTCAAATTTTTGATGATATTAGCTCGTATTTATTATGTACACTTCATCATCATTACATAGTATAAAACAAAGTCCCCTACCGCGTCTGTCTGTCTGTCTGTTCGCGATAAACTCAAAAACTACTGAACCGATTTTCTTGGGTTTTCACCAGTGGATAAAGTGATCCATGAGGAATATTTTGGTATATAATTTGTTTTTATAATCAGGGCGGGACAACGTCTGCCGGGCTCGCTACTAGTAATATTATAAAGCTGAAGAGTTTGTTTGCTTGAACTACTGAGATTTGAAAAATTCTTTCAGTGTTAGATAGCTCATTTATCGAGGAAGTCTATAGGCTATATATATCGTCACGCTAAGACGAATAGGAGCAGATCAGTAATGGAGAATGTTTCAAAATCGGGGTGAAAGTACTTTTTTTTTAAATCACCTACATATACGAAGCCACGAGTTAAAGTTAGCGTTAGCCCAAAGTAACAATTCCGCGTGGACGTAGTCGCGGGCAGAAGTTAGTAGCGTAATAAATTATTACATAAAATCAAGAACTAAACGAGATTTTGATTTTATTTTTTAAATTTTTAAGGAATTCTCTATTTTCAATCTATACATATGATGGATGTTTTGGTATGTCTGAAAATAGATAAACTCCATAGATTCTCTTTAACTGGTTACCAAATATATGGTCACTTAGAGGTGGCTTTACCATTAGGTGTAAACCTACCTACATTTCTTTTTTACCTAGTTTTATACTCTAATTCATTGATAATTCGTCGAAAATCGAAATATATTGAAGAGGTTTATCATGTTTATCTATTCACCCTTTATTTATACAATTTATTTTCTAGTCCCTGGTAAGTTACTCGCTTAATGACGTAGAACGTCAAAATCAGGGCCGGCTTCAACATCAATACAGCCGGTGGGTGGACAATTACAGAGTGTGCAAACATCTGTGCCCACCTGAATACCTACCGCGGTTGTAATTAATGATAGTTGCTACAAAAACAATGTGCGAACACTTAGCACGAAGACTTGTCCTTTATGTGACGAACATACTTCTTAATGGTGTTAGGATATTTTATAAATAACATAGCTTTCTGTTAATAGTTAATCAGTTTTACTGTGTATTGTCGATTAATACACGTCTTATTTAAAAGTCGTTATAATAATTTGAAATTTTAATCAATTTTACGTTCCTCAAAATTATATATACCTATTGAAAAAACTTTGTAGTAAAAGTAACTTGGAAACTCTTAGAGTTTATGACGTCAATTAAAACCGAAATGATTTTAATAAATCTGTGTGAAACAAATAAAAACTGAGAAGAATTATATGTAAATGAAATCAAATTGAGATATGAAGTAAATTTATTTATGTAGCTACTAGCGGGCTCGGCAGACGTTGTCCCGCCCTGATTATAAAATATATACCAAAACCTTCCTCATTAATTACTTTATCTACCGGTGAAAACCGCAAGTAAATCCGTTCAGTAATTTTTGAGTTTATCGCGAACAGACAGGCAGACAGACGCGGTAGGGGACTTTGTTTTACACCATGTAATGATAGTATTTAATTTTAAAATAGCATTATTTCATTCTATCCCAATTTCAGTTGGATATTGAATTTAATATTAACCTTCATAGTTTATTTTACTGGAAGTCTTATAAACTGATATGTTGACATAGAGATTCTTATCGAGCTATATTATCCATATATGGATAATATAACTAAACACCAGTATCTAATTTAAAAGGAAACGTGTGGTTAACCGAACGAAACATTGCCGGCGGTAGGGTAACGTTTTGTCGAGTGAACGTGGGTTAAAATATGATTAATCGACTTGGTTACAGAATACACGCGCTTAATTACTTGTTTAGCTACACAACGCTCACAATGGGGTATTCATCGACAACCTTCTTCCACGCGGTGCGAGTACCAACGTGACCTTATTTGTTACTAAGAAGGTTTTCTATAATACATGAGTTTATTTCTTATTAAGTACCCTACCGTCTCACGTTAACGTATGGAAAATTGAGGCAAGGTTGTTTTCTTTGAAAAAAAAACATATGTTTAAGATTTGAAGGTGAATAACGTGCCTAATAAATTTAACTATACTATGCATATATAATTTGAAGATATATCAATATTAACTATTTTATTTTATTAGTACTTTTCGTATCATCATGACATGGTATACAACAATACCGTATATGTCTGTCTATCTGTTCGCGATGAACTCAAAAACTACAAAACGAATTTTCATGCGGTTTTCACCATTAGATAAAGTGAGTAATGAGGATGGTTTAGGTATATAATTTGTCAAGGTTTTTTTATTATTAGTTCGAGAATACGTCCGCCGAGCCCGCTAGTCTATCTATACATGTAATATAATCTATACATATAATAAGAATGTAAATCTGACGTGACTGTACTTTTTAGATATTTGTGAAAAAGATTGCTACAGATGTCTAAGAATAAGTAATAAAATACATTTCAATCATTTTTGGAAATGACTGTCTCTTTTTTTTTTTTTTTTTATTGTAGCTCGGCAAAGTGACTGTACTGTTCCTGATGGTAAGCACAGTACAATCCAAAAACAATGGCGACCGCCGAAAGACATACTATCCATCGCCGGTCGCCGCTGTCATGCCGGCCTGAAAGCGTCCCAGTTAGGGACAGCCTCCCCCCCCCCCCCCCTGGTTGCTGGATATACACCGGCTGATCCCGGAACGCGACACGCCCAAACGTGCCACTATGGCGGGTGTTCCACCTGGTGTACGGTGGTCGCGATCCAGTCGGGTACAGACACCCTACCACCCTCTGTCTGTCTGTTTGTATGAGCATGCATCACTGGGTTCATAATAAACCCACACCAAGAAAATCATAAAGCATATCTTCGAGAATAACTTAGTGTTTGTTCATTAAAATCGGTCCACTCTATCAGTTGTAACTGTAATTTTAATGGCGACGCGGTGTAAGTACGAGAAAAAAATAGATAAGTAAATGGACTTAATACATTCAGATGACTTTATTGATCACTGTTTTTTACATCCACGCAGACGAAGTTGCGGGCACAGCTAGTATACAAATAAAATTGAATTGATTCCTGTTTGTCTTAGGTGATCTCCGAAATAGCTAATCTGTTTTTTTTATGATCTTAGAGGCAAACGAACGTACCGCTCACCTGGTGGTAAGTGATCACCGCCGCTCATGGAAACTTGCGACACGAGGGGTACCACATGCGAATCCAGAGAAAGGAGTAGGCTCGTTTCTTAAAGTTTTGTAGGTTATATTGGTCCGGAAACGCCACCGCTGAGAATTAATCTCAAAGAAACGATGTGCACCCATTTTACTGGCATATAGAGATATTATTATAGAACTTAAATATTATTACGCTTTTCTATATACTGTAACGAGTAATGATATAATTTGGGAGAAGTTAAAATTGTTACAACAGTTATAAAGTTTAAGCGGTAATGAGAAAATCACTCTAAACAATATAAAAGTCTGTCTAGAACCATAAAAGATGAGACGGGTAATTCTAAACGAAGTCACGTGTACTAGTTAGTACTATTGTTAAGGTTCTTCTTTAATTTTTCAGATAATAGGGTTTATATTGTATTGAGCGATGAAGATATATATTTTTGTAACATTTTAATAAAAAACATCATATCTGTAATCTGGTTTTAATGTGGATAATTGTTTTGTAATTATATTTAAACTTTTAAATCAATAAGTTATGTTTACCGAGACAACTGACTGATTTATAACTTTAAGTTGAATAATTTAAATATGCAGACATAAATTCAAGTAGAAAAAAGAACCGCTCAAGAATATAGGTGTCCCATAAACAAACGAGTACATAAGACGAATAATAAAAAAAAACAGTCTATTTATTCTTAATTAGACATTCAGTTAAAGTTGAGACGTACATACATACTGCGCAGGATCCGTAAAACATATAACGTGATGAGAATGTAATATCCTACTTTATTAAGAATAATACAAGACAATACTATTGTTCTATCAGTTCTTTAGTTTTCAAAATATTTTATGTGCTTATATATAAAAACACTTTTTCACGTATTTAAATCACGCACGAGGAAAATATTCCAGTCAAGGTCCTATGAAATTTGTCATTCAAGTGGTCCGTCCAGTCGGTGCGCGCGCGCAACTAAAACAGGCATCGGACGATCCGTTGATTTTCATGTGACACACTGAGTGAGTTTTCCAATTATTTGCAGACATTTTGCGTAAACAACGTTCACAGCCATACAATATTAAGCGATATAAAATGAATACACTGATAACGCTCGCTAAACCTTATGAAACATAAAATTATATACTACTGAATCTTCATCTATAGATACATATAATATGAATGTAAATGTAACATGTCTGTACTTTTGAGGTTTTGTGAATAAAATTGTTACACATACAAAATACATTTCAATGATATTTAGTAATGTCTATCTGTCTGTTTTGTATGAACACGCATCGCTGCCAAAGTACTGCGTTCACAATAAAACCTCACCAAAAAAATCATAAAACATATCCTCGAGTAACATTTAGTTTTTGTTTCATTAAAATCGGTCAACTCTATCAAAAGTTATTGTAATTTTAATGACGACGCGACTTACGTACGAGCCAGAAGTATGATTCGTCTTATTTCACACTGCTTACGTCTACGTACATTTGTAAAATACACATAATAATATCAATATAAATAACATGTGAAGACAAAGTTTGTAGCTCTCATTTCGGTCAAATTTCGATTACTGGCTTACGAACAGAATAAATATAAATAGGTAAAGACAAAATATTGGAGAAATCTGGAGACGGTTCAGACGGATCCGCTCGTATAGCTTTCCTAGTGTATCTAGGAGGCTGATAAGGCGATAGCTATCGGGAAGCCTAGCTTTTTTGCCGGGCTTGTGAATGCCTATCACTACGGCCTTCCTCCAGATGACTGGAAAATGGTCCTGGGACATGGCTGCATTGAATCTTTACCATCCTCTAGTCGAAGCCTTATATTATAACTGATACTTATACTTTACGATCCTTACGAAACCACGGGCAAAAGCTAGTATGTCAAAATAAGAAGAAATATATTTTTTGTTTAGGAGTTAATGAAAAAATTCAATATATCTTCCTAAAGTCAGTAGGTCATGTAAACGTCAAAGATAATTGAAATTAAGCACGACGAGTAGAGGTGAATATAATAAGTTCTGAGTGCATCACGACCTTTACAAGGAAGGCCTATTAACACGTCGCTCACCGAAAAATTACTATCGTTGAGTTTGCGTCGTGAATTTTTAGATTTGTTTCCTGGTTCCTTGTAATTGAGCGCTCACGGTCGAAGCAATCCGAAGTTGAAACGCCGACATCGCGAATTAAAGATTAACAATCACCGAATGTTTCGTTAAGAGGAAGAAGTGAGCGATTTTTCTTTCCGGTGTGTATGCTTGAATTTAAATTTATTTAAACAAGTTGCCTTTATATAATATATACTCAGGCATATAATATATTACTGCTGAGGATAAAAATCCACAGGACTTTTTTTATTTACGTGCTTATTGTTTGATTTTTTCTAAAGAAGTTTTCGTCTTAACCTTTAGAATTATGTCGTTCTAGTTGTTTACGCAGATTTTATTTAAAACTGCAGATGCAAATATTTAAGTACGTAGTAATTATTTTCGTCCTGAAATTTTATTTTTATGGTTTTGTAATGTGTTTTTGAATTGTTTTAAGCCTAACTGTTTCGGAATGATGTACGCAGGTAATTCTTATAAAAAAAGTCATTAAAATTGTTTTCGTAAATATATATATATACCAGCGGGCCCGGCAGACGTTGTCCCGTCCTGATTATATAAAAAACCTTGACAAATAATATACTAAAACGTTCCTCATTAATCACTTTATCCACTGGTGAAAACCGCATGAAAATCCATTCAGTAGTTTTTGAATTTATCGCGAACAGACAGACACGGTTGTGGACTTTGTTTTATACTATGTAATGATTTTAATCTAAAAGTATCGTAGACATCGTTATAACCTATCAATTGGGGAACAATATGTAATTCCAATATATAAAACTGCTTTAAATTCCAGAAATAGAAACAGATATAAAAAGAAATCCATATCATATTTGAAATGAGTATATCTATCACAAAATTTGGGTAAAAAATACGTGTAAACAGAACTACAGATTTATTGATACAGATAGCTCACAACCAGGTAGTATGTCGAAAGGTGAGAAAAAGTCAGCACTCTCGGGATCTGATGATATAGCTGGAAATACATTGAATTCATATACTCGTACTACGTACGTACGTACGTACTTAGACCAAAGTGGTATAAGAGCTTACGTTTTTGATTTATTTCCAATACCTTTCATCAATACATGCTGTATGTAACCTTATAGGGTTTTTCGCAACCGGGTGATATACGGTTTATCCTCAAATGCCATAATAAGGTTTTGGAATTATCCATCTTTTAACGCGTTATAAGAGATTGTTGAAAGTGATTTTTTGAGTTGAAACAAAAGTTGCACGTGCTGATATAACATACGATGAACTTTGTTTAAGGTTAATATTGAAATTTTAGTTCACTTAAGTCTATATAAACAAGTGTTTTTTGAATTATATACAAAAAAAAACTTTTGAATAAAATAAGTATTTAATATAATTTATGTATGTTATATTCAAAGTTCTATTCATAATTAATTTTGTTGTTCGAACCTTTCATTTGGTGCAAGGCCGTTAAATCGTGTAAAAAATATTTCCATATTCCTACCAAAGCAGTATGATTTTTCATTTTGTATAAGAAACGACTACAGCCTTGTAATTAAAATATGTGTAAATGGAAATAGATTTTTCTACTAATTTATACTCAGATGGGTAAAACAAGATAAAATTTTGATAAAACTGTTTACGCACTGGTAATGGTCTTATTATTGAATTATGAGATTGTGAGCTTCCGCACTCGATGACCCTGTATTATAATCATTATTGTTAGTTTGATGTTTTGTTTTTTTTTTAATTATATATGTTTGTAAGTCAGCTCTAACACTGTCTATTCTATTAGGATGAAATGTGAATTCTTATTAACAACTAAATGTTATCCGCGATTTTGTCCAAGTGGAAATTAGCAAAAAAAATTTTGTCCAGTATATACGTGCGCATCGGTGTGCTCTTTATGGGACATAACTTCTTTAGTTTCTTATACCTTACATTACCTATCTGTCTGTGAAAGTACCGTCAAGATCAGTCTTATCGATTTGGAGATTAAAAAGAATAAAAAGAAAGACATTTTTTTTGTTATAAGCACTATACTCATATGCTTTCATAACTATTTAATAAAAAGCTGTTATTTTGACTTTAAAAACAGACTCTTCGATTTTAATTATTTATATAGAAGATTTGAGGTAAACTTGAATGGAGGTTGTAGTGAAAGAAATATAGTGAGGAAAGTTATATATATATATATAATGAGTAAAATAGTTAAGTAGAGAGAAATCAGCTACTCGCAAACTATTTAATAATTTGCTTAACTCTTCTCAATATGCTAAGATATATTTTCACTAACAAATGTCTTAAAAATTAACCGAATAAAATGAACACAATCTTAAAAATGCATTAAAAAACAGATGACGTAACCTGGTCTAGTTTCTCGTTAAAGTCAGCCGTTAAAAGTGAAACTAAGCTAATTAGTCTATTTTCGTATAACGAATGGGTTTTTAATTGATTTAATGCCGTGAAATAAGGAAAAAACGTTCTATTAACCGACGTTCAATTTGTTTGTCACCGACCGAATAAACTATGTTTGTTAATAATCTATTTATGTAACTGTGGCAACATCGGTAACGAGGTTAAACGAGGAAGTGAGCCTATATAAATGATTAATAAAATATATATAATAGACTAAAAAATAACATGCATCTAAATATAATAGAGTGTAGATACAGTACGTTGGTAATTTCCTTTTGCATTATATTCCCCTATGCTGGAACTATTTTATTGTAAATAGTATTTGCTCGCGGTTTTGTATGAATGTAAAATGACCTATCTTTCAAGCATAGTCCTTTTTTCTGGATGATTCTGGGTCCTATGTCAATTTCTATACCCATAACAACGTGTGTAGAAAATATCATGATGGTCGGTTGAGTAGTTGAGACGAGTACACGTAACAGACATCCACATTTGTAATATTAGTAAGGTTAGTAAGGACTACTTAGGATACTGATACTGTGATATATTTATTTTAGATAAAAACCATATATCAAAGAAGTGAAAGTAAAAAGAATTAAGCAAAATGTATATATTAGTTTTTGCGAGATGCGCGCATTTTAATTACATAAATTATTGAAGCATGTTTTATCTCATAGGTTTACTCAGTTTTAAAACATTACAATGGTTTTAACTTACAAATTAAATCGACTTTTACGGGCTTTACAATTATATATTTTCTATTTATAGTGTTTCTATGTTTACTGTCGCCGGAGTCAATATCTAGGTCACAGCTCTATCTCAAGTGAATGTATTATTGTTTAAATCACTTTCCTCTTTCTTTAACTCTATCCGAGGTATCACAGAAATTAAAAACGTCTAGACATTCTACACATTTGTTCTTAGTAGAGATTTATATCAGACGTTATATCAAAGATACTTCGTCTGCTTCTATCTGATATCAAACCGAAGGAATTTGATAGGTGGTACAGCCACGCTGAAGCTATTACTGGTTTTAGCATCAATGGGTTAGCTCGCCCGGGGTAGTACCACCCTCTCACAGAAAACCGACTTGAAGTGCTTGCATTGTTGCATTTCGTTCGGTCAGTCAGTGAGAGCGCCGGAGGACCACCGCCGTGGTCTGGGGGTAAATTTCGCTCCCGCACACCAGACTAGGCTCCCCTCAGCAGCAGCTCAAGCCTAGGTCCGTTCCCTCGGCGTGGAGCCCTTGAGTACGCTGCTCGGCGAATACAGTGACACAAAATCTTTCATCACTGCAACAAGATTACACATATCACCTCCACACACGTGCACGCACACATGTTTACACATGGAAGTGGAAGGGTTTTATTTTTTCCCTTATCGAACTGAATTGTTCTGACAAAAGGAATTATTCCACACGAAATACATATAAGAGCTACTGAAGCATATATGCTTGGTACACATATATATTTCACTACCTTATATACGTATGAATATGTAACTTAGCTCAGGTTAACTCAGTTAGGTCACGAATTGTATAACCTAGGCAACAGCCCAAGCCGAGGTGTGCCGTGCACTCTTGAGCTAGTTGTCAAAATTAAATCGGCTGAGTACCTTAAGCGCTCGCCTTAGTAGTCCGGTGAAGCTGTTAAGGCCTTACTAGGCCAACAGCGAAGACAGTTCGAAAAAAAAAATCCTCCGCAAACACAGGCTGGCAACGCACTTGCGACACCCCTGTTGTTGGAAGTGTCTATGGACGGTGGTGATTACTCAATATCAGGAGACCCACCCGTTCCTTTGCCTCCTATTATATAAAAAAAGTCCAGTCATCAGTCATCATACATTTAAGTTGTATATGTATTCATTCTGTATATTCATTACACTATATATTTTAGTTATATAACAATGTTAAGTTAACTTTATTATAATATTTTTATTTTGTTAATTTTCTTCGCTTCATTTATTTTTACAATACCTACGATAACTTTTATTCTTGATGGCAATACCGCTGGTTAGCTAGAAGAAAATACCTGCCAGTGTACAAACTAAAAAGTGCAATAAAGTATTCATTCGCTCATTAAAGCTTTGATAACACTTTCTTTGCTCTAAATAATCCTAACCTGTAAGTATCCACTTCAACTTTTTTAGACATACCGATATGTAATCGGCGTCAGATGATGTAATGCTTCTATTTTTCAAATATATAATGTATTATTAACATCTCTATATTTACTACTAAACTATGCGGAATTATGTTTACATATATTCTTTGTTACGTAGGACTTAATTACTTGGGTTTAATTAAATATTTATGCCTTTTTTTCTTATAGTAACTAGTTAGTAACTAACTAACTAACTTGTAGTTAGTGTAGAACTGTTGTATTCGTTATCAGACTTTATATAATCTTACACATGAAGGAGAAATAATAAAGTATTTGTATCGGACTAAATCGAATTAAAAAAAAACATTATTCTAGTCAAATTCTTTATCTCCTATTAGGTCTATAAAATTATTCATGGTTGAAGCAGCATAAATACATTCAAATGTATAATAGCATTATGACAAATTTCATAATATACATCGTAGCTTAGCAATTGCCACACCATGGGACTGAGACATGGCCATGGTTTTGCGAAATTACGCCCTGAGGTCACTCAAGACTTCGATGCGCGGATTTCCTTTGTATTATATTATCTATGCAAATTGCATTAAGATCTTTAGTCTGTTTATAAAGCTCTTAGATTTATGTTTGCATTGAACTATGTTTAACAATTGTAGATTATAAATACACCTATGTTGATAGCAATTAGTGTGATTTGTGATCTCAAATTACTGGTCCATTGTCATTTCAAATCAGTTGTAATTATCGTACCTGCTTGTAATGTAAGAATAAATGATGTACAAAATTTGTTGAAACGTATTAGTTTATTAATTACTAGCGGGCCCGGCAGACGCTGTCCCGCCCTGATTATAAAAAAAATCCTTAACAAATTATACACCAAAACCTTCCTCATGAACCACTTTATCCACTGGTGAAAACCGCATGCAAATCCGCTCAGTAGTTTTTGAGTTTATCGCGAACAGACAGACGGACAGACGTGGTAGGGGATTTTGTTTTATACTATGTAATGATAATGATAATGATAAAACAGATATGAATGACATATTAACAATCTCTATGTTAAGACTTAAAAACTGCCAAGATAAACCGTGAAAACAGTCAATGCTATAAAATTCATGAACGAAAACTCTCCCTAAAAACCTTATTCATTTTATTTTCATATTTATCCTCACATATTCTCATTTCGTGCAGTACAACCTTATGCGTTGTTAAACGTAATTGTATTATGAATGACACCTAAAGCACCATTTATTATGTTACTAATAATGTCTGTCCTATCTACAATGATATTATTCTCACTCTCTTTCATAAATATACAGTCAAGATATACCACATCATTACTTGTATTAAACTTCGGTTAACGCTAATCCATTTGATAACCTTAATTGAATCCAGTTCGTGCAACAATCAAAACATTTATTTTTCTCGTAGCTGACTTCTTATTATAAATAATGTCATAATTACATTTATCAACAGCCGGATTGTTTCTATTAACGTATAAAAACCTGTCACTATCTATTAGTATCAAAACGTGAGCTACGTGTGTGGCGGCCATATAACGATTAATAGAACAACGTTCTAAAGATATACGTTGAAAAATATTCCTAAAGCTATTTTTTATTATGAAGTAAGAAATATGCAATTCACTTCACGATAAGGGGCCAGCTTTTTACTGTGAATATCAATACCAATGGGACTGCAGTCCCATCAATCAGTTATAAGTAAATTGTTGTAGTTGACGGTAAAGTTGCAATGTTACATATACCAGTATATTCTTGAACCTCGCAGCAGAACACAGCAGAGCAAGTGTTGTTGTTTTACAGCAGCAATACATATGTCGATGATGCTCTTGTCTAATCTTGCACAGGCTCTTTCACTCTTAAATGTAAGAGTGAATTTATTGTCTTTTTTATACATAAAATCTTTTACATTCTCTTTTAATAGGACAACTATTCACTAAATTAATTTCACCTACAACTAGATACATTTTAAAATGAAGTCAGATGAAAACCTTCGGGCAGCTAGTGCCGTCACATTGACCTATAAAGCTACATGACCAATAATATCATGTAAAAAGTTAGTAGATTGGTTGTGGATCTATTAAAAATCCAAATGACCGACGCAAAATATTATGCCTGATTTTTCACCATGTAATAGGTCTTTACCTATGAAATTGCCGTTCTGCAGTACTGGCCATTTCAAATCAAAATAATTTTTGTTTGGCTAAAAATTCTAATTTCAAATTAATTTAATTTTAAAAACATGGAATTCTTTTTCCAAAAGTAGTCATTTGTTTATTGATTAGTGTTACATTTTCATCGCATTTCAATCTTTTTTGTCATCATCATACGTTAAAAAATCGAGTAATTATGGAATATGAGTACCGTCGTGGCAGCAACTAGGCACAAGCGGCACGCAACATCAACGACGTTTACGGAGCTAACACTACAAACCAATGTACCACCTGTTATTAGTTTGCTCGCTTCCGTTCTGGGAATTTCGACCTGAAAAATGAACCTCGCGGTCGTCCGAAGATTTTGGTCGACAATGACGAATTAAAAACGATTGTGGAAGCTGATGATACACAATCTACGGCTGAATTAGCAGCAGTTTTCGACGTAAGTGTCAAAACAATATTGGTCCATTTGCGTCAAATTGACAAGGTAAAAAAGCTTGACAAATGGGTGCCCCACGAACTCAATGATCGCCAGCGCGAAGTACGCGTCGAGACGTGCCTTGCACTGCTCAACAGACACACAAATGAAGGAATTTTGAATCGCATTGTTACCTGCGATGAAAAATGGATTCTGTTTGATAACCGCAAGCGCTCAGCAAGTTGGTTGGATCCTGGTTCAGCACCTAAACAATGCCCTAAACGAAAACTTACCCCTAGAAAAGTGATGGTCACTGTTTGGTGGTCTAGCGCCGGTGTGATTCATCACAGCTTCTTACCAAACGGGGTGAGCATTACTGTAGATGTATACTGTGAAAAACTGAACACAATGATGGAGAAGCTGGCACATCTCCAACCACCATCGGTCAATCGCTCGGCTCCGCTGCTCCTGCATGACAACGCGCGACCTCATACTGCACAGCAGACAGTCTCCAAGTTGCAAGAACTGGGGTTGGAAGTTCTCCGTCATCCGCCCTACTCACCAGACCTTGCGCCTACAGACTACTACTTTTTCCAGAATTTGGATAACTCTTTGGCGGGAAAAAAATTCAATACCCGAGAGGCAGTACAAAATGCCTTTGAAGAATTTGTTGCGTCCCGACCAGCTGATTTCTTTAAGAAGGGCATCAATAAACTGCCACTGTAAACTTATTATCATAATGTTTTGTAAGGATTTTACGGGACTTAATACTTCATTGGAATACGTAAGCAAAGTATCAAGTCGCAATGAGATACGTATAACAGAGGTTGCTTACAAAAGAAAAAGAAAAAATAAAGTTCCGCCGCGACAGTGAGGCACTGCCGTGACCAGGATTCGAACCTGGGTTACTACGGCCACAACGTAGGGTCCTAACCACTAGACGATCACGGCTACCGGGGCTGGTGACGGTTTTAGCGAAATAGCTAAACTAATTCGTGAAACTAGAGCACTTTCACTGTTCATTTTGTCACAATACGAGCAAAAGACTGTATTTAGTACGTAGCGAAGTTTAAAATTTATAAGTGATAATCGTTTATTATTTATTCAGTTTTGATTGTCACAATATCTAATCGTCCATTTGTATATTCGCAAAAATGACTTTGTAAAAGTGTACTTTCACGAATTATTTTTTTAAGTGCTAATAAAATTAATTGTTTAGCCATGCAATTATATCCTATTAATTTTGGATGTATTAGTTACATATATTCTTAACCCTAATAAAAAGTGTTCTTAACTCTCATATATAACATCATTCAATGACTCTTCAACATTGAGTTTCAAATAATAGACAGATTGTATTTGGTATGGGCTATGATACCGTGCAGTGAGAATGAGTCTTCAGTTACGATCAATAATGTTTAATATAATAAAAAACAAAATAGTAAATGACTTGAAACCAGACATAAAGAAACGGAAGTGAAATTAAAGGAAGCTACAAAAATTACGTTATTAAAACAGTTAGCCAGTCTCCAAATTATCTCGTTATCCAACAGGATGTAAAACTTCTAGGCGAGACTTTGATATCGTCGCACATAATTCGAAACACCGCGACACCGATTTATCTACGATAAATAATTATTATGATATACTAAACAAATTTATTCAATTGTAACCTAGTTTAATTGTATATAATTAGGAAATAATTATTTGGAACGAAGTTAGTAGGTATTTGCTTAATTTAATTCTCTGAGATTATTGTTTCAACCTAATTTTGTTTTATCATACGTTTAGCTAGTATGTTTAGTAAAGTACACCGAGTAAAGTATTTCGTCCCGTGAGAAGATTAACACCAGCATTGAACTGTTACGAGATGATAATGAAGATTTTAATAACAAACATGTTTTATAGAATATTCAAGATCATAGAGTATTAATATCCTCTTTGATCAATAAAGTAAAATGTCATATTGTCAAGTAAATATTGATAATTGACAATAATAATATTTTGGGAACAATGTCACCCGTTACAATACTTTGTATGATTCAATGTGTTTTGATTGATGTTTTCGAAGGTCCTTTTTGTAAATAAAACCTGTCTTTTTAGTATAACTTTGGTTCTCATTTGATATTAGGAATAATAATGTAAATAAATACACATATTGTGTTTGAATTTTATGACACAGTATAGATAAAGGAAATCTACTTAGCTATACGTATATTAAGTAATATGATGTAGGTATTGCCTATAACTATGATTTACCTATACTTGTACTTGTATGACCTACATAAGCGCATCTTCACAAAGAGTCAAAGTTCGTTTCGCAACCTTCGAGATGAATCCAATCAACTATCTAATGAACTAATGTATAAAGTAAATTCTGAATACACTTTATAAGATAATTTTACATTTTGACAGTCGTTTCGTGCTCGCAAATCAATTCATGATTTTAAAACAGCAATTAATTGCTATCGGCTATCCTTTATTCTATTTATACCTGTTAATGGACTTATGGATGTCAAAAACTATTAATTACTCATCTGTGAAGAACTAATAAGAAACTTATTGATTATTTGTACGGCTATTTATTTATTAGTACCTAACTGAAAGAACAACGCACTTTTGATTTTTATATCTTCGTAATTAAACTGGTACTTTTTATATACATTCTGTGTGGAGTATTAATTAGTAAACGTTTTAGTTATTTTTATTGATCGTATAATAAATATTTTTTAGTATTTTGTTAGTATATTCCTGGGATTTGTCCTCTGAATTTCTGATTTAGTCAAAAACCGGCATAATCTAAATACTAGAAACTGTGACAAACTGGCTGTTCGTGTCCCATGTTTCAGACTTAATAAAATTAGTAACAGTTGTTTGGGAAATAGTGGTAGGTTTTACAGCAAAGTCCCAAAGGATATTACTGATTTGCCAGATTAGAATTTAAGCGCCATGTCAAGCGGGCTTTAGAGTCTATAGGCTATTATGGACTGAATCAATATGTGAACGATGGTGATGTCTGGAATTGACTCATCTCTGTGCATCCATTAAAAGCGTTTGTGACATGTACGTAATGTATTCTAAATATTAAATATATTTGTTAAAAAGATAAACCAGATCGAGTTTATTGCAAGTTCTTCTCGATGACTGGGTTATTTTTCGAACCGGTGGTAGTTTTGACGTTCATAAGCGCCTTCTAAGGGCCTAAATTGAATAATGTGTTTTTGATTTTTAAGATTGATAAGCAAATCAATCGATACAAAAACTACAATATCTTATACTTACTAGTTCACTAGTCTCAGAATAGCAGTCTGGTGCCGGTTTAAATTACTTTTTACCACCTCCGTAAAATATACAACTTTTGCATTCCTTAATAGCGAAAGACTTATTTTGGTCATCGTTTCGAATATTTATTTTGACTTTTAAAAGGTTATGACGAAGTATAAACAGTACTATTTATTCTTCTCTTTAGTAATGCTGCTTTCATTTAAATCAATACGAAGGGTTCAAACGAGCACTTAAGGTACCTTTTGTGGAACACTTTTATTCATTTTGCTATTTCTAAATGCATTTCTTTTGCTGAGGATTTTTTTTTCTTTCCATCTGTTAAAAGATAATTTTCACACTCAGAATCCAGTCCGGTTTGATAGGTATATTACAAACATAAGGACGTGAATACAACCAGATTTGTGGATTACATCAATATTTGTCATGTGTCCTATTTGCAGATGAATCGTGCTGTATTTCCATATCGATTCAGTGTTGTAAAAGCAGAATATGTTTAATCATCCTTGTAAGATTGTAAGTATTACGGAATGAAACGATATTTTATTGGAAAATAATAGTTCTTCTAACGAGTATCCATCTTTTATTACCGTCGCTTGATTTATTACTCTATTTGTCGCTGCGAGGTTCAACCTATGTGGAACAGTGCAGTGGCTAAAAAAATGTTACTTTTTAGCACCATCCGGGAAGCACGTGCAGGGGAATGAGAGGCACACTTCCTGCGGACGCAAATAACATCAGTCCAGCATCAAAGTAATAGTATTAATGATTGACTCCGCAGGTCATTACAGTATTTCATTTGTATAATCAACATGAAATATTTTAAATAACTATTTTTTGTATATACTCCATTACTACTATTTTTATTAACTGATTCTCATAAAAATTCTACTGTGTTAGACTCCGTAAACAACAAACACACAAATAAAACAAAAGACGAACGAACGTCGCAAATTTAAGAAAGAAAAAACAAAGTAAATGAAATTGCTAAAAGGGTGCCCAGGAATCCCGATTAGGCACTTCCGGCGGTTGAAGACATAAAATAAAAAGGAAAGGTCACTACGACCCGTGATTCATTAAAGGTGACTCCGTGGTACATCGGTGAGAACGGATATATAATTCTCAAAGGACATTAAACCTTCTAGAACGACAAATATTTGTATATCTGTGTGTCGATACATATTTTTGTAAAGCATTGTTAATTATAATAACCGAATGTGGTTTTTATTACATGTATTCGTTTCAATCAGCTTTTCTGGGATCTTCTACACGCATTATATTTTTGAAGTGAAGGTTATTGAATGTTAATATTTTACTCGTTTTACTTTTTTCGAGAATTTTCGAAATTATAATCAAATAAAGCAACTGAAATGTGAACAAAGCGATCATTAAAAATAGTACTCCATGAAACATCATACCTAACCAACCAAGAAACAATGACAACCATTGACCGCATTTGGCATTACTAATTAGTTTTCTTCTCTAATGCCCGGTTTCTGAGATAATCGGATAAACTACCAATCGTTATTGACTCAACAAAGTTATCCATGAGATAAACTGTCAAATGGCCCGTTGAGTTTTACAGACATTTATCGTATTATTGTGTGTTCAGAAACGCAATTTGACAAGTTATCGAACCGATAACGTTATTGAACAGATAAACTACAATTAAAGTATCTCAGAAACCGGGCATGAATTCATTATTACTAATGCCATAAGTGCGAACAGAATTCGAATCAAATGAGGATCAGATAAATTCTTCACTGACTAGATTTTATCCAACAAGTAATTATTCACAGGCAGTAAGTAATTAAACAAAGATTGCATGCAGGCCCTCCCCCTTCTCCCCCTCCCCCCAAAAACAGGAAGGCAACGCACTTGTGACTCCCCTGGTGTTGCAAGTGTCTATGGACGGTAGTGATCGTTTAACATCAAGTGATCCACCTGTTCATTTGCCGCCTATGACACAAAAAAAAAAAAAAAAAAATTGATACTAACAATGCTTTTAATACCATATTAGAGTACGATAATCTAATGCAGTATATTTATTTAACATAGAAACAGTTTCTACGCCAACCGGGTCGAAAGTATAAGTTACAACCTCATTACCCAAAATTATTACTCTGATTATTAATAATATTTATTGCGACAATAATAGTATCAATTTGTTGACTTTAATAACACAAGATCCTGTATAGGTTAATATGACGTAAGTGACTATTAAACGGAAACGATCCATTTCTTAATAACGTAATTCGATTGTCACTTGCGTGAATTGATCAAGGAATTATGTTGGGAAATACCTTTTTAAAGGTAACAGAAACGTAGGTAATAGTTGTTTTCCTAATATTTTATAAATTGGATCAACAATTTACATCTCTCACCCTACTCCTGGAACAGTATGAACTTAGTACATGAGCGAAAAAGCTGTATAACTAAACTATTAGAGTAATAGAAGTAACATAGCACATTTAGTTTACTTCATCATTACATAGTATAAAACAAAGTCCCCTACCACGTCTGTCTGTCTGTCTGTTCGCGATAAACTCAAAAACTACTAAACGGATCTTTATGAGGTTTCACCAATGGATAAAGTGATTCACGAGGAACGTTTTGGTATATAATTTGTCCAGGATTTTTTTATAATTAGGGCGGGACAACGTCTGCCGGGACCGCTAGTTATTTTATATATTATATTGCCTTATTACTACATAACATAAAATTGTCCTCTACCACGTTTGTCTGTTTGTATGTCTGTCTGTTCACGATAAACTCAAAAACTATTGAACGTATTTTCATACGGTTTTCACCAGTAGAGTGATTCATGAAGAGGGTTTAGGTATATAATTTGTCATGGTTTTTTTTTATTATTAGGGCGGGACAACGTCCACCGGGCCAGCTAATTAGCTCATAAAAGAGTTCTGTTCATAACCCAGGCTATGTTGTTCTAAATAAAAGAAGATACGAGAATTTAACTGAAGCTGACGTTGACGAACCTTTGGCTGAAGAGGTATGTATTGCAAAATGGAAAAGATATTGTAAAGTTTCAACTGTCACAACTTAAAATTGATGGGTCATAAATATTACTTGGATTGATAATTAGAAACCTTTTTTATTTTAATTTCAACCTTCATCGGACATACAAAAATACATCACTCGTCACTATCGAAGTACGTCAACTGTGAAATTAAGATTACTAAAACAACTTTATATTCATTACTCTGTACTTACTTATTTTTTATATTTGCCATTAAATTTAAATTGATTTAAGCATGCAAGAACAGGCTTGAAGCATACGTAAGCACCGTCTTTCCTATCTATTTATAAAATTTAGCTCATTAAAATTACTAGTTTTATTACTAATTTATTATATGGTATATTGCAATGAAATATTTACTAAGTTAAGTTGTTATACATGCTTGAACACTTGTAAACAAAATTCTGAGGTTATGGTCAAATGTTCCCAATCAACGGATATCGATCTGATAATCGGAGGCTTGAACCTTGGTATGTAATTTTTTGTATCCTTGTATAATTCTTCAATTAGTAAATTGAATTGAATTGGTAAAGGTGTAAAAATCTTGGGACAATAACGACGTTAAAGCCATCGACCTCTTAGAATTTAGAATCACAAATACGTTATGAGCTAGCGTTGTAATCAATTCTGTATCATCCATTGGAATGAATCTTTTGCCCTATCATTATGCAGTTGTAATAGTATGTAATTTTATGTCCTTACATCGATTTCCTTCATCGTTGAACATGTAGTACAGTTGTATACTTATAATAAAAGAACTATATTTGGGTTTAAAATTATGTCGCCTGATTGAAACGCTGCTGCACGAGCTTCCTTATCTCTATCATTTAGCTAAAGAGGTAAAGTGGTGTTATTTTTTGTCATTAATGCTACCTTTTGGTCTAAATTCAATGAACTTTGTTTGATTAATGAATTACGTTATTAAATCGTTACATTGTGGTAGTGTTTCATTGCAATCATTAGGAAGGTGAGGAATTATCATTATTATTTATATGCGATTATACATAAAGTGTACTTTTATAAGGTATTGTTCTAAAGATATAGAGTATCGATTGCAATGTCTGAAACATAACAATATGTGGTTGACAGATTTCCTTCTTAACTGTACTAGCTCTCCAAGTAAGTAATAATTATAATATAGTTCTACTAGAATCTATTCACTACCGTTAATGTAGATTTCATCTATTCTTCGGGAAAAGTATATTTTTCTGCATAAAAGGCAATATTAGTTAGAATTACGTTGTTTAATTTGCCGAAAGTTCAAACTTGATTGCACGATTCGAGCCCCGGTTGCGACGTCTAAGCATCAATGATTTTGTTACTTACTGTTTCTTTTGTTTTGTCTAGTAACTTAATTACGTGCATATTAGAACCTTTCTACAAGAAACCCATATATATAATTTTATAGAAATGTATCTTAGGGAAAATGTATTCACAATTCAATACGCGTAAACCGTTTTGTCGTTCTTAATCAGTTCGTGTTGAAGTTGTAGATTTTATTGTATTAATCCGAGATACCGAAATGCCTAGATAAACTATAGGAACAGTCGATATTTCTACAAGTTTCGGGTGATCGTACCCCGAGTACCGCTCAAGGTTGATGGAAAGTAACCAGTGCGAACATTCCGCCACGGCGCACGACACGACGCACTTTCGTCCCACAAGGCTATGTAGTGTCACCTATATCCATGTATAATGCATATAGAATAAAGTCCTGCCCGGCTTATTTTGTTACCTACACTAATCTAGACGAGCCTGTTTTCAATTTTAAGTGGGAGGTCTACGTTGGAATGTACTTTAGGTAGGGCCACCATAAGAATCGTAACGAAATTGTAATCTAGACCGGAACACCTTGAACATTGCGTCTCGTCATACTTGTCCACACTAGTCTAGTGAAAGATATGTTTATTAAAACTGGAGCATAAATTATGTTCAATTCTTATACATAAAGAAAAACAATTGTTATAGACGTTAGAGTGTTTACTAAATCAAAACCATCATCATCATCATATCAGCCTATAAAAGACTCAATGTAGGACCATAGGTCTCTTCCCGAAGGAAAGTATTGACATATCTAATCACCACAACAGCCTACGACGCATTAGCGATTTTAAGCACCGAGAAATCCATATTTCTATATTTTCCCACAAAGGTTTTTCTTCACCATCAGCAGATAATGTTACAAATTGGAAATAATAAAAAATATTCCTAAGACATATTCATTGTAAGTATATAGCACTGCATAGAATAAACCTGTGCAAATGGTACTACCAAGTCCAGTTTCGAATGGTGTGATTGGTAACATAGCTACTGCCTTATGAGGAGTTCAAACGCAGTTGTTAGGAGGAACAACCAGAATCGCCTCAAAACAGCGATCCTAAATACATTAGATAAATACAGTTATACCGGCAGTGTAAATTATTGGTAAAGCATTTTTATAGGTCACGTGGCTAGCTAACATCGTGAACTTAAATAATTTGTAGCTAAGTATCTTCCGGCATCGGACTTAGAAATACAATGCCTTCATCAGTTTAATATGTATTATTAGATGTGATTTTCATACACCGGACTCATTAAATCATAAAGAAAATGTAATCACTCTATTCCATAAATTTTGTAGCTTTATTGATAGTTTATAATTTATTTAGGATAGCTGATTCGCGTCTGCTTCGTTGGGCATTAAAAATAGCAATGGGGTTAATCGAATTCAAAAAATAAGTAGCTTGGGTATCATATAAAAAAAGTTCCGCATCGAAACGCTATAGTCCTATGCAAATACGTTCAGTAATTTTGTGATTGAGCCTCAAAAGAACTATATTTTCATCATATATATTATATATATAGATAAAGTTAACTTGGATCTTAATGTTTGTATCATTTATGGTGTCATACATGGTACCATACAATTACGGTATTTTTATGGTGGTAGAGTCACGCTGAAGCTATTACTGGTTTCAGCATTAATGGGTTGGCTCGCCCGGGGTACTACCTCCCTCTCTCAGAAAACCGACGTGAAGGAACAGTGCTCGTATTGTTGCGATTCGTTTGATCAGTGAGAGCGCCGGAGGCCCACCTCCCCTTTCCACTCCCCCTACCCCCTCCACTCCTTCCTCCCAAACACAGGCTGCCAACGCACTTGCGACTCCCCTGGTGTTGCTAGTGTCTATGGACAGCGGTGATCACTTAACATCAGGTGACACGCCTGTTCGTTTGCCGTATATGATATATCATTACATAGTATAAAACAAAGTCCCCTATCGCGTCTGTCTGTCTGTCTGTTCGCGATAAACTCAAAAACTACCGAACGGATTGTCATGCGGTTTTCACCGGTGGATAGAGTGATTGATGAGGAACGTTTTAGTATATAATTTGTCAAAGTTTTTTTCATAATCAGGGCGGGACAACGTTTGCCGGGCCCGCTAGTATATAAAAAAAATCAAAATTAGACTAAATATTACTTTTACTATTATATTCTTACAAGGAATAATATCCCTTATATATTATGTAAATTTAACCTCACCTTGTTAACAATTTTTAGGTAGCCTTGAGACGACTGTAAATAAAAGTACACGATGTGTTTCTGTGTGTGTTTAATGATAAAATTAAATAGTTAAAAATATATTTCATTTTAAATTATTGCCTTTTACTATCACATTTATACGATATTATTAAAGCCTCAAAAGCTGAGATCTAATTCGTAAAAAGAAAGAAATACAAATAGAATCACTTCACAATAAGTGTTAAAAATAAAAGCATTCCATCTGGCTTTACTATGTGCAGCGATAATACCGGGCCAAAAATTATGGTAACATGTGTATGAATTCAAATGGATAGCATTATTGCATATTGAATTGTTCGATCTTGAAGTAAATGCCATGCAAAAATAACGAAGGTTTCTCCTAGATTACAAACATTTAGCTTTTCTATATGGTAACCTTCTACCTTTTTTGTCGCTCAGTTATGTCAAAAGTACTGAAAGTTTGGGTATAGAACCATATGATGCTGACTTTACCTTATACGGTTCTAGGCTATTTATTTTTTGGACACGGTTGATACTTTACCATTTTTTTAATGCCCAACGAGGGCTGGATTTCATTAGTTTCTACTAAGATATTTTTATACAATTTTTCGAACCTATACGTTTCCATTTGAGATTATAATCTGATGTGAATTTATAAATACATGTTCACTGGAGAAATAATTGAAAAATTATTCTTTATTGTTATAAAAATAGATCAGGTGATTTTATGTAAAAGCGACTTGTGTCCTTTCGCCGGTTGACTTTCCACATCAACCTTGGTCTGTTTGTGGTTAATGATCTAATGACGCTTGGAAATATAACTCGAGCAGGATCTGTGTGTGTAACATGACAAAGTGTTGGCAGTTCTGTTTATTATTTTCAATACAATCTCCTTTCGGAACGGTCACCTTTTTGCGTTTATTCTGACTTGTTTTTCAATATTTACATATTAATTTACTACTGTCGCCCTTGTTATGGTTTACGTACGAGTTATTGTACAACATAATTATATATAAAATGCATCCTGAAACCAACAACTAGAGATAAACAATTTAATATTGTTTTTGTTACTTTGACTTGTCGTTTAGTGTGTCTCATCATCATATAGAATCCCCCTAAAATTCGAGTTTTAAATAAAAATACGATAATTTCAAGGCAGCCGTTAATAAATACTGCCTAAATTTACTGGTTATTTAAATACATAATTATAGACGTTATAGATACTTAACGTGTTTATTAAGTTTTTTGAATATATCAATATTTATTTTAAAAGTGTTGTCTCTTTATCTTATTCTTTAAGACATATATTGTTATAGATTGTTTTATAATTAAGCTGTAATAATAATACTTTGCTAATAAGCCCCGATTTGTAGTTTACACCCGTGAGAAAAACAAAAATACACCCCTCCTTGCTTGAAAAGCGCAAACATGCGAGAAAACAATTGATTACGTAGCAGGTAACGCCTCCGGCGCGTGCGAGACCGAAAGAATATTTCACGGTAAGCATCACGATGGTGAAAGAGACCAATATATATAAGAAAGTTACGTTAACGACAAGGATGCAGAACTTGCTCGCGTTAGAACAAGAGGAGAGGTGTCAAAAGCAGCGCGCGCGAACAGTATAGCCTATAAAGAGAAAGAGTGAAATTGCCGAGGCAACTTTCGCTGAGCTCGATTCGGTTATGTCATGCAGGTTATGTAACGCCGCGAAGAGATTATGGCAGCTGACACTGATTTGAATGATCGGTGGAAGAAATCAATTTCTTTTAACGCAGCTTCCGGTGTAGATTTTCAAGTACGGATCAAGTTATGAGTATGAATTCAATTAAAGCTTAATTCTATGGACTTTTTAAACATTGGATTTAAAAACGATGATAGTTTAGCGCTGAAAATATATTATCTCGAATCCTTCAATAACGTGATTTTAATTAAAGAGGATGATTATACTCATAACGGTTAGTATTTTTCGGGACAACCGTAATTATTTAGTAGTTATTTTATTTAATCGTATGGCGAATTAGAGTACCCATCTTCTATTATCAGCGATTGATTGACTACTCCATTTGTCGCTGCGAGGTACAATTTATGTGGAACAGTGCAGCGTTTTGTTACTCTTTAGCAGCACCCGGGGAACACAAGCATGTGCTAGTCCGGTGAAGCTGTAAAGACTTTGCTAGATCAATAGCATAGTCGGTACGAGAAAAAAAAACCTGCGTGTGAGATTGAGATGTACACTTCCTGCGGACTCGAGTAATATCAGCTCTCCAGCAGTAGTTATTAAGATCAGTGACGATGCAGTGGTGCGTTCACAACCTGCTCAGTCTGTTTTCAGAACTCCCTGGTTTTCTATAAAATACCGTGTCTCAAAAAATAAAAGATGAAATCGAAATCATCATTCCAATAACAATCTGATGCTTAGTTAAGCGTAACTAAGAGCGGTTACACAAACCGCCACGACAAAAGCTACCTTGTTATGTTCATTTTATTATTTGCTTAATCGTCTTTTGATGGTTCTCTTCATTGTGTTGTCTCCGCATGCTCAATGTTATACAATTTAGCTGCAATTACACGGTATTTACTTTCACTAACTTATTATGTGTGCCTTTGGTAGTGTATTTTATAATCAAAGTTTTATTACGTATTGAAGAATATAATAGCAGATTCGATTCTTTCCAAAATAATACCGATAACAAGAAAATAGCAAATATTTTATTTGATAGTTATTTTTCTGTTATTTCCACCTCAATTTAATTAACAGCTATAATGTTTATTTGTTACAAAAATGTTAAATTGTCATTGTTTGATGTAGGTTTTGAATTAGAATTAAAAGTAAAAGTAGTATTAGCAAATGAAATAATAAAAAGGGAGCCGATTTATTGCTTGAATCCGTGGACTCAGTCGTTATAAAGCTATAAGGAATAGAGAATAAATAATAAAACAAATCAAAATATGCTGCAAATGAAACATGCAATTAAAGTGTATCAAATACACATATTGCTCGCATAAGTTTCCTGAACTCCAGAACAATCTATTCCAAAACATCCTTTTTCCTCTTCATTTTTATTGTCGACTTCTCTAGATACAGATATATACTAATACACGAGCTTAAAACTTATTACTGTCCCATAAACAAATATAATTAAATAAAATTAGTTAGTTGTATATTTTATAAGGATTTGCTTTAATATTCTATACTTTCTATTTCGTTCAATTTATTCTTTTATTATATCATAAATCATTGGCACATTCCCGTTGTTAATTAGAACAAGGCGGGAATGCTGTTCTAGTTCTTAAATGATATATTATACGCATCTTTTCTCGCTCTAATGCCCAAATACAATACTGTTCAGTCACACATTTGCCCTGAGAGCACAAGCAAATGCGTGTATTAAATCGAAACGTTCAAACAACTAAATAAATATATGTAATAACACTAACGAGATAAGTGAGTCTATTTTTACTGTTGCGGGTTTAAAATTAAGCAAATGATGTCCTAAATTATCAAATCATTCGCAAATATCTTTCGCGTGTTCTATCGACACGTTGTTCGGGTGTGTTTGTGAATGCAAATGCCTATGCTAGATGTATCTGTGTGCGTCTATTCACGTTGTTCTGTATATTTACAGTATGTTTACGCTTTAGGTACTAATGGTTTGTTTGTGTGCGTGTTTTAGCGTTCACAATGAAAGTACTCAGCGGTTGCGCGGATTTGGGTCACAGTTCCAACTTTGATTATAAAGATTACAAGCAGCGTGTGAATCATAGCACATCTTCTGTGTCCCTCGTTCTTCATGTAATTATAATTGAGCAAGAAATTGCTTAATTCAAAAACAATTACTGTGAGGCAATTTTGCTTCATCTTTTCACGTTTTTTTACTGTGTTTTATGTTCTCGTATTCAAAGGTCAGTTAGTAAGATTATTGTTAAATATTAATTTTCGTGACCCAACTCGAACAATGTCCAGTTTAGGAGTTTATGGTATTCAATGTACTTTAAATCGAATATTTTCAGAATATAATTTACAATTTCTTTCTCTATTCATAACATTTTTAGTTGAGAACTATAAATGTGTGTTTTTTAATTAAAATTCTGTATTAACTTTCGGGCGAGCACGAGCAATTTATTTCGGTACATTGTTACGTTAGAGGTATGACGTTAGTTGTTAGTATTTCAAATCTAAAATAATACAACGAGATCCCCTTTCACGTGTTGCGTTCGCGCAGTTTACAAACATTTCATCATAGAGCGAGCAACTACTTTCCTTTCCACTCGTACATTTTCATAGTTTAACGTTATCTCTGACTTGAACTGAATTCGCAAAGGCGTGGTTGCTAAACCTTTATAACGTTGTACCATTATAACGCAACTATAATTATTTTAATACGTCTATTTATTCCAAAATGACCCATAGTTATAAATTCTAATTTAAAATAAATACTAATAAAAAATATAACATTTGCCAATTATGATTTCAATTCGTATAGTAGAAAAATTTCTTTCATGACTGATTCTTAATAAATGATCCAAACGTTTGGATCTAAATAAAGTACATATCTATCAAAATATAGCACGCGTTTTTTAAATGCAATAATATACAACGATGAAAATTGGGTTAGGCATATAATACAAAAGAAGTGAAAGCGATTAATATAAAATAATGGTAACATTATTCGAAGTATGGATGGCGAACTCAAGGTATAGTTATTTGTCTAGTATTTTTATTTTATTTTAAATATAACTTAATATTTACCTATGTATTAATGTGAATCAAATACTTGGTACCCCTTTTTAAGCGAATTGCGCGAACGGATGAACGTTAAATTTGGCATAGTTAAGGTTTATATGGAGGAGAAGTGCACAAAGCTATTATTTTTATATACAGTGCATTAAAAACGCGTAAAATTTATTAAAACATGCATTACTCACACTACTGCTTGAATGACACACAACATATACACACATGTAAATGAAAAAGACGTTTCACCATCCGTCATTTTATTCTTACGTTCCATTTACCTATTTTCATCCTACATTCAATATCTTTAACATGACTTGTTCCATACCTTCCATGCCCTTTGAAATTAACTGGTCAAATTGTAGGTTAATTTTATAATAATATAATATGTAAATTCATAATATACGTATATAAACAATTAATAAAGATAAATTCTTTAGTAAATTTATGAAACCACTGAAGTTATTGTCATACTCTTATTGAATGTCAAAATGAATTATGGGCGAATATCGACCACTACTATTATATAAATTCGCATATTTCACACCTTTGTTTAATTAATTCAGTTGTCATATCCAAAAAACCCGTAATGTTATTGAGCTTAGTAAAGCATTAATTATAAAATCATATTTCGAGTTAGGTATTTAGCGTTGTACCGCTGTGTTATTTAAGGGTTTCAGAGCTTATATGTCAATGAAAGCAAATATTTAAAGTACGCGAAGGTTTGTAATACTGTGTCAGCGAGTTCGTTAGTTTGTACTGGCTGTTAGTATGACTATTACATATGGATTATGTGTATACAGTAAGAGAATGTTGAAACTCAGTGTTGTGCCTTGTATTAGCGATGTATACAGTTGAGTAATTATTCAAGGGCCGTAGGCAAATTTTACGTTTTGGTATTTTGAATATACGCGTCTTAGATTTTGCTTCGATACGATTTAAAAGTTAACATTATTTTGTTTTGTTGTTTGTTTGTTTGGTTGAACGTGCTAATCTCAGGAACTACTAGTTCAATTTCAAAAATTCTGCTAGTTTTAGATAGCTCAATTATCGAGGGAGGCTGTAAGCTATATATCATCACGCTAAAAACAATAGGAGGGGAGCATCAATGGAGATAGTTTTAGGTTTTTTTTTGTTTGAGAGCTTCCACTGCGTGTTAGCGCTAGCCCAAAGTAACTATTCGTAGCGGACGAAGTCGCGGGCAGAAGCTAGTCGTTACCATGAGAGCAACAGTTTTATTACAGTGTTAGTTCATTATAGGAAATAATATTGGATACATAATGTTTATTCATAGAATATTTACAATATTATTAATTGCATTTAATTAATAATTCACATTCAATATTAATCATATTCACACGCTCCTTATTTGAGATAAATAATATGTTTTGATCAAAAATTTGCTTACATGAATATTTATTTTTTATGATCGATATTAATTATTAATGAGGATCAGTAAATGATGCTACTACAAAAATGTATTTAAGACGTATCGCCATCTAGTGAGAATATACTGAATTAAAAACTACTTAGTGTTGAAAATACACATGATCGTAGTGTGTGGTGTGGTTGATGAATATGTTTTTCTCCCGATTGAGGTATTAAGGTGGCTTCATCTACAATTCCCAAATTAATATTTTATCTGCTCATTCTTCGTTTGTCAAATATTATAACTTTCGTAAAACGGTGGTTGCGAAGTATATCTTTAAAATTTGTATTTATTTCTCATTTCTAGAAAAACAAAGATGTTGAGTTAGTTGAGTAGTAGGTAGTTGAGTAAGAAGTTAAGTGTATAGATTGACTTAGTAAAATAATCTAATTGATGGACCGTGTAGTCTATAAGAAAGTCACATTTGTACGTCACGTTTGTACGTAGCAAGGAAAAACAGAACTTCTTTTTTTAAGACTGTTAAAAATAGATTTCGCTTTAATGAATTACTAAATTTTTTGTAATCATCCCCAAAAAGTATATCCAAGGAAAGATTTCATTTAAGTGTCCTCCTAAACGATTTCAAATACCAAATCATGACCTCGGATTCTATAAAATGTCACTATCAAACAATCAGGGTACGTTATGGAGGTCCAATTTTTTTTTTGGGCACCACCTACCTGGCCTATTGTATCGCGGGGAAAGTTATAAGAAAGACGGGCGGATAAAAAAAAAGTGATTTCTCCCCGTCTCTCTCCGCTTTTTATAAATATGTACGACCCTTAAGAATTCCGATTTAGATCAGGCGTTAGTTTTTGTGAGAGCACGTTCTTCTGAATAGAATTTATAAAGGTACGAACTACAGAAAAAAATTACGCAATGGTATTTTTTTTAATTCAACGCGTGTCTTTATATATGGGTATCGTACCTACAATTTCTTTGTTCGACTGATAAATTCTGGAAGATGTAGCTAGTTGAGTTTAGATCATTCTGATTAAATTCACTTTTTACTGTTTTTTTTATGTCTTCCACATAAGAGGTTTCGTCGTATGCGCTTGGTTTTGCAAGGTACTGGTCTAAGGTGTTTCTAAAGTGAAATAATTATTATAAAACTAGACAGAGTCTGCGACTTCGTTCCCTTGAAACTGGTTATTTTGTTGCCTATGTAACAATGGTTATTTGTTACGTATTTTGTCTGTATTAATCACGGGTATGTCTTTAATTCCTTAAATGTATTCTTATCAGCCCTGAACCACTATAATACTGTTATCTATTCTAAATGACTTCCTTAAATTTTATAATGATCGCTTTATTCTTAAAGCAAAGCGTAATTATATGTCGCCTAAAATACTCAAAAAAAATCTCTATCTTCCAGTGAACATCTTATCAAAATCGGTTCAGCAGTAATCAAGATTAATCTGACACAATACAAAACACTTCAGTTATACTTATAAATACGGTTTTCTTACATTTATATCTTTAGGTAAAACTGAATTTGTTTGAAATATCAGATGGAAAAAAATTGTGATGGAGTCAGTAAATTAGACTCAGTTATGCTCCACATATGCTGTAAAGTATTTACTTCAAAGTTGAACGACAAAATTACGTAGTTTACACGAACTATATTCGAATTTGTTATGAAATATTACCGCATATAATTTTAAGAGAATCATCTCATTAGCATTCGTTAAGTAAACCATTCGTATATTTTAGAAAGCGTGTCCGATTCATCACGATTGTAATGTATAAAAACTAATTTTCACTCATAATATTTGAAGTATGACAGTTTAAATGGAGAAAAACTGTCCCACGTGAGTCATCGGTGTTGAAAGTTTACGCGTGAGTCTGAGCTTGTCTCTCCTCGATTACTAATTAAGGGGAGGTTCATACGATCTTCGACGTATTAACAATACAATAAATACGAAATTTATTTTATCAAGATTCTTTCAAGATCAACTACACTTAAATTTATATCGTTCCACGACGCTGTTCATATATCCAGAGAGAAGTATATCTGTTGATTTTTAAAAATAAAGAACTTCGGTATTTCTATTTATAAACACTGAAATTTTTGTGATTATGAACTATAAGACTGTCTGATAAGGAAAAGGCGAGTAATGTTGAAAATTAATATGAAACAAAAAGATTATTTATATAAAATATCGGTTCAATACTATAAAAGAATATGATAGGTTGTGCCACTGAAATTATTTGTTGTTGACTAACGCCATCTCTTGAGATAGTTTAGCAACACTTACACGTTGTCAGATTCAACATAAATAAAAATAATTATTAAATATCTTTTATCTGAATTAACTGAGACCTACCTTCTATTTTTATTGTTTGTTTATTATGAAGACTTTATCCAAAAAAACAAAGTAATATGAAACATAAATCGTGTTATGAAGAGTCCCAGTAAAATGTCTCGTTAAAACCTATTAATTTATTCAGGAATTAGCCTGGACAAATGAATTTCTTTTATTGTTAATAGTTTTCAGTATTCCTGTGGCAACTTTTTGCTATGAACCGTAGGAATTTGGCAGTTTCACGTGACTGAGAATGCAATTGCATGTGAGCATAACGTACCGGGGATTAAAAAAGTCATAGTGGGCTACGGGTTTGGCTGGTGGAATGTCAGTTCGATGTCCGCAGTTTCAACCTCAACGTATATCAATAAATTTTTCGACATTCGCAAACATTTACTAATTTAAATTGCTAACAATATCAGCTAACTGTAAATGAAAATATCGTGAGGAAATCTGAACCTGAGAAATGTTGTTGTAAAGTTGTTGTAGTACCACCGTATGTACGAAATATAGATTTTTCGAAATTTGAAATCGCCAATACGTCGTGGGTTGGCGTGGTGATTATGCCGTTTTTAGCAAGAGACCTATGACAACGAGTCATTTACATGATTATATTATGGTGATGATAATACAGCCATATTAAATATGTCAATTGCTTTATTTATTTTATCGGATCATGTATAATGAGCAATGGTTCTTTGACGGATTATAAAGCACAATAATCGTGTTAACTGGATCATCCATTATAGTGGTCAGTGTATCTCCAATCAAACGGAGTGGTAGCTTATCTATACCCAACTGAATTTCTAAGTGGCTGAGAAACCCATCAGTCAATCTCTTTTGCTTCGTCTGATTTATGACAGCACAGTAGTTGAGAGGCTTGCATTATGGAAACGCAACGGCAATCGACATCTGGACATTAGTAGATATGTTGACAGTTCGTTTTGGATTGCATTTTGCTTACCATTGGGTTAAGCGTCGACGCTTTCTCGTGCTACAATAAAAAAAGTTCTTATCTATTTGAACTGCTCACGCATAGGTATTATATCTCGCAGTAGTAGCGAGTACACTGTTGAAAGAGGGAACAAAAAAAACCGCAATTTTATAAGTTACTAACGAGCCGCCCCGACTTCGCATGGGTCATTGCACCCACTATTACTATGACGCCATAAGTACCTAACGACTTAGATCCAATCTATTGCCTCTTCGATACTTATAGTTCCTGAAACTAATAGCAACTACGTAAAAATCGTTACAACAATACATACAAACAAATTTTAAATCTGTGATATTTTTTAGAACATTTATTAATATTATACTACCTATGCTGTAAAGGGAAGATTTAATAAGCCAATTTACATGCTCAATGTAACTAAATTAATGATAAGGATTAATAATACATTTGTCAAAATTACGTCGTAAACAACCAATTATTTTTAATAATACATAATGTAAAAGATAAAAACATACAGTCGGAATTTTTGTCGTAGGCATTTTTAGATGTACTAGTGGGCGCCCAGTGGTCGACATTCGACCATAGTTCATTGAATTTTTAAAGTTTGAACTTTATTAGGGTTCTTTTATCAATGGCATCGACTTCAAATTAGGTTAGTTCAATTAGGTAGTTCAAATATCAATATTTAATTCGGTTAATTTAATAATTAAGTTATTTTTCGCTTTTTAGTGCCTTATTAGTTTTTCACATCGAAGGCGGTTTATTTTTTTTTGTAAAAAAAAATATTTCATCGATTACAACGACTTTTCTCTGCATTGTATACATGTAATATACATATAAAACTTTTGGATGATATTGACTAAACGATAGTTAAAACCATGTCACAATCTGTTGCGCCGTTTAAATAAACTAAGGTACAGACAGACATGAGAAGTGACTTTGTTTTAGAATATCTATCGAATATGTCTGTCTTGTTTATGGCCTTGACAATGAAGCTTATATTATTCAGGGTCTACCTACACCTTGCTGTTAAAATCATCTAATAATAATATTATTTAATAAGCTAGTAATTTATTTAAGATTAAATAAAAAGATATATTTATTGTATTACTATTATATCTTGCCTTTAAATCAAGCCAACGTATCGTTCAATATGAGTAAAAAGTGTAACGACTAAAGAAAGTGTTATTACGACAGCGCGCTGGTATAAAAAAAGAAATGAAGCGTCATTGTTTTGTATAGATGTCCCTTTTTATCTCATGGAAAATATGTAATACTGTCTCGTTTAGAAGAAAGTGCTCGCGCGCATCCATCTGAACTTCTTACGTCACACGTAGATATTACGAAAATTGAAGAAGCAATAGGCATTTAAATGTATATATTTATACATTGCGATATTTCAAATTCTATAGTAGGTAACAACCTTCAAAAAGTACCTCCCTACTTACATATCTGTCAAAGTACATCGTAACAGAAATACAATTTATGTGCGTAATCTATACAAATAAAAAAATTAGTAGACAAATGACGAAAATTAATTAAATTCCACATTTTTAATAATATAATATTAGGTTTTAGGTATGCGGTTTGTGCATATGTTAAAAAACAATTTAGTTAAATATTGAGATAAGGTTAAAATGCTTTATATGAAAAACTTTACAGAAATACCTATTATAAATCATGTAATTTATATATTTCAATACATATGAATAAATGGTATTTGTGATAATAAGAGTTATCAAATAAAATTCGAACAATGCTAACAGTCATTGCTATTAAAATTATATTTTTTATGCTTAGAAAATTGAAATATTTAATCTTTTAACATATACTACTGTCATCGAAAGTGAGAGTGAAGAAAGATGACGTCGGGAGTGAATTTCTTTATGTCGAGCGAAATAGCAGCACTCGCCATGCAACGAGTGAAAGGGACACAAAAAGGTTCGAGATAAGTGTGGGAATGCGTGCAGGTAAACGATGCAATATGCTTTCGAACAAGTGTTGGGCGTACGATGCTGTTCACATTTTAAAACTATTAATATAGTGTTTTCTATGTATCGATATACATACATTATTTATTGTATTATCTTGACATGATTTATGACATGTGTGCCTTTTCGCACATGTTTATATTTTTTTTCAAAATTAAGTCTTTGAAAGTCTAGACTCTTTAAAATCACTCTCTTGTGGCGATATATACTCGAAAGACTGAAAAATGAAAGTACTCGCTATTTACGTTTATCGCTGCTTAATGCCACTTTCTTTGAATATCGAGATAACGGTATAAAGTTCGATCCACGATACTCAAGCTGTGAATTAATCTCTTTCTTCTCAGCCTTCCGTATTGTCTGCATGTAAGACACTACGTCTTACACGAAAGAGCTGAATGACATTATAAACCTAAGAGACTGACTCTCGCATACAGCTATCGGAACACATTTTTAGATATTTAGAAAAAGATTTACATAAAGAATGGTGGTGATACCTGTGTGTTGCACTAGGAAAGGGGATGAAAGGTTTAAAAGGTTTTTAATATTACACGCGATTCAACAGACAACTTAAAAGACAATTCCTTTTTTTACAATACGTCGGGTTAGCGATTGTGCCTTGTGTATATGTCACCTTATAAGAATCAAATGAAAAGTAATGTACTGCTATATTTATTTCATAAATAGGTATGCTATTTAGCAGTTTAAATGACAATATGGTTACTTCCAAATCACGAATAGCATCCTTACAATTACTGAAATTAAAAACCTTATAGTATTACAATACAATTACTTAAAAACTATCTTTTATGATATTTTCATATAAAAACAACACGCTTTTATATCTTGATTGCGTAAATTCTATAGTTTTGTATTTGTTTAATTAAATGAATAATTATTATAATTTAGTCGATATTATTTTTAACGCATTTACTACAACACTACATCGTTCTGTAAAAAAAGTATTCGATGAAAGTAAAACTGTTTTCGTGTTTAGAAATTGTTTTTATATACATACCTTTACAAAAAAAAGTTCTTTGTGTGAACACAACAATGGTTCGGATAGGAAGACATTGCGCAATACACGTGGGTTCAGCTGGTCGCAAAATTTTAGTCGCAATCTTTGGTACTGCGATGTAGGTAATAAGTTTTTACTTTTGTACGTAGGTTTTCTATGTTTTTATGATTTCATTAATCTGGTAGATTGTTGATAAGTAAGGATTGTTTTTTTAAACTAAATGTACAATATAGGTAAAATGTGTCAGTTTTTTTGGTATTGGCACAATGAGGTGTTAAGGTATATTAATTTCTTCAATATTTATACTTATAAGAAAAATAAGGTATTTGTATGTAATATCAAAATAACAGCTTTTTACTGAACAAATGTTAACAAAAAAAAAAAAAATTTTGTCTTTGTGCCCGTTTGTTTCGGGTAATATCCGAAACGATTGGACCGATTTTGACGGGAATTTCAACGGCAAATAACTGAAATTGTAGGGAGTAACTTTATTTAGACTAGCTGTTACCAGCGACTTCATCCGCAGTGAAATCTCCAAAACGGTTGGACCGATTTGCCCTGGGTAAGTTATAAACTAATTTGCGATGAAATAGCTTTTGCTCGCTGCTTCGCTTGAGTAAACATAGGTTTTATCTATAATTCGATAGCTTTTTTCATGATTAATAGTAATTTTTTCATGATCAAAGATACCCTATTTCCATCTGTATATCTTCGATAACATGTGTGTAATTTTTTTAATGATCAGCTGAGTAGTTAAGGAGTGAAAGTATAACAAAGAAACAAAATAAATAAGCTCATTTTCTAGTTAATAATATTAGTTAGTTTTGGTTAGGATAATAGTATATTTTTATATTTATTTATTATATTGTATAAGACACAATATAATGCGTAAAAAGAAGAAAATATTTCTCGGAAAAGATGCTGTAAGTCATGTATGTAATAAATACTTAATGTAAAATACTTTGTATTGTTTAATATTCATAGGGTCTATATATTATTAATATTTTATAATATGCATGTTACAGTGTACGTGCCACTACTTTTATATGGTAGTAACTAGTTTTTGTTTTACTTGTACAACCTAAATACCCACGATTGTACTCCATGGAATATATCTATACAAAGGTTGCCTGGAAGAGATTACTATTAGCAATGTTTTATAATGCATGTGTATAATGGTATACAATAAAGATTACATTTAAAAGAAATATTCGAGAATAACATATAAATGATATAAAATGGTACAAATATATATAAAAGTACGTTATTAAAATTATACGCTTCATTTAAAACGAAGTGAAGGAAATACTAGACTAAAGAAAATATTCAAGTACCACTAAAGAAATACAAGTTCATTGACATTTGGTATTAAAAAGTAAGTGCAGACATTAAAGGACATTGGTCAATGCACTATAGAACTGCTTTGAAGAACGAGTGAAGATCATTCTCTTGACCTTCCAGATCGTTGATCTGATGGAAAAAAATATTTTGTTACATCCTCGCAAGGTCTTTCGAAAGAATCATTGAGAACGAACAGGTATTCATAAATTGCAAGAGAGACAGCTACTGATTGTTTGGACGATCGAGATGAAATCAATGAACAAACCTTTTTTGTCTCATCAAAATACAATGTTTTTGGATTAAAGAAAAAGTGAGCAAAACAGACAAATGATATTAGTTTATATAAATTAATGTTTTTTAGCCTTATTGAGAGGTTATTTACTAAAACTAGTGTTTGTCCAGTACTCTAAGTTCAAAAATAATTGAATTATTTTTAAGTTTATGTGGATTAATTAACCCCTCGGCTGATATTTTAGGACCAAAAGCTCAAAATGGTGGAATATGTATTTAAATTATAATTTTACATTTCATAAATTTTTATTGTTCAATTTTTTTAATAAGCAAGTTATTTTTTAAATTTCTACTGTCAACAAGCTGTTGACCAGTAAATCATAAGGCTTACATTCGTTTGTTTGGAACTTAAACCCTTATGATTTTGGACAGTCCGGAGGGTAATAGATGGAAGGAAAGTGAAATATG
Source organism: Antheraea yamamai (assembly GCA_036509395.1). Lineage (NCBI taxonomy): Eukaryota > Metazoa > Arthropoda > Insecta > Lepidoptera > Saturniidae > Antheraea > Antheraea yamamai. Next base: position 5,104,164 of record AP028428.1, read on the forward strand.
ACGAATAAGGACGCATAAACAATACCAAAAAGGAAGGTTAACCAGTTTAGGTCGAGAAGAAGTTAGAAAGCACGTAGACTGAAATTTGACATGAGAATCAATTTTAATATTTTGCATAAATATTTGTAATCTTATTTTAGAATTTAATACATTACAAATAGAGTATACGTGAACGTATTTTCAACTATCATTACGTCACAAAATTTTTCTAGTTCAGTAAGTTTATATTAAAATTAATTACATAATTGCATGACAAGGTAAAGTCTCTTTAATATGTCATTAATATTTTAAACCAAGGAAATACTATCATTTACTTGGTGATTAAATTAACAATAATCTTGATATACCTCGCGGCGATAGTTATCGGTGTACAAGGTCCATTAAAATAATTCAAAGTACTAATGGAATCGATCTCGAATGTAATTTGTCATGATTCGAAAATAGTAGTTTATTAATTCTTAGAAAACCTAATTACGATAGTTAAAAAAATACTTTGTTCTGATGAAATAATTACTCTGTGCATTAATATAATATGAATAATGGACCATGAAAGTAATGGCAAGCATTGAAAAACGGCCAATGTTTGCAGGTTGCCAATTGTTTCTATTTTAATCCATAAATTAAAGTTATTTGAATTAATATTATGCGATAAACTGTCGTGGACAAGTAAATATGTTACAAACAATATAACACAAAACAATTGTTTTGACATGTCATAAAGCTGTCTAGAAAGTTTAAACGCGCGGCCACCAGTTTTAACTATTTTAAAAGGAAGGAATTTCTCAATTTTTAATGTAGATTTGCGCTGTCTCTTGGAAATAGTACTTCTTTTTGGATGAACGTGGACGCAAACTTTCATAATGATCGGTGGAATACTTAGGGCGTGAAAGCATAGCAAACAAACCTACACACATTCACATTTACAATATTAGGATTAGAAAATTCCTTTCTTATTGCAAAAGGAATATTTGTCACGAGGCTTTCATTTTAGTTTCGTTAGCATTGTATATTATAGCAATTCCTTTTCGAAGATACATCAAGAAATTACTGAAAGTCGAATAAGAAATGTATTGTAATTGGGATATTAGTACGTACTGGTGTATTTCTTAGAGTAAATATTTAGTAGTAGTCGAATAAATTTTCTCTTATAAAAAATTGTAATTAGCCTTTGTTATAATTACTGGCTTAATAATTATAGCTTTAGTCTTTAATAATGAAGATCACTTATCAAAGAAGTAGAATCAGATTACTCTGCACTTATCAATTGTATAACAGTAAATACTATTTTGTATCGTTATCGATTTACTATCGAGTGACTTTTGAACAAAGAGTAAATGTTCTGCTGAAGTTTAAAAGGGCTTTAAGGTGTGGTTGATTTCGAGATTCCTAGAGGCTGGAATTAGAACCACAGCTTGTCAGTTTCACTGTCTATATACAATGTTGCTTGACTTTTACTAATAGTTACTGTATAATTTTACATTTCGTTTTCTCTACAAAGTAAATCTGTGTTATTACGCGTGATTCCTACGATTACAGTGTTTTATATAAATTACGGATAGTTTGCTAAATTATATATGTTTAAAGATAGTACGTACCGATGTAATTATCAGGCTTTAGTATTTGCTGAGATCTTTGAGAAGTAATCTTGACCTACACGTTGAAACGGTGGAAAATTTCAATGGAATACGATTTGATAGGTTGTTTGCGTTGAATCAGATGTGGCCACTCGCTCTTGTGGCACGTTTAAGCGTATCGCTTCACAGGACTAGCCTGTTATCTCTAATAATAGAACGGATGCTATGTTTTATGTAGCAATCTACATATATCGCTATCACTAATCACATAGTAATAAATCTGTAACGCTGAATTTTTGTGCCTTTTGCGGTTATGTGGTTATCGAAAATCTTGCAAGTCGGTATGAGAGCGACGACTATGTTTACCATCAGTTACTGTTAGGGTTGCCACCTTTTTTTTGTAGATAAAGTACATCGGTCATAATAGGTAGGAAAAAAAGTACATAGTATTAAAAAACGTACAATTTTTTATTATTATTATTATGTTTAAATATATATTTTTTATTACTTTTTGCGATTTGTATCAAATTAGTATCGCTACTAAACAATTGCACAGCATCTTTACAGTCTATATTTAAATTAAAATAAATAAGTAATTAGTTTTTAATCAAATTCAGAAACGTTTTATTTGTTTCGTCTCGCCATTTGCTATTCATCACAGAAAAACTCTCTCTGATATGCTGACGTGGCGGGAATAGATAGTATAATAACGAAAAAATACATATGAATAATCTTTTCAAAATCGCAAAGAAACCAAATGCCAATTAAAGTATTTCCGTGTACTTTATTGTTCACATAAAGTATAGAGTACAATTACCTGAAATAACGTACAATACTTTATTATAAAGTACGGGTGGCAATCCTAGTTACTGGGCCGGGGTTTATACCTGCGGATTGACGTTCCTCCGGTAATACCAATCAACCACCACGACTCGGTATATCTTCTATCTATACATATAATAAGAGTGTAAATCTAACGTGCCTGTACTTTTTCGATTTTCGTGAAAAGAATTGTTGCAGGTGTTTAGGAATAAGTAATAAAATGCATTTCAATCATTTTTAGAAAAGTCTGACTATCTGTTTGTTTGTATGAACACGCATCACTGTTAAAGTACTGGGTTCACAATAAAACCTGATATAAAAAATCATAAAGCATATCCTCGGGAGTAACTTAGTCTTTGTTTCATTAAAATCAGTCCACTCTATGAAAAGTTATTGTAATTTTAATGGCGTCACGATTTAAGTATGAGAGAAAAGTAGATAAGCAAATGGATTTCATACGTTCAAATGACTTTATTAGTCATTGTTTTGTACATCAAGTTCCACGTGGACGAAGTCGCGGACAAAGCTAGTATTTAAATCTTAATATATATATTTCTTGTGTGCGTGTGTATGTGACTGAACTCCTCCTAAACGACTGGACCGATTTTGATGAAATTTTGTGTGCGTGTTCGAGTGGATCCGAGAATGGTTTAGATTCACAATTGGACCCGGTAGGTGGCGCTGCGGTCGACTTTTAGGATTTTTTTGTTTTCAAGGCAGGACAACGTCCGCCCGGTCCGCTAGTAAATATATAAAACACAGAAAGACATATTGGTGCATCAATCTTTGATACCAGATTCTCTCATATCTCTATGTAATGGTTTATATAATATACCTTCTTTGTAAATTTATCCCGACAACTTCTAGAATTTTGTATTATACTACGAACTTTACTTAATTATTATTCTCTTTTAGCTTTTTGTCTACCTATTTCATAAGGTTTATCTAGAGCGTCTCCAAACGTCCGAATACTCCGTCTTGCGACCTCTTCAGAATATATTGATTTATCTCTTCTTTATATAAATTTAACATAAAGGTGTAAACCTCCCGGAATAAATACTCTAAATGATAGTGAAAAGTGTATCAAAATATTAATTTAGAAGAAATAAGATAACACATAGAGAGACATGGAATGAGACTTTGTTTTATAAAATGAGCTATGTTTGTGACAATATATGTAATCTGCCGTTGGTTATTTATTGCCCACAGATTTATCTTGTGGCGACAGGCTCTCAAGTACAGTTGACGGAATACACCAACAGGTGGTTGACAACAAATTTTCAACTTTCTAACTACCACCTAGTTAGCCAGGCGGGGTTAGAAAAAGTATGCTATGGTTTCTTCGCGATGTTTTCTTTGATCTCCAATGACGCCGTGTTCGGACACGGACCGGACGGACCAGTGTGTGCGGACAGACTATCAACTAAGGTACCATCGTTTTTGGAGAGCAGCGGACGACAATAATTAATTTAATACACTTAAACAAAACCTATATTTATCTATATGTACTCTACGTATTATTGCAAATAGAAAACAAACTTTCTGAACACTTTTCGTTTATAATTAGATTTTCCGGTACGACATCCAAATAGTTTTTTTTCTGCTGGACGCACAAAAAAAATATAATCACTTAAATTTAAGGTTTAAATAATAATGATCGACATTCATCGATGCTTTAAAACTGGTATTAGGTATTGCAAAATATCGATACACTGGAGATAAGACATCAAATATATTAATAGTTTATATATCTTTTTTTTATTGTAAAAATTAAATTGAGCTGACGTAATACTTCAAGGCAAATGAAATATTTTACAGAAATCTTAAATATTTACACTGTTATTCAAATGTCAACCGCTTAAAGCGTTTTGCGAAATGGTTTATAGTTAATGTATGCTAGATATCACAAAGAGGTATATATTTCTGATTTTTATTCTTAGTAGTAATATATTTGTTTAGAATAATAATAAATAAAGATAATATTTTAAACATATTTACTTCAATCGCTATAATAAAAATAGTAAAAAATGTCGATATTTTTATACAGATATTTATCGAACATTGGTGTCTTTCTATTATGTCTCATCCTTAGACTCGACTTCTTTTAACTATCAATTTATTTAGTATAAAATTAATTAACGTACACTTGAAAATCGATTCTATAGTCGATATAACTCGTATGTAATAATTATAACTCCTTATTATAATACTAACCTTCCTAGTTCTTTGATAATTGATTGTGGAAAGAGAATATATAACAAAATAAACAAATACCAAACAAAACATTCTCTCAGACAGTCAACACCCACATACATAAGTGGCAGTCCACACAAAGAAAGTTCTAACGTTAAACATGGCGACTTAACTTGAGTGTACAAGTTTGCATGTGCGATTGGGCTGGAGAACAGTGGCTCTTTATGCGCTACGGGAACTGGGTCAGCCACTTCCCCTCTACTATATAGAGCAAAGTCCTTGTTAAACAGTGTTTGTAGTTCAATAACATAATCGATTAATCTTATCGATTTAAATGATACTGAATTTTACGGGTATATAAATCTATATATAAAAATATGTGAGATTGACTACTGTTCAACATATTGTTATGAAAGTTAGTTGGTCTAGGAATTTGTATACTGTTAGTGTAAATGGAATGCGACTAATTTTAATTCTGTTTTTTTTTCTTCTAATAGCGCTTGTGAGCCACTTTCACTTTTCTTTCCCTTGTACAACTTGTGTCGCAATAAACCTGAGTTCAGTTACTTTGCATTTATTATTATACCACATTAGTGTAATTTACTACGCATACGATGAATGTCTTCGCGCTATCCTTTCCTCTATAACTCGACTATTCACTACAACAAACAGTTATTACCATAAATGATAATAGTAACATATAATAAAGAAATTCGTAAGGAGTCGCGGGTCGTGTAGCTTAACATACATCACGATATTATAAATTGTAATGTTAACTTTGACTATATCTACATTTGTGTGAAACATACAATAACTCGGTAGGAACACAAACTAATTATTTATTTATCGAATTACATTTTATCGGTCTCCTTCGTTTATGTCACTATCTGCCACAGACAGCGCATACTCTGTACCTACATGACATTGGTGGAATTGTGTATTACTTACATACGGTGCCAGAAATTAAAGAAGAAGTTGTAATGTTATTCTGTTATATAGATCGTATTATGTGACTTCTTTTTAATTTAGTATTTACTATTAAATAAAATGAAATTGTCTGGCAAAGATGCAACTTTGGAGGGATGATAACTAGCATCATCGGACATAGCGTTGAACGACTTAGGTAAGAATCCTTCCAACTGTGAACACTGTGATGCAACCATAGCATGGTGGGTGGGTTTTTTCTAAGTCCGCCTGGCTAACTACCACCCTACACTTGAAAATCTGTCGCCAAGCACCTGTTGACGTGTGGCCGCAGCCCTCTCTACGCTTGGAGTGTTTAGCAACTTCGTTACCCCGTCGGCATTTAACAGCAGATGAAATTGTGCTCAAACGCCTGAACTTATATAGTGTTAAAAAAACTCTTGTATATATTTTAAAAGATTATACTATTCGTTCACTTGTAACCATGAGGTTTTACCACGTAAAGAGTGATAGACAACCGGCTTGCACTATTTTCTCTCATATAATCGACCTATCTACAATAGTAATAATTAATATTTATTAAAATTCTCGTAAGAAAACATACCAAAATATTCAGTGGTTTTCACGATATTTAACTTCACCGATAACCGATTGGTTTACAAATAACATTCTAATAACCAAATATGAAAATATAAGTATTGAATGAAAATATGTACATTCTTCAGCCGTGAAAACCCTAACGACTGAATAGTTCTCACAAAAGAGCCGAAGCTTTTTACAGAAATGAGACGTTAATCAACTTAGTGTTATTGATAACAATTAGCTTACTGTTCCATTAATTTCCTAACTTTAAGCGTCTTATCATTTCCAGTTGCCCGTTCCTTGGCGCTGAGGTGTCTTATACGTGGTACGTTAGCGAATACGCAATATGTCTTTGAAAATTTAAAATATCTCTAAGATCTTTGTGTTCAGCAAAAATGTGTTCTTGCCTCTATTTTATTCATAAATAAAAAGCCTTGCCGTATTATTCATTGATAATGTTTTAGTAAATATTTGGGTTATAATCTAAAGTTTATTGTGTAAATTTCGTGTTTGAATGATCATGCCAAATTTTATGAAGACAGGTCGAACGGTATAGAAGTTGATATGCTCCAGCTACATCTAGTGTTGACTTACAGCACATAAAATGATTAGCATAAAATTCTTCAACACAAAAACGCACTTGTTCGTGAAATGAATAGTGTTGGAGTTCCACATATCCATTCACTCCATCCATTCAGATATCCATTTTATATGGACGTGTCTAAATAATTTAGATCTATTTTCCGCCGCTTTGATAATAATAATTTATCAAAGTCTAAGAGCTTCCTAACAATCTCTGTACAAACAATTTTGCTTTGTTACGAGTTAATTTGTTACTATGATTTGTTTTAAGATAGTCATTTAAATTATAAAATGTAAATTATTTTTTAATGGTATTTTTAAGTTAAAAACGATTACTATAAACTATCCTTACGAGATAGACATACTACGGAGGACTTTTTTTTGTATCTCATAAGGTTTAACCAGTATCTCCAAGCGTCCGAAAACTCTTTCTTGTGACTTCAGTAGAATATATCGATTTATCTCTGTATAAAATTAACATACACGTGTAAACCTTCCATAACAAAAACTCTAAGTGATAGTGAAAAATGTATCAAAATTATTTGATCAGTTTAGAAGAAATGAGATAACACACACACACTAACGCGACTTTGTTTTATACTATATATAATTGGATATGCCATAAAATGAGCGTTTGTGACAATATATGTAATCTGTTGTTAATGATTCCACAGATTATGACATGCTTCATTACTTTTTGCCCAAACTACTTGTATCAACGACGATCAGTAAATTATACTTTTGTTTCGCCATTAATCCTTTTGTGATATCAAAATACCAAAAACAATTACATGGCGACTATACGAGTATTCGGTGCGACCTCGATGTGCCCTTTAACTAATTTAACTTAGGTCTTTGCCCGAAACATACGTAATGACTTTCAAACGTACTTTTGTTTTGAGAAATTCTCTGTTTACTTTTTATGGACATTAATTCTCATTTTGTCATTTAAATTATTATAAACATGTGTTTTTCAAACGAATACAATTTATCTGTTTATTAGCCTGTGTAATGTAGTTGTTTACGTATTATATCGTGGGTTTTTATTATGTATCAAATTTAAATAATTATGAGAAATAACATTGTTAAGATTTAAGAACACTATGTAGGAAATAACTTAACTATCATTGACGTAATTATAAAAGTCTTTATTAGACATTTGTTTGTATTAAAACATACATCTAATTATTATATTTCGCTCCTGTAATACGTTAAATTATAAACAGTATGTTAATTAAAGTCGAATAATATTTTTAAATGAAGTAGTGTTAGTATAAAAATGTATTAGATGCATATGGTTAGGTTGATATTGCCACTGCTAGGTTAGTCTACTTCGCCTACTTCCATAGCTTAATGTCTTATGGCATTCTGTTGTGGGCGACAGCAGTTGAGGTAGACACCATATTTTTATTACAGAAACGAGCAACTTATTATATGGGACCTCGCGAATCCTCAAAGACCAAGTTCAAGGAATTCGGTATCTTAACTCTGCCCTCCCAATACAGTCTTGATAATTTAATGTGTCTGCAAAAACCTTGAAAATCTGGATTTCGTAAAATAACGGCATAATCTAAATACTACAAACTGTGACAAACTGGTTGTCCCATGTTTCAGATTTAGTAAAACCAGTAACAGTTTTTTGGGAAATAGTGTTAGGTTTTACAACAAAGTCCCAGAGGATATTACCGATTAGCCGGATTGTGAATTTAAGCGCCATGTCAAGTGGGTTTTGGTGTCAAAAGGCTATTATAGAGTGGATCAATATGTGAACGATGGTGATGTCTGGAATTGACTCATCTCTGTGCATCCGTTAAAAATGTTTGTGACATGTGCCTAATATACATATTATATATATTTGTTAAAAAGATAAACCAGATCGAGTTTCTTGCCGGTTCTTCTCGATGACTGGGTTTTTTCCGAACCGGTGGTAGAGTTGACGTTCATAAATGCCTTCTTAGGGCACAAATAGAATAAAGTGTTTTTAATTTTGAAGATCGATAAGTAAATCAATCAACACAAAAACTACAATATCTTATACTTACTAGTTCACTATTCGCAATATATCAATTATTTAAGGAAATTTAAAATAGAAAACAACAATTTCATAAATAGCTCCTACAATACGTGATGTTTATCGAGGAATATATATTTTCTAGTAACCACGAGTTAATTTCATGATATTAACCTCAAGAACATTATTTTATGGCAATTATGTTACCGATTTCTATAAACGAAATTTGATAATTATATAATATTAAATACTATAGAATAAAAACACTTTTCGTATTTGATTCGTTAGATTTCAAAATTTCCATTTCCAATTTTTAAACACCGAAAATGAAGATCAAATTTTGTCATCTATAAGGATTTTAATTTTTTTTATATCTTCATTTTTTACTTGTATAAAATTTGAAGATCTTGTAAAGAACGTAAAATATTCGGAATTGCTAAAATTGAATCTAACACATTTTGTAATATAACGACTCATATGTCTTCTGTTCCTTAAGTTATTCTAAATTACGCTACGGATTTAATGCGCTCCAAAGAAATTTTCGAACTGACTACGCTATTGGCCTAGGATGTCCTTAACAGCTTCACCGGCCTAGTCAAAGTTTGGTTATATCTTCGATTATATGCCTATTTGCGCTAACCTTGTAAGAACAGAATACTTATATGGACATTATACTTTCATTTAGGTCATAAAAATAAAAAATATACCTTCATCCAGCCACATCTTGAATCATTTTTTTTTCCTCCAAAATGGATACATTTTACTTTGTTACTCAATTATAATTTTTTTTGTTATTTTATGGACAATCGATCTGCTCGATTATTACTGCCATTGTCGAGTGAGTATTAATATTACAAGTGTCTTGTGATAATTCCAACGTTCTGACAAGTCGATGGCTCTTGTTTAGAACTCATGCTCTGTGGTATAATTTCTCATCCACTTCACTTGTGCGCAATAGCCAAACGATATTACGAGAATACCACCAATATTAAAAAAAATAGAGCAAAATAACACAAGATCATTACATAGTATAAAACAAAGTCCCCTACCGCGTCTGTCTGTCTGTCTGTTCGCGATAAACTCAAAAACTACCGAACGGATTTTCATGCTGTTTTCACCGGTGGATAGAGTTATTAATGAGGAACGTTTTAGTATATAATTTGTCAAGGATTTTTTTATAATGGGGGGGGGGGGGGACAACGTCTGTCGGGCCCGCTAGCTATGAATAAACTATAAAATCCACTACTTTAAATATCCCGTCAAAAACTCCAATAGTAATGGTAATAGCTTTTTCATGATAAGAACTAAATATTATGTATAAATGTGTCAGAATTTTTGCAAGGATCAATTGATCGAATATTAACGACACAGCTATATCAGCTACTAGAGCTGCTGTGTTCTACACCGAATGGTATGTGTGGCCACAGGAGCTGGAACACGAGTCGTTTCAACAGTCTATCGATAAATAGCTATTTTCCTGAAGACTGAGGCCCATTTGAGGTTGGCTCTACATGGCCTTGGGCTACAGGGACCCCTTAAAATCAAATAAACTGCGGGCTTCTTTCTTACTTTATAACAAAAAAAATACAGAGGGAAAAAACAGGAAGATCTCTCTGATTTAAAATGTAAAATAATGCCGTAGTGTGTACGTACTTACCTTTACGAAGTTAGTAATTTTGGTTACTATATACAATATATTAAAAAGTATTTTGGTATATATGAAATTGATAAACTGCAATGCTATTTGACATATCATCATAACAATTTATGCAAGATTTTTATGGTATCCATTTTACCATAACTTGCCACTAGATAGCGCTAGGTTATATTTCATTTTCATTAAGTTTTATATATAGTTATAATAATTTCTTACAATACAATAGTTTATTCATTGCATTATCATTTAAGTTGAAAAAATCGTTTGAATTGACTACTATTTCAGGAATAATAATAATGTTACATAGCGATCAAAGTACATGTAGCGCCATCTATAATTTCAAGAGTGACTTTTTGCGAAATATATTGACATGAGTATAGTATCTCAAACTAGATACAAAGTCGCTTTCTTTACTATAACAATTGCATTACATTCCGAATGCATATTCTGTGGTAATGTGACGTCACACAGGCCCTGCATTATTGTGTACATTGACCCAATTCGTAAACCGCTGTGTCGCAATAAAATCGACCGCAGTGACAAAATGGGGTCGAGTGAGCTTTGCGCACGCGACTCTTGCGTTGCTCGGTGTATTTATTTATAAAGGGATAACCCTTTATTGGTTTTATGACACGATTTTCATCACGGGAGTGATCAGAGTTCATTAGAAATAGAGTAAACAGTGTTATTCAAGCATTAAATATAAATACATAAACTGCAAAATACTAAATTATACCAGCCACGGAATCATGAATGATTCGAACTAGTCTTATTAAATACTAGCTTCTGCCCGCGACTTTGTCCGCATATAATAGTTACATTGGGCTAACGCTAACACGCAGCAGAAACTCTCAAAAAGAAACAATACCCCGATTTTGAAACATTCTTCATTAGTGCTCCACTTCTATTGGTCTTAGCGTGATGATATATATAATATAGGCTTCCTCGATAAATGAGCCATCTAACACTAAAATATTTTTTCAAATCCGACCAGCAGTTCCTGAGATTAACGCGTTCAACCAAACAAACACTTCCGCTTTATAATATTATAGTATATATTATAAAAGCGTCCTTTTAAAAGAGAATAAAAGTAAATCTAAGTTGAGGTAATCGAAGAAACGAGTAAAGCCTAGTATTTGATATATATACAAAAAGATTAAGTTTATTATACTTGTAATTATTTTAAATTAATACTCTTGTTTTGACCGTTCACCCGAGATGTTTTATAGGCCGTGTATTTAAATAATAATATCGAAATTGTTTACGCTTTTATGGGTCTCTATATAACTCGAATGAATATTAACGATGAATCAACATTTACGATTGATGTAATTATTAAATCCGCTAGGCAACAATGTTAGTTATATAGGTATACAGATATCAGTTGTTTCATTGTAATAATATTATTAGAGGCAATCTAACCAGTGTCGCCGTGTGTAAGCCATGTCTTAGAACAATGGAGGCGAGCGTATCTCCAGGCTAGATAGAACACGTTAATTATTAGGGCTGTCGCCAATTATCTAACGTGGAATATGTTTTTCTTAATGTTCAACAAGTACTTAGGAGCTTGGCCACAATCTCACCTGATGGTAAGTGACGATGAGGCTAACTAGATACCTGTTCACTCTACTCTTCAAGACTCCCAAGTTATAAGATGACGGAAAAACAGACGCCGGGAGTGGATTCTATATTTAGAGTATAGGTGGTGCTAGAGCCACGTTGAAGCTATTACTGGTTTCAGCATGAATGGGTCGGCTCTCCCGGGGTAGTACCACCCTCTCATAGAAAACCGACGTGAAGTAACAGTGCTTGCATTGTTGCGTTTCGTTCGGTCAGTGAGAGCGCCGGAGACCCACCTCCCCTCCCTTTCCACTTTCCCCTTCCCCTTCCCTTCCTCCCCCCTCCCCCACACAGGCTGGCAACGCACTTGTGACTCCCCTGGTGTTGCAAGTGTCTATGGACGGTGGTGATCACTTACATCAGGTGACCCACCTGTTCGTTTGCCTCCTATGATATAAAAAAAAAAAAAAAAAAAAAAAAGATCAGATATCTAGAGTAATTTCTAGGATATCGTATGCATAGTTATTGTGGTTATCATTGGAATTCTATTTTAAGTTTTACTAGCTGTGTCCGCGACTTCGTCCGCGTGGAACTTTGTGTAAAAAAACAGTGATTAATAAAGTCATCTGAATGTATTAAGTTCATTCACTTTTCTCTCGTACTTAAGTCGCGTCGTTACTACAATTACAATATTTTTTTATAGAAGAACCCGATTTTAATGAAACAAAGACTAAATGTTACTCAACAGTATGCTTTATGATTTTCTTGCAGAGATTTTATAGTGAACGCAGTATTTTAGCAGTGATACTTGTCCAAACAAACAGAGAGATAGACAGACAAACAGATAGACATACAGACAAACATGTCTAAAAATGACTGAAGTGTATTTTATTACTTATTCCTAGACACATTAACATTTTTTTTACAAAAATCTGAAAAGTACGGACACGTTATATTTACATTCTTATTATATCCATAGAATAGATAGATTAATTCTGTCGTGCAGGATTACTCGCATTTAATTTTCGCATTTTTTATTTATTCTTAATGCAGTTAAGTAAGCTTGAATGAATTATGTATAAAGCACTAGTTTTGTTTAGGAAAGAAAGAGCGAAAGAGCCGTGCATTATTGTATCTCGCTGATAAGCATTCGTACTTCGGCCATTTTCGGTAATGCTCGGTATTCATCGGACCGACAATACTTCCTACCGCGCCATACTTTCCACAACCATTACCTCTTCGTCATCGTTTAGGGTAATTCCTAACCTACAGTAATGGGGGGTTTGAGCATCTAACCCATGTCCACCGGGAGGTACGTATAAAATAAAAATTTTTGACTGATTGGGTATGAAAGTATACACGCTGCTGATAACAAAGATGAAATTTTTAAACTTTTTGTCGGTCTGTCTGTCTGTCTGTCTGTTTGTTCCGGGTAATCTCCGAAACGGCTGGACCGATTTTGAAGGGAATTGCACTGGCAGATAGAAAAAATTACAGCGGATTACTTAGGCTACTTTAAATTAGACTAGCTGTTAACCGCGGCTTCATCTGCAATGCTATCTTCAAAACGGTTGGACTGATCTTCACAAAACTTTCATTGGCAGATAGCTGACCTTATAAAAAGTAATTCCAGCAATTTTAGTTTATACTAGCTGTAAACCGTGGTTTTGCCCGCATTGCATCTCCAAAATGGTTTGACCGATCTTCACGAGACTTTCACTAGCAGATGGCTGATCTAATAAAAAGTAATTTAGGCAATTTTAATTTATATTAGCTTTTAACCGTGGCTTCGCCCGCAGTACTATCTCCAAAACAGTTCGATCGTTTTTTACGGGACTTTCACTGGCAGATAGCGGATATTATAAAAAGTCATTTAATCTATTTTAATTTAGACTAGCTGTTAACCGTGGCTTCGCCCGCAGTGCTATGTCTAAAACGGTTTGACCAATAATCACGGGACTTTCAATGGCAGATAACTGGCCTTATAAGAAGTCATTTAAGTTATTTTTTTTAGACTTGCTGTTTTTTGTTACCCGTGACTCCGACCGCATGAAATTTAGCAAAAGTATGTTGTTCACTGTAAACATGTGCATAAGATGTGCATTGTACTGGACTCCAAGAATAAATATAATTGAAATTCATATGTCTGTGTCTATGTATGTAATTTGAATTATATAGTCTTTTCGGTCATTTTGATTTACTTACCGCGCTTTCGTCTACATAACTCAGCAATCATAGTAACATATAAGAATATTGTATCCAAGTCAATAAGCACTATTTTAATTGTTGATTATTAAAAACTGCTTAGACAGATATAAAGTTTTATATCTTGAATTATTTTAATGCAAGATTTCAAGACGTCAGCTCATTCATTGTTTTTAATCAACATTGTAATTATTAATAGTAATTTTGAAGATATAAAGGATTTTTGTAATAATATATAAGTTCATAAACGTATTAATTATTGACAATATGGGCATATTATATATTCTAATAACATCTTTAAGTCATTGTTTCATTAGTTCTTTATACTGTGTAAGTGAGCACTGAGGAAGCTATATGGAGGGTTAAGGTTCCAAATATGTTGCTGATGATAAACCTCATTTGACACACTGTTGGACACTGATCCATAACGTTTGTGTGTGACGAAAAGTGGTGAGGATAAACACTGTGTCGGGTAGAGTGTTGAAAACATCGGTTCTCGTCTAATCATTGAAATTAAGCAACGCCGGGCGCGGACAGTACTTGGATTGGTGACCGCCTTGCTTTCTTTTATTAAATGTTCCCTGTAATATCAAAGTTTCTTTTTTTTATCAACAGTTGATATAACGTTATAAGAATAGTGACAACCCTATAAAACCGAAACTAGGTTTAATGTCACCGTTCCATAAAGTGCAGGCGAAACTTGCGTTCGTATCTACCTACAAGGAGGCAGTGTCAATCACGACTAACAACTGTATTTAGATCACCTGTTGTTGTATTTGTTAAGCAAATCTACTTGTAACCTATCTAAGTTTTAAAATTCTTTGTATTTATAATATTACCTATGACATTAGGATGTATGTAATCTTATTGACTGCCGCTATGTTATAATCATAAGATACTGAAGTACATATAACACGCATGATTTAAAAATTCATGTCGTTGCAGTAACAAGACGAGTATTATTCAAATACCACACAGGACAACTATTTATGTAACCTACAAATGATCGTTCTGAGTCTAGATGTACTTTGAGTCCTTTAATTCTATTTCTAAAGTTTACCTAAACATGCATTTTTGATAAAAAAAAAATCAATACTAAACAAAAAGTACACAACATCTTTTGTATCTTATTGGAAGTGCTGCGGTTATTTCTCCAATTAATTGAGCACTCATTGAATATATTGAACTTTTCTACGTGTTGTTTTATAACATACGATTTAATTTCGTATGTAGATTATTATAAAGTTGCTTTTTGGTTATTTGAACTGCATGTAGTATTAACAAAAAAATATTATAACATGTATATAATTAACCTTTTTTATTCATTGTACATTTAAACGTTTGAACGAAATGTCACCTAATATTATACGAGGATGGTCTAATATGATTTTTTTAATACTAGCTAGGCCAAATGATTGCACAATACCTAATGAAAAGTATGGTACATTCCAAAAACAACGGCGACTGTCGGTGTTAAATAGCGATGGCAGTTGTCACCATCATACCGATTTGCAAAAGTGCTTCTTCGCGCGTCGTAGGAAGGACCTGATATCGTAAGATGAAGAGAACACACTGGGAGGCGATTCCATATCTTTACAATACGACAGTGATAAGAATTTTCCAGCTTTTTC
This sequence comes from Antheraea yamamai, assembly GCA_036509395.1. Lineage (NCBI taxonomy): Eukaryota > Metazoa > Arthropoda > Insecta > Lepidoptera > Saturniidae > Antheraea > Antheraea yamamai. Next base: position 5,119,905 of record AP028428.1, read on the forward strand.
TCGTCGGGATGATTGCTACTGTGAATCTATGGAGACGTGTACCTTCCCGCGTAGTTCTGTAATGTAAAGGAGATGGGATGAGGTTAAATAATTCTTCGCTCACTCCTAACTTTAGCAGGTAAGCATGTTAAGCCTAGGTTGGTCTATTTTGCTTACTTCCATAGATTAATGTATTATGGTATTTTGTCGTGGGGGACAACAGCTGAGGTGGACACCATATTCCTACTAAAAGAACGAGCAGTTCGAGCAATTTATAATATGGGGTCTCGTGAATCATTAAAGACTTAGTTTCAGGAATTCGGTACCTTAACTCTGCCCTCCCAATATATTCTTGATAATTTAATGTAAGTCCGCAAAAACTTAGATATGTTGGATTTAGTAAAAGACCAATATAATTTAAATACGAGAAACAGTAACAAATTGGTCATACCATGCTTCAGGCTCACTAAGTCAAAAACAGTTTTTTAGGTAATAGTGCTAGGTTTTATAACGAAGTCCCAAAACACATTACCGATTTGCCGAATAGTGAGTTCAAGAACCCTGTGTTTTAATATCATGTTTGTGTTTGTGTTTTAATATACATAATACCATGGGTTTTAATATCTAAAGGATAGAGTGAATCAATATGTGAACGATTGCGACGTCTGGAAGTGACGCCTATCTCTGTGCGTCCACTAAAAACGAATGTAAGAATTTGTGTTTAAAAAAAAATAACATGAAGAGGCAAATCAGATCGAGTTTCTTGCCTGTTCTTCTCGATGATTGGGTTGTTTTCCGAACCGGTGGTAGCTTTGACGTTCATAAGGGCCTTCTCAGGGCCTAAAGTGAATAAAGGATATTTTGATTTGATTAATGACAAAAGAACTGACTTTTAAATGTAGCCGCTAGAACACGCCTATAGATATTTTTCAACAGATTGACAACTTGAGCGTTACAGTTATCAGGTGAATTTTAAAAATTCCTATAAGAAATATAGGAAATATGGTATCATTACGACATATCTTTTTAGAGGTGGTAGAGCCACGCTGACGCTATTACTGGTTTTAGCATGAATGGGTCGGCTCGCTCGGGGTAGTACCACCCTCTCACAGAAAACCGACGTGAAGTAACATTGCTTGTATTGTTGCGTTTCGTTCGGTCAGTGAGAGCGCCGGAGGCCCACCTCCCCTTCCCTCCTAATCCCTCTCATCAATCCCTCCCCTAAACACATGCTGGCAACGCATTAGCAACTTCCCTGGTGTTGTTAGTGCCTATGGACGGCGGTGATCACTTAACATCAGGTGACCGACCTGTTCGTTTGCCTCCTATGATATAAAAAATATCTTTAACAGAAAACTCCATCTCACTGCAACCATCTAATTGCTTAATTTTGTTAAAATCGTTACGAGAAAAGGATTATTGTGATTAGAACTGTGTTTCTTATCTTCTGATCTCTATGACAGGAATTTTATGTAGCATTAAGGTACATTTAACTATCTTTATAATAGATCTGTCTAAGAATATGCAATGAATATAGTTCCCGTAGAACAGTTAAGAAATATTATGTACATAAATTAAATTAACTGTACGAGAAAATATTGGTAAAAGGCTGACCTTTTAAATCTCGAAAAATCTCGCTAATGATATTAAAATATTTATTGAGTCAATACCAGTCAATTTGCATGACGCATAAAAATCTCGAAAAGTCTATTACTATATTTTACTTTTATAACTCAAACCCATTTGTATAAGAATTACGTTTTACGAGCCTCAGCTTTGCACAGATATAATAGATGCGTCTTATCTGAAATAAGACGCATATTAAAATATTTACCTCATTAGAAACTCTTAGGGCCGGCACACTGTGAACAGTAGGAGGCGCGAAAGGGATAACTATATAAGGTAGAAAGAGAACTGAATGGAAACGGATACGCTATTCTCAATGTAAGGCTTCTAATAACCGTCAAGTAGTTTAATAATGAAAAAAATGAGACCTAATCATTCCAGTACGACCATGAAATTAAATAAAATGGCAACCGAACACCTGAACGTCAATCTGACAATTCGGTCAATATTTTCGAAGATCTTCCCACTGTCGTGTGTCTCATTTACTCACTCCTTTTTATATGGAGATGTTACAAGCAAATTTTCACTTTTCCCGACGATCTTTCAAACAATTTACACAAAACCTGACGCAAACACAACAAAAACATATCAGCCAAATGCGCTTACATACATTTGATAATTGATTCCTATTTATATAAACATATATTGGTTTTTATTGTCACGTCTACTAATAATATAAAAAAATGATGAGCTGTTATTTTTACTTATTGGAACACGATGTCTAGAACTACCAGTAATATAAAAAAAACTGTACGAATCTTACGAACGGAGCGATTACTATAAAAAGTGTAAGTCAGAAAGTAACTACATGAGAAGGATATAATATTGAGGGCGAACTGTATGGTGAGGCGCGGGGATCGGGAGCCGGGAGACGGGTTTACCGCTCATCGAGAAACATGAATCAACGAGTGGAAGCGAACTGTGAATGCCTATATCAGAAAGGTACGTACTATGTCGCACGGCTCAGTCACACGATCGGCTCACTACGGAACAGTCGTGCTTTTTATATGCGGTTTTAAAATCCCAGTGTTATTATGATATTTAATGTCATAAAGAATTGTAAAATTTTACCTTTACAGATTATATGTAATGTTTATTGTAATTTGATCTTTCAATGATCCGAGATGTTTAAGTTTAATTAAGTTAAATAATGTTCTTTTAAGCCGCCTTTGATCTTTAATATTATTACCAGTCGGCCGACAGCTTGTGGTGTGGATTATAGATTAGCTTTTTAACTCAGATGCGAAGGTCGTTTACTTGTATTTACGATAAAATATATACAGTCATGAAAATATGCTAAGGATAAGCAAAAACACAAGAAAGATAACTGAAAGCTATTGGTTACGAAACACTACGGATCGTGTTGTTATTTTAATCGGCAAATGTTGATGATTATCATATTTAGGTATATGAGAAATCTTAGGAATAAGAAGCGGATAAAAATTCAACAAGTGGTATGAAATCGGCTAATGTACATAACTAACTGTACCTGCGAATCCATTTGCGTAACTTATAAAATCATTGCTGATTAAAATTATTGAAGAGAAACTTCTATTTGGCATCGTAGGAAAGAAAATCGTTATGCGGTACGCGTTAAAAGTAAGTTAGGTATGAATTTGTATGTATGTGTACGTATAAGTGTTAGCCGGGTCTAGTAGTATATATAAGTTAATCTATAATTATGTTTTATACTACGGGACTTCGTATAGTATATAGTTTATGAGCATTCTCATATATATTAATTTAATACATAATATAAGCCAGAGGACTGTACCTTCCTTCGCGTGTACATGTAATGTTTATTTTTTGTTTTCTTTGTGATATATTTAGTTGTTACAAACTTTATTTTACACTAACAACCGCCCACGACTTCATTTGCTTTATAATTTATGACATAATCTTCGAGTAACTCTAACGATTTATGCAGTGCATCACGAGATGACAAGCTTCTTTAGACTTACTTGATCCTTATCCTTACATTATAGCCAATTTATACAATAGCTTAATAAACTGTAGAAGATATAAGACTGTACAGTTTCATTAGATTACTTACAGTATTCTTTGAGTGAAAGAGTAACTAGAATCTTGGTCCTCATAAACGTTCTAGTTTATAAACACTGAAGTGTATTATCTAATTGATAGGACCAAAACGCGTGCCATAAAGGACTAATATATTTAATTGATTTAAAATGTTTTTTTTTTTATTTTTTATCGTAGCACAGCAAAGTGACTGTACTGTGCCTGATGCACAGTATGATCCAAAAACAATGGCGACTACCGAGAGACACGCTATCCCTCACCGGTCGATGCTGTCATGCCAGCCTGCATAAATGTCTCTTCACGGTACGCTTGAAGGATCCCATATTATACGAAGAAGGGAACACACTGGCCGGGAGATTGTTCCACAGCTTCACGGTACGGTAGAGATAAGAAGTTGCGAACTTTTTAGTTCGTGCCCAGATAGGATTTACCGTTTAATTCGGTTGCTGAGATTTAAATATAGCTATTAGATTTATAGGACTACGGGTTTTTTTTAGTAACTCTTGTAATAAACAATTGTTTATGATATCGTATTGGTTAATATTTAGTTGGTTAGGTAGACTGTTTTACTAAAATGTGCTGGTATTTATTTTGTGTTTATTAAATTTAGTTTCTATCTTGTAACTCGTTTCATATATTATCTGAATCCTATAATCTGGATAGAAAATGAACCTATGATTTGAAAAAGTAATATAAATAGTGTCAGTTATTTTCGAGATATAACAGTATTAATGTAAACAGAGTAAACTTTGTATTTTATAAGATACTAGCGGGCCGGGTGGACGTTGTCCTGCCTTAATAATAAAAAAAAAATCTAAAATTCAACCGCAGCGCCACCTACCGGGTCCAATTGTGAATCTAAACCATTCTCGGATCCACTGGAACACGCACACAAAATTTCATCAAAATCGGTCCAGCCGTTTAGGACGAGTTCAGTGACATACACACGCAACCGCAACCGATACTTTCGTCTCGCATCGGTGACCATACCAGGATCTAGTCCTCTCATGGTGGCTTCATACGCCGCCCTTAGCCAAGGGCGTGTCAATTGATGCCTTCTGCATCTATAGGCTATCGTCGTCGCGACTTCTCACGTTCCGCTCTGAAGAGCGGCGGAGTAGTCGCGCCTGTGCAGTATGTGTGGTGATGCTGGCCGAGCCACCTAGGTGACCGGGATGCTGCGTAGCGCTCCTAAGAGAAGATCTTCTCGAGGAACGCTACGCATGCTTTCTCGGCTTCTGTTTCGGGCTGTTCCCCTTTCTGTACGGCTGCTTGTTTTATCATAGAGATCACTAAATTTTCCTTACTAGTGATCTCTGGCGTCTCTTCTTTGTCTTCCGTTGGCGGCGGCTTCTTGCGCCGCGGCTGCTTGGACGCAGCACCTCGTGGAGGTGGTTCGTTTACGGGGGCCATAAGGCTACCCGCAGCCGACTCCTCGACTATCTGTGGGGCCGTATTCGGGTCCGCCGTGCGCCTGGCATCACCCGTCCGGGCGACGGTCCCTGCTCGGCGGTTTCTAAGTTCCCGTTTAAACACGGGGCAGAGCGTCATGCTATTCGCGGGGTGAGCGCCCCCGCAGTTAGCGCAGGTGGCTGGCTCCCCCCTCGGGCGTTCACAGAGGTGTGCGGGGTGGGACCCCCCGCACCGCACACAGGCAGTCGGGTGTTGGCAGTTCTGCGACGTGTGCCGGAACTGCTGGCACCGGTGGCATTCTGCCGGCCGGCGCTTCCCTCGCCATGCTTCAATGGATACTCCGGTCATTTGCAGGAGCTCAGTAACTTCGTAAATGGCCGGTATGAGGCCAGGCGTGCGTTGGAGGACGGCGTGGTAAATGCACTCCACTCTGCCGCCGCGTCCTTTGATCGGCCGGACGTACTCCGCGGTGTGTCCCTTCACCCGCAGAGCATCAATAATCGCGGCCGGGTCTGTCTCGACGGGGAGGCCGCGATACGCGGCCTTCAGGCTTTGTTTTGAGGGGGGGTGTACGTAAACCAGTTCACCCCTTCTTGCTTATCGAGGTAGGCTTGCAACACCCTATACTACTCGGCATCCGTAGGGATAAATCGGATGCCTTGTCCGTAGTGGCGGGTATTCGGTGCACGTCCTAGTAGAGCCGACAGGTGCGCGAAATGGTCGACCTAGTCGGGCAGCCTCTCTACTACGATCGGCGGGTATCGAGTGATCTTCGTTTGGTCACTTTTCGACGACGTCTGTGGTTGGTCGGCTTCAGTGGTCTTCGTGGCAGCACCGTCGTGCGGTATAGCCATTTTAGAGATCCGTAGTCCAGTAGGCTGCGGAGGTTGTCGCGGCGGAGCAAGCGCGGGGGGGTGCGACCACCCGTGCCGCTGGGATTTCGATTGAAACGCGCGGCTTAGGTGATGGCTGCGCGGGCTTCGATGTGTAGAGCGTCTTTGGCTGCGGTGGCTGGGCTTCAGTTGATGTAGATATGTAGATGGCTTCGATATTCGCGGCGGGCCCTGCGTCGGGTTTGCTACGCTTGCGGCGCACCGCTCGACCGAGCGGGCCAGTCGGCACGTCCGGAATCGCGGGTATCGCGAGAATGCCGCTGCGTCAAACGCGGAAGGCGGTTTGCCCTCGGATACGGCCTCCTGGATGCGCAAGTACAGCGCCATCCAGCGAGCCATCTACTCAGCTGTCGAGGTGAACGGTCCGCCGGGCGGCCTCTGTCACGGGTCCGGAGTCGGTGTGCGAGGCGCAGGCACGGAGATGCGGAGTCCGGTGGGCGTTACGGTGATCAGTGTTCGTGTGGCGGCAGGTTCCGTAGGCAGGCTGGTGGTCTTGCGTCGTGACGACGAAGGACAATCTGTTTGGCCCTGAGAAGGGCCTCTTTTCAGTACTTCTTGAAGAAGAGGCATCGCTAGCGGGGCGCATTGTCGCGTAGGTCGGAGTGAGCGCGGTTCACTCGGACGACCTTGTACGCGTATGGACAACGGAGCAGTCCACATACACACGTACAGAAGAAATTTATATATATACTAGCGGGCCGGGCGGACGTTGTCCTGCCTTGATAATAAAAAAAAATTCCTAAAAGTAGAAAATACGGAAAATACAAACAACAAATACAAAGAAACAAAATGTTGACTATAGCTAACTTCAGAGTGTCGGTTTTTCGTGACGGTGTGCGCGCGCATCGTAAAAATTTACTCTCAAAATTTTTCCCTAACGCGCCATAAGAAGTATAACTTCAACAATATTTATTACTATCCTTGTAACATGAATATGGCTTTTTGGTAAATATATACAAACATGTTTTTAACCTGTACAGGCTTCTAAGTTATAAATTGCCACATGAAATTATCTTTACTACGTTACGAGTGTTGCTGAATATGTAGATGGAGGTATTTATTGACCTTTTGAATTAGCTTGATACATTAGTAGATACATCTGCTTACCTATTTATAGTTGTAGGTTAGAACGGGTGCTACGCAGCTGTATGTATCGTGCTTATAAAATGAATGATAAGATGCTTATAACAGGGAGGTGCTTATATTTTATTGATATTTCCTTTTTAATTAAAGTACGCGGAGTAATTTTCTTTAGTTTTTTCTCTAAGAATATTAGTTACCTTCATTATTTCTAATTGTAAAGTGTATTACTTTATATTCCACTAGCTTTTGTCCGCGGTTTTTCTCCCGTTAATGTAGATTTGATATATTCATCGGGAATAGTATTTCTTGTGTAAGAAAGTTATTGTATATGCACTTTTTAATTACCTGACATGTATACAAAATTTAATGATGATCAGTTTAGTAGCTAAAGCGTGAAATATCAACAAACAAACGTACATACGCATTTATAATATTAGTTCAGATCATCAGCGCCTTCACCCGCATTAAATCAAAATATAAAATTTATCACTATCACTATATATTATAAAACAGAGTCCTCTGCCACGTCTGTCTGTTCGCGATAAACTCAAAAACTACTTAACGTATTTTCATGCGGTTTTCACCAGTAGATAAAGTGATTCAGGAGGAAGGTTTAGGTATGTAGTTTGTCAAGTTTTTTTATTATCAGGGTGGAGCCGGGACGACGTCCACCGGGCCCGCTCGTTAAGAATATAGTAAAACCTTACATCATGTAATGTTGATTCGGTTAGCTACCACCCTCGAGTCAAAGGTCTGTTGTCAAGCACCTGCAGAATCCATCAACCTTGCAACGGAGTCGGAGCTTCCGATGAAGGAAACCATACCATGGTCGTAGGGCTTTTTCTAATCCCGCCTCGCTGGCTACTACCCTCAATTTAATAATCTATCCCGAAGCGCCTGTTTGTGTATTCCGACAGCTACACTTGAGAGCTAGTTCTCCTCTGGGTTTAGCGGGTTTACCATTTTGGGTCACATTGTAACATCAGGTAAGCTAGTTATCAACATCATTACATAGTATAAAACAAAGTCCCCTACCGTGTCTGTCTGTCTGTCTGTTCGCTTTTTTTTTTTTGAACTGACTACGCTATTGACCAAGCAAGGTCTTAACAGCTTCACCGGACTACTAAGGCGAGCGCTTAAGGCACTCAGCCGATTTTATTTTGACAACAAGCTCAAGGGTGCGCGGCACACGTCGGCTTTGGCTGTTGCCTGACACATGCAATTCGCGACCTACCTGAACTAACCTAAGTTAAGCTAACTATTCATACCTATATGAGTTGTTGAAACATATATGTGTACCAAGCATACATACCTCAACAACTCTTATATATATTTCGTATCGGATAATATTCTAAACTATTTCAGTTTGATAAGGGAAAAAAAATAAAACCCTTCCACTTGCATGTGTAAGCGTGTATGCGTGCACGTGTGTGGAGGTGATATGTGTAATGTTGTCGCAGTGATGTAAGATTTTGTGTCACTGTATCGCGCGAGCAGCGTACTCAAGGGCTCCACGCCGAGGGAACGGACCTAGGCTTGAGCCGCTGCCGAGGGGGGCCTAGTCTGGTGGACTCTCTCTGTCTGTTCGCGATAAACTCAAAAACTACTGATCAGATTTTCATGGGGATTTCACCAGTGGATAAAGTGATTCATGAGGAAGGTTTAGGTATATAATTTGTCAAGGATCTTTTTATAACCAGGGCGGGACAATGTCTGCCGTGCTCGCTAGTAAACAATAAAATACATATCATCAAAACATTTTCAAGAAAAAACACATAGGTATGATGTTTGTATGGGGTTTCATCAAATGGAGTTGGAGTTTACTATTTATTACAATTTAAAAATATCATTTCATTTATTGAAACAGTAATGATTACCACAAATTACCATTAGTCCTGACGATATGTCGTTTTACCAATAAATACAATATGGTAAGTCTGCAAAATTTACATAAACTACAAAAATCAGAAAATCGACGCGACAAGTATCTTATGAAAATTACAACTAGTTTTATAATTTTATGCAAATAAAGTAAACGAGTATGTGTAAAAAGTTATCTTCTCATTCCATTCACTCATTTAATTGAGCAGATTCTGTCCTTTTTTTATTTTTCTGATGAAAAAGTCGACGAGCCCCGAGCCCAGAGTTCTGGTTCGGTCGGTGTCCCTTCAAGGTCGCATTTCTCGCGACCCTGACGAAATAGCTCGAGATCATTTCTCCGCCTGTAGTGATTAAAGTTCACGAATATCCCTTCGTAATAACTGTTGGGTTCTGCATATTATTTACTTTTCATAATATGTGATACGTATATACAAAGATGCCAAATAGTTTACCAGTAGATACTTTTTCTAATAGCACCGTACGAATACGAAGTATTATCTACAGAATAAAGAAAACCTGCAAATTGTTAGAAAAGAAGATTGGAACTGCACTTTTTTGGATTAAAAAAATGTTCAAATTCTACATATGCCAATATATAAATATGTATATACAAATAAATTTTAAGGAGTACAGAATCTGATGGAATGAAATACAGATAATTTTATTTTCTCTTTACTGTATTTGTCCTATGGTCGAAATTCGACCTATGGTCGAAATTCGACCATAATTCATTATTTTTTTTAGTTTTAAAACAACTGTTACTTTCTTTACAAAAATCTATAGAAATAATGTAGATCACCAGACGCAACAATCGTAAAGTATGACTAATGGAAACCTATAAATAATTAGTATTCGATTCGTCAATGATATTAGGAAAAATAAACATATTGCGGGTGTATTACCCCATGTATAATGGTCGCAATACATTCGAATACAATTATAACTCACTACATAAATCTGTAAGACCCATCGCAGGGCTATAGGATCTTTCTCGAAGCAAGGTATGGGCACATACACCACACCAACCCACGATGTACCTATCTACTATTAGCTATTTCAAACTCCGAGAAATCCATAGTCCTATAATTTACTACACACAGTGGTACCACAAGAACATTTCTCAGGTTTGTTTCCTCAGGATCTTTTCCATCTCCGTCAGACGATAGTGTTATCAATTTATATTCGTAAATGTACGCGAATTGCGATAATTTCGTTCGTATATGCTGGAGTTCGAACCTGCAGAATTTGAATTGACATTCCACCTGTCAAACCATTCGACCATGCACTTATCAACCCGAATTTAACATAATAAAAAAATGAAAGTTCATACATTTCACTAACTGAACCCTAAGAATGATACTCGCGTAAATGTCAAAGAGTTACTGCGATGAAACGGGTCCAGAGATACCTATCTGGTCTCAGCTATCATTAAAAAGATGGTGTACGGCTGTCCCGATTTTTATGTCTCGCACAGGATACTTTAATTGTTATACTTGTTTTTATTGGATTGATGGTTATATTTTATACCACAGCCACATTCAAGAATTACCTATAATAAAAAAAGAAACAGACCGATAACAGCCGTTGACTGATGAATTTAAGAATTATTAGCAATGTCTTCAGAAGACTAAATATTGATTTATCGAAATAATGTAGTGCAATTGTAGTGGATAGTTACTTTGATGGTATTTTTGACGCTACAATAGGTAGCATATTGGTACTATTAAAATACATGTTTCACCTATCTATAGATCTATACTAGCAGGCCCGGCAGACGTTGTCCCGCCCTGATTATGAAAAAATCCTTGACAAATTATATACTAAAACGTTTCTCATCAATCATTCTATCCACCGGTGAAAACCGCATGAAAATCCGTTCGGTAGTTTTTGAGTTTATCGCGAACAGACAGACAGACAGACGCGGTAGGGGACTTTGTTTTATACTATGTAATGATATTTAAAAACAAACGTTAGTATATCTGACTGATATACTATGACTGATATATGAGAAGGTTTTTAAGCTATCTATTTTAATATAAGTCGTGAATACTGGTATTTATAGAAGATATTTGAATACCAAAAATATTTACACAATGCCCATTTGTCCTATAGCTCAATTATTGTAAATAATAACTACAAACTTAAGAACAAAAATGAGAGTAGCAATTTCAGTAATATTCTAAGACAAGGTGTTAGTAAATGCAGTCAATGTGGAAACTCTAAGCAAGAATTGTGTGATTCGTCACCGTTGTTAGCAGAAACATATGGATATGAAAAAGCAGACAATATAAATGTATATTTCAGACAGGTGGCTAGCCCATAATCGCATTAGTGAGCAGTGTGCACCTAGAGCAAGTAATTAGCAATTCTAGTTGTTGTTTTAATCTTGTTAGGCCTAGCCACTTAGTCGAGGGACGAAAGGTTAAAATATAGCGTTTACGAGAAAGCGATTTTATGTTATCTGAACGGTTTTTCTGACTTTCGATAAAGTATTACCTATTCATATAACACTAACCTTTGCCCACAGCTACGCTCGGGTTAATATAGATTTAACTTATACTAGCGAACAGTAATTTTTTCCCGGATAAAGGGAATTTCCTATCCTATGCCCTTTTTTGTATCCCTAATGAATGTATCCAATGTTGAGCAGTTGAGTTGAGCAGTTAAGGCGTGAAAATGTAAGAAACCAACAAACAAACTCACTTTGACATTTGTAATATTATTAAGGATTGCTCATATTCCTTTAGAAATGAGAATGCGTTTGCGTTTTGCTACTATCTTCTTTTGTTTTAACCTTCTTTTTTTTTGGTGAGGATTTGTTCAAGGAGAAAACACCACCCTCATTCATGTTACACACAATAATCTACCAAACATCGTACAAAAGGAAAGAATAACAAAAAAACTAAATTAAAAAACAGAACTTTATAATCACTTTCTTGGCATTATACGGACGTCCACCATATTATAGATTAATTTGGGTTCTTCCGATACTGGGCAGGCTATTATTTTATTACAAACGCCTATATTATCCTTAAATATCTGTCTTCTTTAAGAATCGTTTCGGATACGTTCCATTGGAATATGATAAACATCTTCTTGATGGCAAATTTCTCATTCTTAAATTGAAATTTTAAAATGTGACATTAGCAATATAATCGTACGAAACTAAAGACGTAAGGAGATTCTGTAAAAATTTACTGTGAAGCCTTCATAGTAATTACTTCTTCCATTGAAGTTTATATATAAACACTTTACGGAAAACACATTGATGTAATGAGAACCACAGCTACTTTGCTTTTATACTCTTACCTTTACATTTCAAAGTTGCCTGTCAATCGAGCTCGATGTCACCGGATGTGAAGCTATAACCATGTGCAGTTTCTGCCGCCTGGTAAAATAAATTCATAATTTATCATTACATTTATAGAATGATCAATGAACAGCTATCATAGGTTATAGCACCTTTATCTTCAGCCACGTGGCTTTCTGCCACCTTTCACGGTGTCATTTTAATGCAACACCCTTATAAGACGGCGAGTTAAGAAAATTTTATGTAAACACATGGCATCAATACAGTTATCTGATGCACATTAAGGTATGGTTAGAAATACACGCTTCTGTTAGAATTTTTGCTTGTTAAAATGTATACTTCAACATATATACGTTGTAATTAAATAACGGATGGAAATATATTATTTGTACAGTTATATTTTAGCCATCTTAAACATAAGCAACTTTATAAACTAAGAAATGTCTTCAGTTTTTTTTTTTTTCGGAGCTAAATGCTACATTTTGTAACAAAAACATGCTTATTAATTCTAATACTAATTAAGCATTTAAATCAACTTCAATTAAGAATAATTCTGATTTTAAATTTGGTTGATCATCTTTAACAATATTGCTTGAATAAACATGAGAACTCGAGAAAGAAATTATTCACTACTTAATCGACGACAAGCGTTGTATTGTAATACAGGTGTTGCGAGTTTTTCCCATGTAATGGAAAATAAAAATGTTAGTATAATCGACAGGTGGGTGAGACAAGTCTTAAGCAATTAAGGGTGGATAAGAAATAACTCGGCAATCTGGTTTTCAGGGATGACGCGGTTACCGAATGAACAAATAGGTGAATATGGTATCGAATCGTTTTGTGCACATATTTAAATTAAAATAGATACGTTTATAAGCTCAAGATTTCTCTGCATGTTCGAATTAGAAATTACGAAATTCGCTAAAAAACCAAAGTCTTAGATATCCCAAAACAAATTAAACAAAAATGCCAGTGGACCAGACCTATTGCTCGCAGGCTAATGATTTGTCGAGTGACGATTGTAATATTATATGATGCAGCGGAGAAAGATCCGTCTCAAAGTTAACCGACGTTCTTATGAAGACTACAATAACTAGCGTAGACGATCTTCTATGACGCCTATGTCCAACATTGGATACTGGATACCTTTGAACTTAAAAGGTGTATGGTGAAAGAATATTCATATTTGATCGAAGTAATATTAAACCTAATGCATTAATCGGTATGAAATAATACATCATCAAGTGTGGTGATTCCTATGAAAAATAACTGTCATTATTATTATTGCTTCAATAGCAATTACCAATCTTTGATAATGGCTGTGGCTCCACTGGGGTGATAAATTTGCACATCTTATGAAACATTTAGATGCAAAATGATCTTGAAATGCTACAACAAATATTTTACAGTTTTTAGTTGTAAGTATGTTTTCAAAACGCATGGTACTTCCTGTAATAGTCACTGACAGTATTTAAGATAGCATCATCTATGAAATTTAATAGAGCTTATTTAGTACAGAATGGTTTCATACATCGTTGTAACATAACGGTCTGGGCGGATGCAGCACCATCGGTGGCTGTATTAAAAATAAAATGTAGATAAATTCACCGCAGTTGATAACAGTAAATATTGAGCAAATTAATTGTACTGTTAGTTTTAATAATAAATTTAAAACCTGCACAGGAATATTTGCAAAAATGAATAGTCTAAGAGAAATGCAAATATAATGTAGATGCCTATATATGATAATTTGAATATGATCATGTCCGTTGTTTTCTTTGAACGAATTCAAAAACTGCTCACCGGTTTTTAATTGGAACATTTACAAGATATATTTGCTTTTGTTAATACATTGTACCTTTTAGGATTTGACCACAATCTTACCTTAAATGATGGTGTAATCTAAGATAGTAAACAAACTAAACGTAGACGGGGGTTGGCTGTTAAGTACAGTTACCGGTATTTACTTATAAGTGCTTGGCGTCAGATTTTAAGCTTAGAGTGGGAAATAGTTTTACTTTTTTTTCCCTTATCGAACTGAAATAGTTTAGAAATTTTCCGATACAAAATACACATAAGAGTTGTTGAGATATATATGCTTGGTACACATATGTGTTTCAACAACTCATATATCTATGAATAGTGTAGCTTAACTTAGGTTAGCTCAGATAGGTCGCGAATTGTGCTCGACGGTCCTCCCCCTCCGATAACGGAGGAGGAGATGAGGAGGGCTGTCGAGCGCCTCCTCAACCGGCGAAGAGCGCTCGGCCCTGATGGGGTCCCGGGTCGGGTGCTCGGCATCGCCTTGGGCCAATTAGGGGGGTGGCTTCGGGAGCTGTTCGACCGGTGTCTTTCGGTCGGGCAGTTCCCGAAGCCCTGGAAGCTTGGGCGGCTCTGCCTCATGGCAAAGGCAGGCCGCCCTCCGGACTGCGCGTCCGCGTATCGGCCCCTCGTCCTGCTGGACGACGCCGGGAAGGTGCTGGAGAGGATTATCTCCTCCCGGGTCGTCCAGCACCTAGAGGGCGTGGGGCCGAATCTGGCGGACGCGCAGTATGGCTTCCGGACAGGGCGTTCGACAGTGGACGCCCTGTGCCTCCTGAAGTCGCTGTCGGCAGAGGCGACCTCCCAGGGGGAGAGGGTTTTGGCGGTGTCACTCGACATCGCCAACGCCTTCAACACCCTGCCGCACGGGGTCATAAGGGAGGCGCTCCGATATTTCGGAGTGCCCCCGTACCTGCGGCGGGTGTTGGAGGCGTACCTCGAGGGTAGGGAGGTCGCCTACGTCGACGGCGACGGCCGTATGGTCAAGCGGGCCACAAGGCGGGAGGTTCCACAGGGGTCGGCTTTGGGGCCGCTCCTGTGGAACATGGGCTACGACTGGGTGCTCCGCGGCGTGCTCCCATTTGGGGCACGCCTCATATGTTACGCGGATGACACCCTAGTCGTAGCCCGGGGGGGGGGGAGTGGAGGGAGGTGGAGCGCCTGGCCACGATGGCCACAACCCTCGTGGTCAGGCGCATAAGGAGGTTGGGCTTCAGGGTGGCCCTCGAAAAGACCGAGGCCCTACTCTTTCATGGGCCTCGGCGAGGGCCACCACCAGGGGCCCACATAGTGGTGGAGGGCGCCCGAATCAGGGTGGGGACCCAGATGAAATATCTGGGCCTCACCCTGGACGGGCGCTGGCGGTTCGAGCCCCACTTTGCGGGGCTCGGACCGCGAATTGCTGGGGCGGCGGCGGCACTCGGCCGATTGCTCCCTAATACAGGGGGGCCTGGCGCCGGGTGCCGCCGACTCTACATGGGAGTCGTGCGGGCGATGGCCGCCTACGGGGCACCGGTCTGGGCCGACGCCCTCGGTGCCGCCAACGTGCGCGCGCTCCGCAATGCGCAGCGCACGGTGGCACTGAGGGCAATCCGGGCGTACCGGACGGTGTCCTCAGCGGCGGCCTTCACGCTCGCCGGCTCCCTACCCTGGGAGCTGGAGGCAGGAGTTCTCGCCGCCGTGTACGAATTCACGGCGGCGAGGAAGCGAAGGGGGGAGCCTCCGGCTCCCAGGGAGGTAGAGGTGGAGAGACGGCGTCTCAGGGGAGACGCCGTCGAAAGGTGGAAGCAGGACCTGGCGGACGAGCGGTTCGGGCGGTTTACCGTAGACGCCGTCCGCCCGGTCCTGCGGGAGTGGATTGGTAGGGAGTGGGGCTCCCTGACGTTCCGACTGGTGCAGGTACTCACCGGACACGGTTGTTTCGGGTGGTACCTGCACCAGATTGCGCGCAGGGAGCCGACCGCCGCCTGCCACGAGTGCGGCGCTGACGAAGATACCGCGCAGCACACTCTGTCTGAGTGTGCTGCGTGGGGAGAGCAGCGCCGCATTCTGGCGGCGGCGGTAGGACCGGACTTATCGCTGCCGAGCGTGGTTTCGGCCATGCTCGGCAGCGAACAGACTTGGCGAGCGATGGCCTCCTTCTGCGAGGAGGTCATCTCGCAGAAGGAGGCGGCGGAGAGGGCCCGCGAGGCAGACCCTCTGAGTGGCCGTCTCCGCCAACGGAGGATTGGCAGGAGGAGGCGGCGCTTTGCCCAACTCCTCCTGCCACCGTAGCCGGACCCGAGGGGATGGGCCGGGGGGCCCATCTCCTCAATGCACAGGTCCGGCGGACCGTGGGGGCGGCTCTACAAGGTTGATTAGCTTGAACGATCCCTTGCCGCCCCCACAGAACGGTCTGTCGGTACACCGTGGGGTTTTAGTTCGTGCGACTCGGACATAACCCACTCTCTCCCCCGGGAGGGTGGGTATCCATAAGGGATTTCCCCACGTTAAAAAAAAAAAAAAAAAAGATAGGTCGCGAATTGCATGAATTAGGCAACAGCCAAGCCGAGGTGTGCCGTGCACCCTTGAGCTAGTTGCCAAACAAAAATCGGCTGAATGCCTTAAGCGTTCGCCTTAGTAGTCCGGTGAAGCTGTTAAGACCTTGCTAGGTCAATAGCGTAGTCAGTTCGAGAAAAAAAAAGTTACATGTTACCAACATTTGTTAAATGGAGATTTGTCTGTCATTGTATGTTAAAATGAGGACGTACACCCAATGAATTAATAATGTTACGTTTATGCTATTAATATTATTTGCAACTATTTAATAATATAATGATTTTGATGTTTAAATTATAGGGTACAAACATTTGAGTAGGCTATTAAAGTCTTATTAGATTTTATAGAAAATTATAGTTGCTCGAATAATTAAAACTTTGAAGATTATTTGTCGTTTTATATTAAATTTTAGTGTAATATTCAGTTTTATTACTTTTATATACTTTATAGGTCATAACATTCAACTACAAACTCTTCTGATATTAAGGATGCTAACGTGATAAACCCTAGGTTTAGACTAGACAGAGAAGGACTGGTTCTGAAGTACAACTATTGGATATATATGTTTGGCGAAAGTTTTTCAACTTGAGAATAGTAACTAGCTTAGAGCGCATTACAAGAAGTCCTAACATCATTCTATGGTCTACGACAGTTCTTGTTCATAGCAAGGATTCTAAACCTACACCGATTAATTGTATGACCAAACACGCTATAAGCCATCATCGCTTTAAGCTACTAACAGGGGAAAGGTTGTTTGAAGCATAGATTCTATTTCACCAAGTACATTGGATATCATCACGTTTGGATCGGAGACGCTGGATCGGGTTAACTCGGCTGGATTCGACATCAAACGCGCTCGAGTGTGGTCATACACTAAATCGTGTATAAATAATAATGAGCGCATGGTTTTAATAATTACTATTTTATAATAATACTAGCTGTTGCCTGCGGCTCCACACGCGTTTTTTTTTAAATGTATTAAAGTAATGTAAAATTATAAGTAGGTGTGTACATTACAGAAATACTTTTTCAAAAACAAACCATCTACTGTAACATGAACGTGAAACATATGGAAACAAAAACAACGGGATTATCATCAGCAACATACCTGGAACTTTAACCTACTATATACCAGCGCAGTACTCACTAACACTGTATAAAAAGAATGAAAATGTAACAACATTATCGAACAATATTGCAAATCTTTTGTTATATACATATATTATGCCCATATTATCGATATAATTGTGTCATTCCTATACGTTGCTATAATCACTGAGTTATGTAGACGCAAACGCAGTAAATAGAACAAAATGGCCGCCAAATTGACCAAAAAGATAATATAATTCAAATTACATACCAATATATGACTTTCAATTATGTATATTTATTCTTGTAGTCCAGTATAGCGCACGTCTCACGCGGTTGTTTACAGTATACAACATATTTTTGATTAATTTCACACGGACCAATTCACGGGTAACAGTTCATCACTACTACGAAGTCTTGGCTAACAAAATAAAATAGTCTAAGTAACTTCTTATATTGAGTTATCTGCCAGTGAAAGTCCCGTGAAAATCAGTTCAGGTATTTCGGATATTCCACTGCGGCCGAAGGAGAATAAAAAACCATAATTACTTTTTATCAGGTCTGCTATCTACCAGTGACCACCCCGTGAAAATTTTGGAAAGAGCAATGCGGACGAAGCCGCGAACAAATAAAACAGAATATGTCAACCGCTATAATTTCGGCTATTTGCCAGTAACATTCCCATTAAAATAGGTCCAGCAGTATTGGAGATTACCCAGAATAAACAAACAAACAGAGAAAATATAAAAATACCGACGGGATATAATAGAAATATTTTTTTTGTTATTTGTAGCCGTATCCATTCACCAAAAAGTTGTTATTTTAATTTTACATACACGCACTTTATTTTTATAATACTTAATAGATTACAAATAAAAAATTGCAATCAAAACTAACGTAGAATATATTTTTTTAATAGGAACACAAAATAAACTTTGAAAATTTTTGCGATAGATACTTACCACGTTGCCATGGCAACGTATTTATGCTAGCGCGTAGTGAAAGCAGCTCTCAAAAGGAAACAAATGCCCGATTTTGAAACATTATTCATTGGCACTCCGCTCCTATTGGTTTTAGTGTGATGATATATAGCCTAAAGCCTTCGTCGATAAATGAGCTATCTAAAACCGAATGGTTTTTACTGATCGGACCGATAGTTCCTGAGATTACCACGTTCAACCAAACAAACAAACTCTTCAGCTTTATATATTAGTATAGATTGTAATATAATATGTGTTTTGTATATAATGAGTGTAATATTTAAAGTATATAGAATTTGTGCCGCATATTACTATATTGGAATTTCTCACTTCTATCCTGTGGTCACTTTTTATATTGGTGCTTATAAAGATATTTTATCAAAGTAAAAAGTACACAAGGCGAAAGTATTAATTATTTAAATTAAATACAAGTATCTACCTACACTGGTATTTAAATTAAGGGAAATTAAAAAAGTAGATTTCGCAGTATAAGATTCCCATGCCAATTACTATAAATTTTAAAGACCAGATGAAAGAGACAGTAAAAAGCAACGGACAATTCTTATTTCAAGATCAAGGCAGCCTTCCCACGGCTTGGAACACCTGTGCCCGTGTATGAACCGGCTGTTCGAATACTATTCGTTCTACTAACTCATGTGCCAGAAATAGTAGAGTATTTTCTTTAAATAATTAAATTTCAACTCAATAGCTATTGATATAACGTCAATAATTTAATGTAAATCAACGATTAAACTACCGTTATTCATGATAATTCCGTAGCTTTATAATTTAATGAATAAAATATATTGATTTTAATATAAGAATTTAGTCTGAAGACAAGTTTTTAGAAAATTGAAAATTTATGAAATAGATTTCTTTGTGGTCATGCCATAAAGATTTCGGAAAATATCTCTTAACTTAAAATTATAGGCATAATATACTGATTAAATTTAAAATTATATATGTTACTAAAACATGCTATGAAAATATCGCGTACTGGTGAACTGTAGTAATTTCGTAACCATATTAACCGAGCTATACCCAATACCAATTCCGTTACTATGAAGTCTTGTAAGCATCTTCTAATAAATGTATCGTCACGAAGATATGGCAATAAACTTTATGTACGGTTTCAAAGGACGCACTATTTTTAAACGTATGCTCTTTATCGAATAGTAAATAGCTCTGTCGGCCGATACTGCAGAATTAACTGCTATCATAAGAACAGTACACGCTGAGCCGTGGACCCGCCCTTCCAGTTCGTATAACGGTACCGCAGCTTCTCAGGGACGAATAGCGAAAACTAAATACATTTAGGTATAAGTCACAGAAGATTCTAGTAACAATCAATTTTTGTTTGTTATTACCCATCACTTTACAACTGTTTTATTCCTTAGCTTTGTTAAAAAAATAATGATTCTAACCTATATCAGTTATGCTGATCATGTTCCTTGATTTTGTTGTCTAAAGTCATGTCTTTTATTTTAGGTCTCTAAAAACTTTAAACTGAATTTCATTATGTATATTTTAAAAATCATAAGGATAAAAACAACAAGTTCGACAACAAAGCAGTTATAAAAAATCCCTTCATACTTTTTACATAAATTAATTATGTTTTAAAGAATGCTTGTTATTAATAATAGACTACTGATGGCTTTTTTTTAATTCAATTACCATCTTCATTCAATTTTGTTATCGTTTTTAAAAGTTGTATGTTATATATTAATTCGTTATTTATACGTTATCCAAAAAATTTAAATCCTCCCCAAAACCTCTTTTTTTTTATTTTTTCAGAGAGCGGAGGGGTTTTTTTATTTTTAGAATTAAGTATTTCAACACAATTTCACTTTATGTTAAATGATGATATTGTTTAAGACGCTAAACACGCTCCGTGTTATTCCAAAAAAGTTAAATACGTATTGAATACTTGCTTTAAAAAGTTTTGCGTACTTACATATTAAATGCACCGCATTCGCCGACCGCTGCGCGGCAAGCTCGTGTTATCCGTTTTTGCAAGTCTAACCTTTTTTTTTTATTAATGTGAAGAAATCCCTTATGGATACGCCACCCTCTCGGGGGAGAGAGAGTAGGTTGTGTCCGACTCGCACGGACTAAAACCCCACGGTGTACCGTCCGCCGCATGTTAGGGGTGGTCAGGGACCGATCTGGGCTTTCTCCTGAGAAACCAGGCCGCCAGGCTACGTCTTTATAGGGAGGCAGGCTGGGTACACAGCAGGCCGCCTCCCCTCGTCCGCCGAACCTGTGCAATGAGAAGATGGGCCCCCCGGCCCACCCCCTCAGGCTTGGCTATGGTAGTGGAACGAGGCGAGCGTTCCGCCTCCCCCTTCTGCCTGCCCTTCTTTGGCGGAGAGGGCCGCTCTGAGGGTCTTCCTCGCGGACCCTCTCCGCTGCCTCTTTCTGCAAGATGACCTCCTCGCAGAAAGGAAGTTTAACCTAACTTAACCAAACATATACAAAAGAGCAAGGTGTCGAACGTTCAGCGAGCGCGGTGCATTTAATACGTAAGTACCCAAACTTTTTTAAAGCAAGTATTCAATACGTATTTAACTTTTTTGTAATAACGCCGGCTAAATCTATAGAGAGAATGACTCTCAAATGCGGCTGCCAGAATACATCCAAAGGTGCTTGGTGACAAATTTTCATCTTCAGGATAGTAGCTAGCAAGGTATGTTTATAAAAATCCACCATGCCATGGATTCCCCACGAATCTACATCGATCCACGCGGTGTTCAAACGAATTATTAAGCCATCATCTCTTCCACAAAAGAAACCACTTCGTGCAAAAGATAAATATATGTTCTTATATTACCTCATTATACACAGACAATAAATAGCATCATCTAAGTAGGAATTAGATGGCATTATCTATATCGTAGAAGCTGGTGAATCCATTATAGGATAATAATCTTCCGGTGCGAGTTAATTAAATGTAATCTCTCGTAAATTGTACCACATTTATAAAGCTCGTATAAAAACTTGATTTTGTCACGAAGCTTACTATTAAGGCTTTCGAACGGATGCGATAGCGCTACTTACTTTTAATTGGAATGCTATTTCATTTCTCCTTTTGCTTTCGAGCAAATAATTGAAGAACATGCAGTTTTATCCAACTCTATAAACAACTTTATTGCAGACTAGTTTCTGTCCGCGACTTTGTCCGCGTGGAATAGTTCCTTTGGGCAAACGCTAACATGTAGGTGAAGCTCTCAAAAGGGAAAAAACCTTTGATTTTGAAACATTTTTCATTAGTGCTCCTCTCCTATTGGTCTTAGTGTGATGATATATAGCCTAAAGCCTTCCTCGATAAATGATTTATCTAACACTGAAAGAATTTTTCAAATCGGACTAGTAGTTGCTGAGATTAGCGCGCTGTACCTAACAAATAAGCTTTATAATATAGTATAGATTAATACTCTTTTCTCGTACTTACCTCGAGTCGTAATTCAAATTACAATAACTTTTGATAGAGTAGACCAATTTTAATAGAACAAAGACTAAGTTTCTCCCGAAGATATGCTTTATGATTTGCTGGTTATATTGTGAACCCTGTACTTTAGCAGTGATGCGTGTTCATACAAACAAACAGACAGACAGACATTTTCAAAAATGATTGAAATGAATTCTATTACTTATTCCTAGACGCCTATAACAATTTTTCCAAGAAAATTAAATAAGTACAAACACGTTAGATTTATATTCTTATTATATGTATAGATAATATAGATATATTGCACCTAATATAATAGCCGAGGTGACCACTATAAAAGTTCTTACTAACACGTAACAGTCACTTGTTTTCCGAGACCCAAAGGTTATGTAACTCTAAGATCAAAACCTATTTACTTCGGTATATTATTTGAACATGTTACTGGTTGAAAGATCATCGCTTTCAGCAACTGGTTAAAAGGTTTGTTGGCTAAAATAATCTGCTATAGTGTATAAAACTATCCATAACTATGACCGAAGGCTTTAGATCAATTTTGTATAATTTTCAGATGCCTTCCTATTTAAAATAACACTTTGCAATCACTTTTATTTTATAAAGTTCTGAGACTCATGTCTATACATATAATCTTAATATATATATTTCTTGTGTGCGTGTGTATGTGACTGAACTCCTCCTAAACGACTGGACCGATTTTGATGAAATTTTTTGTGCGTGTTCCAGTGGATCCGAGAATGGTTTAGATTCACAATTGGACCCGGTAGGTGGCGCTGCGGTTGACTTTTGGGATTTATATTTTTTATTATCAAGGCAGGACAACGTCCGCCAGGTCCGCTAGTAATAATATAAATCGAACCTGTCTGTACATTTTCGATTTTCGTGAAAAAAAATTATTACAGGTGTCTAGGAATAACTAATAGAATACATTACAATAATTTTTAGAAATGACTGTCTGTCTCTCTGTCTGTTTGTATGAACATGCATCACTGTTATAGTACTGGGTTCAGAATAAAACCTCATATAAGAAAATTATAAAGCATATCCTTGGGAGTAATTTAGTACTTGTTTCATTAAAATCACTCCGCTCTATCAAAAGTTACTGTAATTTTAATGGCGCCGCGACTTAAGTATGAGAGAAAAGTAGGTAAGCAAATGGACTAACTACGTCCAGATGACTTTATTAGTCATTGTTTTGTACATCAGGTTTCGCGTGGACGAAGTCGCGGGCACAGCTAGTTATTATTACGATTATTTTAGAAAATTAGAGTTCACTTTATCACAAAAAATAATACGTTACGGATTGATTGTGAAATACTTTAAGAGATACTTCTTACAATTTGTCTTAACGATTACCAAACAATTCACTTTGACCAAGTATACGTTGTCTACAAATCATTATAAATTAATTAATTTAAAAAAATTAACACTTCTTATGTTTATTAACATCTTACCTGCTAGTGTAATTAAATTTAACCAATCTTAAAAGAGCTTTGAACGTTTAAAAATTCATGACAGTTCTGATTTCATAATAACTACAATCATAGGCCAATATTAAATGGACATACGTGTATTAGAGAATGATGAATGGTGCGTTTGACCTTTTGTAGTTTGCGAGTAAATAATTGGATAAAGGAAGTTGTTAAAAAGCATTTTTATTTTACTCCTAATTATGTTTATGTTTAATTCAATGCGTATTATAAAGTACTAGCGGGCCCGGCAGACTTTGTCCCGCCCTGATTATAAAAAATCCTTCACAAATTATATACTAAAACGTTTCTCATGAATCACTTTATCCACTGGTGAAAACCGCATGAAAATACATTCAGTAGTTTTTGGGTTTATCGCGAACAGACAGACAGACAGACGCGGTAGGGGACTTTGTTTTATACTATGTAATGATTATTATAAAGTATTATTTGACAGAAATCCGTTTTGCTAGGTAAGTTATAAAGGTCATATGGTGTCCCATAGTGCGAGCACTTACCAATAAATTATTTTAAAATAGCGGGCCCCCGGACGTTGCCCATGCCTGATATAAAAAGAAAATTGACAAATTATGTACCAAAATCTTCCTCATGAATCACTTTATCTACAGCTGAAAACCAAATAAAAATACGTTGAGTATTTTTTAAGTTTATCGCGAACAGACAAACAGACAGATGTGGCAGACGACTTTTATACTATGTAATGATTCTATTAGGTAATATATTCATTTCATTTTTATTTATTTTTATATCATAGGAGGCAATCGAATATGTGGGTCACCTGATGTTAAATG
This sequence comes from Antheraea yamamai, assembly GCA_036509395.1. Classification (NCBI taxonomy): domain Eukaryota; kingdom Metazoa; phylum Arthropoda; class Insecta; order Lepidoptera; family Saturniidae; genus Antheraea; species Antheraea yamamai. Next base: position 5,144,302 of record AP028428.1, read on the forward strand.
ATCACCACCGCCCATAGACACTTGCAACACCATTTTGACGCTCTCACTGAGCGAACGAAACGCAACAACGCGAGTACTGTTACTTCACGTCGATTTTCCGTGAGAGGGTGGTAGTACCCCGAGCGAGCCGACCCATTCATGCTGAAACCAATAATATCTTCAGCGTGGCTCTAGCACCTACACATTATCCTACCTATGTTTTATGTGGTCATGACAAAGCTGATGATGGGCACATACAACTTACAACATTCCCTGCTAGTTACTTATACACTGGATCATAAAGCGGTGTTAGTAGCTAGGGCGTCGATCGGCGTAGATTGCGAATGAACAGGAATTTTCGATGAAGGAAAATATCGCAATGAGGCTATAGCATAATGATTGGGCTTTTATAAACCCGTCTGTCTAGCTATCTCTTTGAAACTGAAAATCTATTACCAAGCATTTATAAGCAGCCGCACTGAATTGAGAGTCAATCCTTCTCTAGGTCTAATATGCTTACGGTTTTGTTCTACATCGTATAAGAAAAGTATAAAAAAAGAATGATCCTTAAATGTCAAAGACCAAAAAATAGTTACTACGACAGATTGATCACCATATGTGTCTTGAATAGTATTACTAGTTGATGATGGTGTAATGAAGTTGATGTTATAACAGCTGACCTACCACAATAAATACTTCGTTAAAACTATTTCGCTATGGTCATTTCTTGGTTCATAATGATGCCACCATCGAATTGATGATTTACGTAAACAAACTACAGACGTAATCTTCCGTCTTACAGTTATTATTCGTAATATGAACACAATTAATGTTATTATTCTGCGACCTTGTTCGTCGATTTCTATCTAAAGTTAGGGAATCCATGATTTCGATTTTTAATATAATTTTTACATTTCGGTATTGTCTCCAATTATTACCTCCAATTACACCTAATTTTCGATTTACACGTTAACTATTTTAATGATTTCGCCTTTACACGATTTATAAATTAACTAATTTCCAAAAACTTATGACTAAATTTAGCGCATATTGGCAGTTTATTTCGTTTTACACAGTTTTATATAACAAAATCGGAGATTTTACTTTACATGGTTTTGTCGGGAACCTATCATTCAGTGTAAATTGAGGGATAGATGTATTAGTGTCCGATTAGTACACATCTATATAGGTGAATGAAATCAAGAATGTAATAGACGTTGGAGAAACCCTGAACAGATCAAATTATTTTATTAGCCCTGTCAGGAACGGAATTTATTAAGTACGCAGTTTTACTGTACATTTTTAATTAGATTTTATACTTAATACTAAAAATCGCATATCAATTGAATTAATAGGAGACCATTAATAATGTTAGACTCTTGAGTCGAATACTTATTCTTAGGTATGGGCAATATCATCACATTAGTCCAGGACGTATTGGCAACCACCAACGCTGAATTATCCACGGTTCTATGTTCCTTCCAGACAATTATGACGGTCCAAGGAAAATATTTGTGAAGTAATTGGCTTTGCTCATATTATTTCTCTTCATTATCAGCCGATAATGTTATCAAATGCAACGAATTCCAAAAAATAATTGGTACATGTCAGGGTTCCAACCTGCGATCATTAAATCGACATACTGGCGGTTAAAACACTAGATTACTTCGTTAATAACCACACATAGAGGCTGATATAAGCAGTTTACTTTCCACATTAACGGTCAATCTGAAGTCAGCCATAGGTGAGAGTGATTAGTTACTCGTAGACTGCATGAACAGCTCAATATATGTTAATATTTTTTTAGCAAATATTAAATAGTAACCTCAATACAAATGAAGTCTCCAACAAGATATAAAAATTGTATAAAATTCGTGCATTCAAATATCCAAATAGATTTATAAATGTGGTCAACCTAACATGGTAATAATCAACAAAGCGTTACGTTAATAACATGCAAATGCGATGTCGCTTCCGTACATTGAAAGTGATAAGCCGAGAAAACTGGATGCTGTTAGGCAATTACTTGGAACACAATGGGCGGCCTGTCTGCCTTCTGATGATGTATATTCGCTATTATTGTAGGTGTTACTGCATCGCATGCTACGCGCTTAGATGTTTTTTGTGTGCAATATTTCATTACAGTCACATTGCAGATATAGAGTACGACAATTGATGAATAATTCCACATAGTTCATTTTACCTTTTCCAGTAAACACACGACACCCTCAATGACGTATGGCGTGCGTGTTGTGGCGTGTATTTTGCCTGTCAAAATTCTATGCTTTAGTATGACTTCAGCTTCTACAATAACGGTAAATGAAAGTGGTCACACAGATCTTAAATAATTTTTTTTTTTTTTTTTTTTTTTTTTTTAAAATAAATTAATATTAATTAATATTATTTTTTTTTAATTTTTTTTTTTTATTTTTTTTTTTTTTATTAATAAATTATTTAATAATTAATAATAATTCCTTTTTTTCTTTCTAAACCTTTTTTTTTCTTTTTTTTTTTTTTTTTTAAAAGTTAACAAGCAATACGTAGCGTATAAAGAGTTAGTTGTTAGATTATTATTATTATTTTAGATAATGATTGAACGGGACACGTTGTATAGTCATAATACGAATACCGGTTCTAATATATTAAAATAATGTATCATAATATTAGGTTATATAATATTGTAACGGAAGTTGTTCTATTGCCTAATGGTGGGCATTTAGATGTGGTGCTGTTGAGAATGTAGAGCGAGAAGAGGCGAAATGTAAGAAAGAGACAAGAAGAGGAGGGGAGAGTAGAATTTGACTTTGCATCAGACATTTGGCGTAGCTTTGAGGCGAAGTGGTCTTTCTCGAGTTATTGGAATAAAAGTGGAGTGATTGCTACCTAATTTTATTTAATTATTCTGCTTCAGCAATATATATTATAATATAGTAAAATGTCGTCATAAACGTGTAAATTGTTTGACTTGTAGAGCGATTTATGACGATAATATCTTGATAAATAAATAATGTAGCTCATTCATGTTTTGATATCGAATTGCAACTTATACTGTATAATTAAGACAAATATTTAATATTTGCTTCCAGCTAAAATTTAATAAAACATTGTTTAGGTGACAATAAATATAATTTTAGCCGTTATACGTAATTCCTGTTTTTGATATTAAAACATGTTTTTATACCAATAAACAATATGTAAATTTAAAATAATTGAAATAACAAAAAAAAAATTTTATAGTGAAAAGTTTTGTACAAAGCTGGCGGTGGCGTTCTGGACGTTGGATTTTCTACACAGAAAATGAAAATCTTTGTATGATTGCAGGAGTATATAGTAAAGTTTTTAAACGATCGATACCATGAATCAACTTATCGCTTGAAATAAATAGTATTTATAGCTATATACCAACAGCGTCAACCGACTACTGACGACACGTCCAACCGTCCGCCAACGAGGAGATCAACCATCCGCTAACGACGGGTTCAACCGTGCGCCAACAACGGATTCAACTTTCAACCAACGACGGGTTCAACCGCGCTATTTTATTGTTTCATTGAGACGTGGCAGTGGCCAATAAATTCTAATCGGGAGTACAAAGTACTCATAAAGTCCACTTAAGAGCTTAACATAAAAGTATCAATTTTGTTTAAATATTTAATATCCAACCTTCAGACAGGCAGATGGAGTAATATTAAATATTATCGGTACCCGGTTTAGAAACATCAATGAATCATTTTATCTCAGTTTTATTTCAATTACAGTATATATTATGTAGTAGAATATAACAGAATATGTTAGGAAACATTGATTGCCGGTTCTAATAACAAATGCCTCTCGGAAGGTTAGCCGTTAACAAACGGTAGACCTTGACGGCGAGCGGTTCTATCATCCACACCACATAACTATGTTAATAGGTACAAAACCGACCACAGTGTAGTATTTTAATAGTGAAACAACTTTGCAACAGCTTCAAAATATTTCAGTTGCCGAAATAAAAGTGCTCTTGTTACTTAACAGAAATTGCTTAACATTTTCAATTATTATCACGTTAAGTTCATATAAAGGAGTGAATGCATCAAAAGACAGTACGGAGATCTTAAAAAATATGGACAAAGTTTACAGACTGATGGTCAGTTTTTTAACTGCAATTATATTTCAATCGTTGGTCGTACGCTAAAGGGAAGATTTGGTTTAATTTTCTTCGTTAGTACAATTATATGAAGCTGGGGTAGCTAGCTAGTATACGAATATAATTAAAGTGAGTTTTTTAAGATTTTGTTCGTGCGTGAACTATGGATTCGATTCCACAAGAACCAACGGGGTATCATCGACAAACCCACTGACTGATGTCTGAAGATGGATTTATGAATACATAGTTTAGAAAATTAGCCCTCTAATATCCCTTACCACAATATAGATTATTTTATTCGTATTACTCGTACTTTTGAACCACTAAACGTTTATTATTACACTATGACGTATAAATTGCAGCCTTGACTGGTTAGAAAAGTTGGTAAAACTCGCACCTAAATCTCATTTTTTTATTGAAGTATAATAGTTGTTTGTCTTAATATAAAGTCTGACGTACACACATGAGTACTTAAATAGATTGGATGATTGATTTCATTTGATAATTTACTACACTTCCTTTTACCCAGTATAGTATGATCAAATACTTGTACAGACTTTTGCTTATAAATTTAAGTAACTTTTTTTAAGTATTCATATAGTCCATTTTGATAACAATCTCACCTGATCTTTAATCTGGTGGAAGACAGTAAGTAATACGCTAAGCTTAGTAAAAGAGGCCCTCAAGACAAGTGATTGGACTAGTATCTACATGCTTGGCAGTGGATTTACCAGGGAATCATCAACATACTGTAGTGTCATCACAATGTTTCTCTTTAACAAACGGTACATGAGAATAGCATGAGGTCATTACTCAAAATAGTAATGCCTCAAAAATTACAAATTTCAAGCTAAAAATCCTCTGTTACATTTACTACTGTTATTTGACCAATTAAGCGTGTAACTATTCACATTTGGTACACTCGTGTAGGTTCTCTATGTCGAATTAATATACGAAACAGTCGGTCCAATTTTAGGGAATTAACCTTTCACAATTGCTCAGGATTTAATATGAGCTATCTGCTAATATTTTCCCAAGAGAATACACTATGCGGATCCTTAAGAAGGGAGTAAACAGATTTTGTGATGGTTTGTAAAGATCATACGATGTTTCTGGCGTTACAAGCGTCCATAGACTGCAATATCCACTTTCATTCAGGAGGATCGCGCGCTTATTTGCCACCATGCGGTATAAAAAAAGGAAATCAGTCAAGTCTTTTTTTCACCCTGACTTTCTAAGCCAATGTACAATCAAAATTCTATTTCTTAGTTCTATAATGAGTATCATTTAAGATTGACAATCTCGGATAGTGCAAAATAATCGTTCTTACTTATAAAAATTCATTTTCCGAAAAGTGGCTTAGGAACCATAAGTTAATAATATAAAGTGAGTTACAATAATATTAGTATTATTAATTTGTTCGAACATAGCAATAAGCAAGTACTTATTACTATACCATGAAGTTATATAACGAGATGTTTGATGTAAATATGTGCATAACTAAATCAGTTAGGCCTCGAAGACTTTAGTCGTCCGTCTGTGACCTTTACTTAAAAAAGATAAATAATTAAATGAGATCGATTTGTTAATTCTTAAATCGAATTCAAAAAGAGAATTTATTCGAAAGCAGTCGATGTGAAAATAGGTTAAGGTTTCTAGTAGCGATAGGTGGCCATATTATATAAGGAAATATATTTCTTGATTTATTGGTTAAGTTTAAAGGATCGAGGCCATAATAATTTAAAGTTACGTAAATATTTTTGTATCGAAAACTAGTATCGAAATTGACCGTTATATTAAAGGTTAAAATTCTTAATGGCAGATGTCCGATCAAATATATCTTCTGGAGAAGGTCGGTACAGCAACATGAATAATAGCGTGGGCCATTATGAGTAATCTGATACTCAAAAATGAATAAATTGGGGTGTTACTTGTTGTTTTTAATATCAACTCTGTATTATGACCAAGGATAGTGAGTACCGCTTAAAACCCTTTGGTAGGTATTTCATGATGCCTTTAGATATCACATTTGTCTATTAGTATTATTAATTTCTCTTTCTATGTCGAATATATGTTGTAATATAATTTAATTTATTTCTTAAATTTAATTGATGTCGAGTAAGTATGACCATTCTTAGGCCATTTCAATTATATTTAGTGATGCTCAATAAATAAAAAAACGAGTGCATGTAACCGTCGCATGCGATTGAAGTAAAACTTTTTAAATATTTTTGATTTTGTCAATAAATAGTTTATAACAAATCAATCAAATATGTAAAAAAAATATATTAAATTGAATAATAAAAAAATCATACAATATAATTAATTATATATATATGGGCGCGTGACCGTGCTACCATCTGGTTCCAATATAAGTAAGTAACAAATTAAATCTAAGCTTCGTCATCTAGTGTCATCTATCAGCTAATTCGGAATTTAAATAACACAGGAAATATTATTGGCAACTCTTTGTTATAAAGTAAATAAAATATAGAAAATTACGAACAGATTACTATGATAAGTAACGAATTAAATTAATTATGAGTTAATAGAAGTCTTGGTTATGTTTAATTATTATCTAACCGTTATGGTACAGAAACGTGACGCCATATTGTCGTAACGGATTTCCGTTGCATTGTCGTCCAGTTACCTCCTAGTCGCGCCTAAAGAAGTTTTACTTAAAAAAAAATGTGTGCGTGTACTAGTGTACACACGTAAGAAGTGAAACTTGTTTAAGGCCTTATTTTTCGCAAAATGATCTATATGCAACTTTCCAGAAATTGGTTAAAAAAAAAAAAAAAACCTTTCTTTCTTTATGGCAAACAATTTCATTAATATATTAAAAAATAAAGTTAAATTAGATAAAGTTTAAACAAACGGATTTTATTATCATAGACATGAATACAAACAAGATGGCGCGTAACGGAAAAATGTGACGGTAAATTTTTTCCAACGCCGATAAAGAAGTTTCACTTCAAAAACGTTTAAACATAAAGGTATACATTTATTTTACATTAATACAATGGGCATGAAGCAATTAAAACAACAATAGTATATTAATTCTAGATTTTTGAATTTAATGTATCTATATATATAATGAGAATGTAAAACTAACGTGTCTGTACTGGTTAGATTTTTGAGAAAAACATTGTTGTAGATGTCTTGAAATAAGTAATAAAATATATTAATAAGTCTGTTTGTTTGTATACGCATCACTAAAGTACTGCGTTCACGATAAAACATCACCAAGAAAATCATAAAGCATATCCTTGAGTAACATTTAGTATTGGTTTCATTAAAATCGGTTCACTCTATCAAAAATTATTATAATTTTAATGACGACGCGACTTAAGTACGAGAGAAAAGTAGATAAGTAAATTAACTTAATACATTTGCGATGATTTTATTAATCTCTGTTCTTTTACATTAGGTTCCACGCGGACGCAGTCGTGGGCATAGCTAGTTATTATATAATATAGTACAATTGATAATCTCAGTATTAAATATTTCATCATATATTCAATAGTATAACTGAAATGAATATATATGATATAGAAAACCGCATATTAAATTTTATATTCAATATAATGATTTCCCATGAACTAAATCTCTCAGGCAGAGCGACCACACGCAACCTTGTCGGCGGATTTTACTACACAGAATAATCACGTTATATTATGCCTTAGAGAGGCCTACGTAAAGCAATTTACATTTACGAACAATAGATATGAGTGACGGAAAATACTCGATGAATATACATGACGATCTTAATGAGGTCCCGATTAATTACGATCTCGTCTGATATTTTCCTTTTGTCATTTTCGCACCTTGTTCAATTTTTAGGGCTGACAATGGATTTTAAATTTTACTTGTTAAAATATAAAGTAATCAATTGTTAGTGAGAACTGTTTAAACTGTTAAGCGGGTAATTCCTTCTTTAATTACGCTGTATATAACAGGCGCGAACTCCTTCACTAGGACTTGTAAGTACGTCACGCCTGGAGAACGTAATTTTTTTTAATTATTATTGTTTTGTTTTACGAAACTATACGTCCCACCAGTTCCAGGGTGCAATAAATATTTATCTCAAGGACGTATTCATATGTCCTACTCGTTCACGCTATTGATTACGTTTACTTACGTTACTGTTTAATATAATCTACAACTAGCGAACCCGGCATACGCTGTCTAGCCCTGATTATAAAAAAAAAACACTCGACAAATTATATATCAAAACCTTCCTTATGAATCACTTTATCCACTGGTGAAAACCGCATTATAATCCGTTCAGTGGTTTTCGAGTTTATCGCGAACAGACACACAGACAGACAGATGCGGTAGGGGACTTTGTTTTATACTATATTCATAATTCACAATATAAGCAAGTTTCAAGTATTACGCAAGCGGAGTTTTTGTAATTTCTGACGACCCTCCCCTTTTTCAGCAAAACTTAGCAAATGCTTACACCTAAAAATCCTTATACATTTATACGTAACGACTAAATTTTACAGAGAATCCGAAAAAGTAAATTATAAATATTGCTGACGTAATCACTATTCAGACCTCCCAATGTCATCAAAAATAAGCAAATCAAATACTCCCCCCTCATTCCTTTAGTACTTGAATGACCCCTTACCAACATTTGTAAATTCAGGTGTTTCGACTATTTTACTTAAGAGTGAGTACTCTAAGCTAAGCGTGTTATTATATTCAGTTACTTTGTCACTTAACAGTAAGTGACGTTTTGAAGAGAATCTTCATTGGGAGAGAGGGTTTTGTAATTCTGTTCGGCAACATTTTTGTGTGACGAAAAATGGTGGCGGTAAACACTGTGTCGAATAGATAAAGATATCACCGATTCTCTTCCGATCACTGCGCAACGTTGAGCGCGGTCAGTACATGAATGGGTAATCGCCAAAGAAAACCGCACGATGTTGGATTAAAATGTTTCCCTGGGTTTTCTCACAGAGAAGATTATTGTGCCATCCATTTTTAATCGCTTATACTTTTGTTCATGGCTATTTGGTGGCGCTAGGCTATATTCTGTCATTATTAAGTTTTATATAGTAATTCAACGCCAATGAAGCATAAGGCAGTTGCTAGAATATTGTTGTGCCTTTAAAAGTTATTGGATATGGCAGATTTCAATCATGAGAATTATTATTATTATATTAATTTGGTCATATCCTATATACTACAATCTAGGTCGGTCTAGGTACTAAAGATTTAATTATCGAGCTAAAAAAATACTTTGTGTATATTATTACATAAATAATCGGACATAATATTATATCCTACAACCCTATTTTTACTGTATCGTAGGAGGCAAGGATTGTGCCCACTTGAGTTAATAGTAACGTATTTAATTTTGCATTGGGATTATAATTGGCAAATTAATTATCACAAATATTGTTCGATTTAGGTAGAATAATTACTTATGAAATGACTGGTATTTTTGCTATGCTTTTATTCTATTCATTTTGCGTTAGTAACAATATTAAATCATTACATAGTATAAAACAAAGCCCCCTACCGCGTCTGTCTGTCTGTCTGTTCGCGATAAACTCAAAAACTACTGAACAAATCTTTATGCGGTTTTCACCAGTGGATAAAGTGATTCACGAGGAACGTTTTGGTATATAATTTGTCCAGGATTTTTTTTATAATCAGGGCCGGCCAACGTCTGCCGGGCCCGCTAGTTTATTAATTATTAACATGTTAACTGTCACGCCAATGTTCACGAAACTGACCTGGGCTGTTTTAATGATATTATGTTACTAAAAATGGTAATCAAGTAAATAGTAATAATCAATCACTACATATTATAAAACAAAGTCCTTTGCTACGTCTGTTTGACTGTCTTTTCGCGATACACTCAAAAACTATTGAACGGATTTTCATCCGGTTTTCACGAGTAGATAAAGTGATTCATGAGGAAGGTTTAGGTATATAATTTTTCAAGGTTTTTTTTTTATTATCAGAGTGGGACAATGTCTGCTGAGCACGCTAGTTAATTATAAAATGTTGGTATTGGATGAAAACATGATGGTTTTAGAGGTGGTAGAGCCACGCTGAAGTTTTTACTGGTTTCGGCATGAATGGGTCGGCTCGCCCGGAGTAGTACCACCCTCTCGTAAAAATCCGACGTGAAGTAACAGTGCTTGCATTGTTGCGTTTTGTTCGGTCAGTGAGAACGCCGGAGGTCCACCTCTGCTCCACTCCCCTAAACACAGGATAGTAACGCACTTGCGACTCTTCTGGTGTTGCAAGTGCCTATGGACGGCGGTGATCACTTAACATCAGGTGACCCACCTGTTCGTTTGCCTCCTATGATAAAAAAAAATGGTACAAATTATCTCATAACTTTATTTGATAATTATTGATCATACTTAAAACTAGAACACAGAAGTTTATGTAAGCCAAAACCTTATTTTTTTTTTCACTTTCCTGAAGCCACCGATATTTACATTGATATATTATGACTTTGCTCGTAGCTGTACATATAGTGCCACTAAAGAAAAGACGAGGTAACTCGTAGTGGGTCTCCTGGGCAAGTTTATAAACTACGAGATATCTCGTTGTTGGCAGTCAAAGTGTTAAGTATAGCCTATGCTATTACCTCTAAATGCAGGGATCGTATATCTTACTACGAGGGAAAGTATTCTTAGAATCAATTTAGAAACTACGAAAATAGTTTCAAAGAAACTTACAAAACTTTTCTCTTTTACGCTTATTATTTACCTTTCGCTGCTTAAACACTTACTGAACTTTTACCAGAAGACATATCTAAATGCATTATATTTGTTTTAAAGGAAACCGATTCATGAATATTCCGTTATTTTAAGATGTCTCAATAATAATATAAAACGAAGGTTGAACGAAAATTAAATATTTATGTATCATATTTTTTATTATTTATGGGAACTAGAACGCATATATAATCACTAAATATGACATTTTCGCAAGTTTTTTGACTGACATGATTGGACACTACGTCATTGGATTTATTGACTCAGGACTAACATTGTATATACGTGTCAAGGATTTAATAGATACGTAATATTATGATAAGTAACTTTATTATGACTATATTATCACCGTAAAGGTTAAAGAACTGGATTAAAAAAATTAATGAATTAGCTGCGGCCACGACATCGAATAATTGAAATAAAGTGAGGGACATAAAGAACTTGGTCACTAACACGGCAGAGCAAGGTAAGATAAGGTTCACGCTCGCAACACATAGCATCTGGAAAATAACAAATGATGCCGCCATCTTTGACTTTTCTACATAATCATATAATACTAGCAGACCCGGCAGACGCTGTCCCGCCCTGAATATAAAAAAATCCTTGACAAATTATATACTAAAACCTTCCTCATAAATAACTTTATCCACTGGTGAAAACCGCATGAACATACGTTCAGTAGTTTTTGAGTTTATCGCGAACAGACAGACAGACAGACGCGGTACGGGACTTTGTTTTATACTATGTAATGATAATGGTCCTCAAAAGAACTGTGAATAAGTTTTCACTGAACGAACGTGGACTTTCCGTGGCTTAATCTTCAGATTCCATCAGGTGTGACTGAGGTCCAGCGTTAAACGTATATCAAAAAAAGAAAAAATGGGATCTAATATCGTTCTCTATGGGAGTGTTACGTCATTTCGCAGACGTGGCTTAGCACAGGTCACACTGTTCACGATATATTCTTAACCCCATAGAAGATCTTAACTTATTGGTGGTATCAGATGCTGAGAAATTAACAGTTCCTAATTTTTAGATTGCATGGTAGAACAATATATTTTTTTAAAGGCTCAGATTTCCTCGCTTCTTATTCTAACAATAATAGCGGACATCAGCTCGACGTTCTACTGGTCTTATCATATATGGTAAGGTATAACCATTACCCAAATTAATAGAGCTAACAGACCTATTGACAAATAATAAAGTAGTCAACAACAAGAAACCAGAAGAAGCCTTTAAAATGGTTTTGAGTAAATAAATTATAGTTAAAACGTAACACTTTACTTCCCTAACCTTCACGGTGACCGTATGTGGTATTGTAAAGTCATAACTGATTATTGACTCTCATTCCATAAACATGGTTCTGAGGTAACTAATTGAATTATAACATAAATACATTTTACTTTTCAAGAATAATGCAATTTTAAAAATAAGTATATTTATATTGCAGTTTTACCGTTCGACCATAATGTCATCTGATGTTAAGCGACGACCTGGTTTAAGATTGTATACACGCCAAACCTAGAGAGACTAGCTCTCAAGTGCAGTTGCCAGAACTTTGGTTGGTGCTTGGCGACAAATTTTCAATTTGAGAGCGGTAGTTAGCTAGGCGTACTTACAAAAAAAAACCCTATTAACATGCTATGGTTCCATCGGGATGTTTTCCATCACCGGAAGTTCCGACTCATTTGCAAGGATTCCAATACGCGTCCATCGACGCTGTGGTGATCGATAAACAAGTAGCCTTGTACGGCTGCCCAATTAGCTAAAACGCATATCGCAACATAATAAGAATTAGTAAAAAAGCAAACAAAAAATAGGTAATTTGTAGAAACTAAAAACAATAATTCGGATAACGATAGAGAGATTATCAATCTCAAAAGGAAACTACATAGGTTGCAGTGTCCAACTGTTCGCTAAACGTCGCGTGAACCATTTACCAGTTTGCTACTTCAGAACATAAAAAAAAGTTATGAAGTATTCAAAATTTATTATAATTATGCATATAATGTTCACTGCCAATTGAAATTGTTCAAATTTATGGTCATCTTTACTCATACTTCATAGTAATGTGGTTCGTAACAGTGATTTAATTAAACATTTTCTTTCATATGAATTATATTTTGAAATGAATTAACAAACTTTCTAATGGAGACTTGGTTAGTTTCCACGCTCAAACTGAAAATCTATCGCCAAGCATCTATCTATATCTAGCTATATTCAGATAGCTGTACTTGCAAACATCTTTAGGTCTAACGTTTTATATCTTATAGACTGTCTTGAAATCAAATATCAGACGAGATTAAATGAAGATGAAGGTGAGATATCATTAAACACGAATCTATAAAGAACTAAAAAAAATCTTTTTAAAGCATTATAGTAAAAAAAAAACGTTATGCTTCGAATTAAAGCGCATCGCTTTGCATCTTACAACATTTATGAAGCAAAACAAACCCAACAAGCCCAAGAAAATACATGTTGCATTAAGATAAAATAAATAAATAAATCAGCCAGTACGGTCGCCAAATATTTACAACGTTATAAAATCTTCAGCAATGCAGGAAGCAGGTATTTTAATTTATAATAACTAACGTCACGTGTAGATTATAAATTATTAATCTGCGAATAATGTTCCTCGCTGTGAGACTAACAAAAAATGCATTTATATTTACATTAAAATTTAAAAGTACCAGAATTGTAAACAATATCGACCCTTTTGTTAAGGTTTTTAATTACCTGCACAAAATCTATACTATTTCCGAATATCTACTAGAGAAAACCCTGAAACAATTTAAAATTTTCTACGTACATACAACAGTACTTGTAGTTATAGATATTGCAACATATTAATATCAATGCCCGGAAATCGCACATATTAAAACTTTATCGCTCATAGTGTTGTAAACAAACAAAAAAAGCTCTAAATAAAGCATCCAACGAAATTTAAACCTTCTTTTCAGAATTATCTCAATTCTTCTATATGATAACAGCTTATATGTTACATTCCAAAAACAGTGACAATCGACCACCGAGATTCTTTGGTTGCGTACTTCCTACTTCGTTACAAATACTATCTAAAAGCTGAACTTAAACGTAGTAAATTAAGTAATAAATTAAGTTATTCTGTTGTGTTTCTTAAAACGACACGTTCTGGAGTCGATCTTGTAGGATAGGATGTAGGAAAATCAGCTATTATGGAAGTAAGTGTTCTTGGATTTTAGCTTTGTAATGTCATCTCAGCCTGTAGGAAACCTACTGGAGCCATAGGCCTCTTCTCGAAGAAAAATAAAAAAAAAATCAAAAATCAAAATATCCTTTATTCAATTGAGGCCCTGAGAAGCCCTTATGAACGTCAAAGCTACCAACGGTTCGGAAAACAACCCAGTCATCGAGAAGAACCGGCATGAAACTCGATCTGGTTTATCTTTTCATGTCATATATTTTTACAAAACATAAATAGTTACATTTGTTATTAGTGGATGCACAGAGAGGGGCGTCATTTCCAGACGTCACAATCGTTCACATGTTGATCCACCCAATAATAGCCTTTTGTATATTAAAACCCGCTTTAAAAGTGTTCTAAAAGCTAACATTATCACGGCAAATTGATAAAGTGTTTTGGGACTTATAAAAGTTATAAAAGTGCTGTTTCTAAAAGCTTTTTTTTTAATATTATCCTGATTTAGTGAAGTGTAGGTTTAGGCATAATCTCTACGCCAGTCCACGTCGTATAGACGATATATGCTGTGAAACCCACAGTTATATATTCCCCACATACAATGATATTAAGAACATTTATCAGGTTTAGGTATTTACGAAGTTTTCCTTCACCGTCAGCTAACTGTAGTGCCAATTTAAATTAGTAAATGTATGCGAATTCCAGTACCTATTGAATGCGTTGGAATTTTTTCGTAGGTTTCGAACTTGCAGACAAAGAATTGTCGTTCCACTAGTCAAACCACGCGACCACCAGAACTTATTATCTGCAATGTATTATATGTATCTATACTAATATTATAAAGAGGTAAAGTTTGTGAGTTTGTGACGTTGTAGGGAGTAATCTCAGGAACTACTGCTCCAATTTGAAAATTATAGGCTATATATCATCACGCTAAGATCAATAGGAGCAGAGCACCAATGAAGAATGTTTCAAAATCCTTTTTTTCCTCTTTAGAACTTCCGCTGTGTGTTAGCGTTAGCCCAAAGTAACTATTCCACGCTGACGAAGTCGCGGGCAGAGGCAAGTGATCTATATATAAATAGGTGGTGGGAAATTGGTGAAGAACGTCTCCCTCCTCTGTTTCTCAGCCGATTTTCTTCATTCTTTTTTTATTTTGTAGCATTTGGCAAGCTTTAGTGTAATAAAAAAATTAGAAAAAGTTTTTTTGCTATATGGTCGAAGTTCGAAAACTGGACGAGCACTCGTAATAATAATTACAAACGTTTAATTGACAAATTTTTGGCATCATTGTCGACGCAGTTTGTTAAGCTTTAAAATTCTAAATAAATCATAACTGTTGCATTACCAAAACCGGAATGTATAGTTCAGTAAGTACAATACTATGCCCAGAAATTTTCCCGTTGTATTAATAAAGGGCAATTAGTACCTGTTAGTAGGATTTAATCATTTACGTATGCGGAGAAAACAAAGCTCTAAAAACAAGAGGTAACTTCGGGCTAGTAGCCAAAATTACTCGAGGAATCACCTCGGATCGCTATCATACGAAAATTATGGCATCTAAAACTTTTATATCGAAGCTATAATTCGAGCCCCGGAATGCATTACCTAAGGTTTTAGGTCGTCCATTCTAAGAAGTGGCAGCAAAAAGTTAGGTAAATTCACTCGCTCGCTATTTTTTTTTTCTTTAACTAAGCAGTCGTTCATCACAACCAAGGTTATCGGCTAGACGTACACAAAGAATGCTTGTCTGCCTGTGTGTTTTTACTGAAGGTTTTTTTAGCAATGTCATAAGTACAATGTGTGAGTTCTGGCCGTGTAGAGGTCAAAAGTATTTGATCGGAGTTGTAATTCCATATATTGTTTGTGGGAAGGAATAGTTTTTAACTTCTAAATAGTTTTAAATTTATTTCTTTTTTGTTATTATTAATAAACCAAAATATTGAGAATATTATTATTATCCATTATTATAAATGGAAATGTGAGTTTGTTTGTTACGCTTTTACGCCGTAACTACTTTACCGATCTTCATGTAATTTTGTATACACGTTTTTAGGGACACAAAAAAGGGTGTAGGATTCAATTCACCCAAAATATAAAAAATTAAAATTTTACTCATCCTCAGCTATAAATTAAATTTACATAAACGCGAGTGAAGTAGCGAGCAAAAGCTAGTTTATAATAATTCGTTAATATTATAAATAATTATTATCGAGTTTCTTTGCCAAAGAGTGTACAAATATTGTACATAGCTGTGCCCGTGACGCCGTCCGCGTGGAAACTAATGTAAAAAAACAGTGACTAATAAAGTCATCTGAAGGTATAAGTCCATTTACTTATCTACTTTTCTCTTATACTTAAGTCGCGTCGTCATTAAAATTACAATAACTCTTGATAGAGTGAATCGATTTTAATGAAACTAAAGCTAAATGTTACTCGAGGATATGCTTTATATGATTTTCATAGTAAGGTTTTATCGTGAACGCAGTACTTTAGCAATGATGCATGTTCAAACAAACAGACAAACAAAAATTTCTAAAAATGATTGAAATGTATTTTATTACTTATGGCTGTCTCCGCGACTTCGTCCACGTGGAACCTGATGTACAAAACAATGACTAATAAAGTCATCTGAATGTAT
The DNA here is from genome assembly GCA_036509395.1 of Antheraea yamamai. Taxonomy (NCBI): domain Eukaryota; kingdom Metazoa; phylum Arthropoda; class Insecta; order Lepidoptera; family Saturniidae; genus Antheraea; species Antheraea yamamai. Next base: position 5,160,975 of record AP028428.1, read on the forward strand.
TAAGTCCAATTGCTTATCTACTTTTCTCTCATACTTAAGTCGTGGCGCCTTTAAAATTACAATAACAATTGATAGAGTGGACCGATTTTAATGAAACAAAGACTAAGTTACTCCCGAGGATATGTTTTATTTTCTTATATGTGAATTTATTTTGAACTCAGTACTTTAGCAGTGATGCGTTGTCATACAAACCGACAGATAGACAGACAGTCTTCCGGCGCTCTCACTGACCGAACGAAACGCAACAATGCAAGCACTGTTAGTTACTTCACGTCGGTTTTCTGTGAGAGAGTGGTACTACCTCAGGTGAGCCGACTCATTCATGCTGAAATTAGTAATATCTTCAGCGTGGCTCTACCACTATTACCATTTATATATTTCGTTACTTTGGTGTCACCAAATCGCGTACAGAACCGCAATGATATTTATAACTAAAAAGCTATAGTTACGTTACCTCCATGATATTTTGACAAAACAAACAACACTGTCTTAGATAAAATGTGGAAGTAAAATGGCATATTCCAATATCGTTGGTAAAAATGAAATAATTATATGTTGCTTAGATACGGGCGGATTGACGGGGCAGCCGTCAAAAATAAGCTAGCTAGCCAAGTTTTAACAAGGCGCTGTCGAAGCGTTTATGACGTATCTACAGCTTTTTCGTTATAATATCATTGATAGAAACCTCATCCCGTTTGGTTATAGAATATATACCCAGTGCCATCGGAATGCAAAGGTTATATTTCTGGCCAATTATTGGTTCCGCAAAGATCAATGACAACATAATATCACTACATATTATAAACAATGTCCTCTGCCACGTCTCTCTGTCTGTCTGTTCTCGATAAACTCAAAAACTACTAAACGGATTTTCATACAGTTTTCATCAGTAGATAAAGTGATTCATGATTCATTTAGGTATATAATTTGTCAATTTTTTTCTATTATTAGGGCGAGACAACGTACGCCGTGCCCGCTAGTTACTTCTAAATCAGACGTAAATTTAATTTTAAATTTAAAAAAAATGTTTCATATTTTAAGGGGGGGGGTGGTGTCTCCCCCCCTCTCTCGCCCCCCCCCCCCCCCCCCCAGGACACCCCCCCCCTTCTCGCTCTTTTTGGGCTGTCTCCCTTCGGGGGCCCGCGGTGTTTCTCCCCCCCCCGGGGGGGGGGGGGGGGCTGTCCCTGATTGGGTCGCTTTCAGGCCGGCATGCAGCGGCGCCGGCAAAATTCTTCGGTGGTCGCCTGTTTTGATGACTGTCTTACCATCAGGCACAGACAGTCACTTTCCGAGCTACAATAATAAAAAAAAAAAAACAAAATATATTTATCAGACTTACTAGTAGTAGATGACGCGCGAGGATGTTTCAATTCTAAAAATACTAAAATGGAAATGGTCAATGAGAAATGTCACAATATTACGTGAAAACATTTCGTATGCCGGATAGCTTTTTACTATCTCGTTTCACAACTCGTCATTGACAGTCATAGAAGTTTGTTTTTTGTAGAGATTATTATCTTATTATGCTGGCCTTACTTAAATAGCACGATAATTCAGTATTTGTTGTGTAATCGGTACCAGGTGCGTATCTAGTAAATATTATTAGGGGTAGTATGTCTCTTACAATTAAAACGAAAAAAAAAAACAAAAAAAAGATAGTCAATTTGGAAAAATTCATGTATTCGAACGTATTCGATGACACGTCAACGGACGTAGTTCCGAATCCTGCAATGAATCGAAGCTTTCGTTGAAGTAAAAATTCGTTATGAAACCACATACTAGGGTTTTTTCTAATGCACAGTTGACATACCACTCTCAAGTTAAAAATCAAGCACCTAAGTGTGTTCCAGTAGCTGTACTTGCGAACTGGTTCCTCTCTAAGTTTCACGTGTATTAATCTTAGACTACATTGTCGTAGTTGACTTCTCGGAAGTTGGATGTACACTGACTGATACCGAAATATGACAAAACAAAAGAGACTCACTTAACTTGTTTATGCACCTGATGATAGCTATTCAGTTGATTACTAGACTATACAGTCGGATACAATCACCATGTTCTATCATCCTAAAAGTAGTGCCTAACAATCCGATCCTTTATTTAGGTCAATTATATGTAGTTTTCACCTATTCCACTTTATACGTAGCCACATTTTTACCGTAAATTGTATCTGGGCACGAACTAAAAAGTTCGCAACGTCATATCTTTGCCATACCGTGAAGCTGTGGAATAATCTCTCGGTCATTGTGTTCCCTCCTTCCTATTACATGGGGTCCTTCAAGCGTAACGTGAAGAGACACTTACGCAGGCCGGCACGACAGCAGCGACCGGCGATGGATAGTTCGTCTCTCGGTGGTTGCCATTGTTTTGGGATTCTGTTATGCTTAGCACCAGGCATAGTGCAGTCACTTTGTCGTGCTACAATAAAAAAAATACTCAAGGATTTTTTAAAATACTTAATAGGTATTGCTGTTTGACCGCAATCTCGTCTGATGTAACCTGACGCAAAACCTAGAGGAGACTAGGTCTCAAGTGCAGCTGCCAGAACACACCAAAAATCTAGTTCGACTATTACTAATTTTGGAAACTTCATTATTGTTGCCTTACCTAAAGCCTATATTTCTCTGGTTTTAGCAGCTTTCCTTTTTTATATATCATAGGAGGCAAACGAACAGGTGGGTCACCTGATGTTAAGTGATCACCACCGTCCATAGACACTAACGACATCAAGGGAGTCGCAAGTGTGTTGCCAGCTTGTGTTTGGGATTAGAGGGATGGTGGAGGGGGAAGGTGGGCTTCCGGCGCTCTCACTGACCGAACGAAACATAACAATGCAAGGACTGTTACTTCACGTCGGTTTTCTCTGAGAGGGTGGTAGTACCCCGGGCGAGCCGACCCATTCATGCTGAAACCAGTAATAACTTAACTTCAGTATGCCTCTACCACCTACTAAAACAAAAATGAATATACATTTTATTCCCTTTTATTGAACTGAATTCGTCCCTGCTTCAGTGACGTGTGTAGGTATAAACTTTTTCTCACGGGTATGCGCGCCTTGATATGCGTGTTAGATTGTATCTGTTAAGTAGTTTTATATTCTATGCCAATAAATATGTACATTATCTTCTAGTAGACGAATTTTTATAGATTTTAGCGTTTGTGCAAATTCTCTTATGGTGTTAATATGGGTGTGGCCGAAGATCGTAACGATTAGACTAGATCTCTTAAGTGTGGCTGCGTGAGAGGGTTGCTGATGCTCCCGATGCTCGACGTGGTAGAGTTGGCCGCAGAGACCGCTGAGGGGGAGCCGTTCACCTTCAAAGGCCCCCCTAACTAAACTGGCGGGGGCGTCTGTTGTCGCAGAATGGAGTACCCGTGAGTTGAAGCACGGCCAGCCGCAGCTTCAATAGGACGCAGGAGGGAGAGGAATATCCTGACATAAGCGCGCGACCAGGGCATCGATGCATGCAAATTGTGAGCCCGTACCCTGTTCCATATACACGCACAAGCGGCCTAGGGGTTTTAGCCGGTAAGAGCCCGGCATAACCCTCTCACTGTCCCCTGGCAATGGGAGGTGTATCCAATGCAGGATTTCTCCTAGTCAAAAAAAAATATCTCTTAAGTGTAGTTGCTAGGACATTCTTATAAGTTTTTTATAAGGGATAAGAAACTTTTACTTTGAGGTTGTTAGCTGGCCTACGATGTCCTACGCTACGCTATAATATATCTATAGTTACATATAAATTTGAAGCGTCTGTTTGGACGAAACGTTTATTAATTTCCTTTACTAGTTTTCTGAATATAATTTCGGTTATATATAGCTTTTTCATAGGAACTAAGCAGTGATGATAAAATAGCACATATAAAAGTAAAATACCTTAGATAAAACATTAAATTATGCATGAAAAAAAGAAAACCATTTTCTTGAGAACCAAGTAACCGTAAAATTAATATGAATTAGAGCGAGAGAGAATGAAAGAGAGATTAAACCTTCCGCTGTACGCACATTACTCAAAATTTCTGGATACCTTTCTCAGTTTTACTTCTTAAAGACTTGATCCTTATCTAAAAGAAATATCATTTAGTATAACGTTATTAAAGTTTAAAAAAATATAATATTTATAAGTACTACGCGTTCAGCAATACATGAATTGGGGAACCGGTGTGGTACGCATGCGAAGGACAGAGGAAGTAAGTGGATAACATTTTTCAATTTTATTAAGTTTTTTTTTAAGAAATTTCGTAAGCAAAATATACCCGTGGCTTCGTATGCATTGTTTATTATTTTAACAATATATTTTACGTAAAGAAAAAAAAAAAGCAAAAATATAGTTTCCTTACAAAATTTCTTTGGTCTTTTGTAGTACGTATAAAATCGTAGTTTCTTTAAACTTTGATAACATTATATTAAATGCAGATAATATATCTATAATGTTGTTTGTACAGATTATACCATTTTCTTATTTAGTTATATAATATATTCAAACGTTAATCATTATACTTGGGTTTTATTAAAATTAGAAGCGAAAGTCATCGCGCTCCGGTATCCACGCGTGAAGGGGTGTCGACAGATAACAGATTTTATCACAAACACTTATTTCATACGCCACCAGTCACGACTGTTGAATATCGTTTTACTTCGCACGTTGCAGGTGCTGTAAATAAGATTACTTACCGTGTTTTTTAAAAAGTTGGCCTTTATACGTAACTAACGATCGACCGCGACTTCGAATGGGACAATTAATATTGTAGATATCTCTAAGTGAAATAAGTTTGCTAGAATCGGATCAGCAGTTCCAAGTGATTACCTCTAAACAAGGAAACTTTACAGCTCTTTGTCATAGTTATCATTCTTACCCTAATATAGCCTAAGTAGGGTCGGCACAACATGTTTTCCTCTCCCACTCTCCACTCTCGGATGTCGTTATAATGTCGCAGCTTTTTACACATATAATTTTTTACATAATCTATCCATAAAGTTTTTGGTCTTCCTCTACTCCTATAACAATCCGCCTTTAAACTTTTCTAATTAAATGACTTTCGTCCGTCCTCATATCATCTCCTTACTGTGCTAACCTATTACTTCTCATTTTTACAGTTTTGTTCAGATTTTTTACAACATATATATCTGTAAGCAATTATTATAATTTAACATTCTATCACTTTACAACCGCTTAAGAATTGCGCTAAAAGACCGAAAACAAACAAGCTAATATTGCCTTCTTGTGACGTGCAGAAACTTCCAATAGAAAAGAAAATTTTAAAATGATGTCATATCTTGGCCAATTTGATTGTTGTATTATTTTTGTAAAGTTTCAATGTAAATACGTAGTCCGGTGAAGCTGTGAAGACCTTGCTAGGTCAATAACGTAGTCAGTTCGAGAAAAAAAAATCAATGTAAATATACTACCAAGAAATTTGGTATGGAGAACAATCATAGAAAAAACATTTAATTACCAAGTTGGTAATTAATAAAAGATTAAATATGAATAGTATAATAAAATACCACATTAATTTAAATATTTTTGTTTATTTTTACTACTTAATAATTTAATATTTAAATTTCATTTCAGCGCCATCTAGTCAAACCATTTCATAACTATATGCTTCACTATGTGGGTTACTACCTAGATGTACGTTTTGCTAATGATTTAGATCAACACATATAGATGCCAGCACCATACGTTATTTTCTTTATATAGAATATTTATAATAAATACTTAAGTATAACATATATTACAGGGATATACAGGGAACTGTAGTCTGGTCAAGCTGTTAAGGTCTTGCTAGGCCAATAGTGTAGTCAGTTTGAGAAAAAAAAAACCCATGGACAAAAATGTGATCAAGTAGTTTTTGGCACATAATTTAAATTCTGCTCGTATTTGTTTTCAGTTGAGTGTAAGCGGACACGATATAATTCCTATAATTTTATGCATCTGGTTAAATTGTTATTTCTCTTAAACCACAATGTCATTGATGAAGTGTAAAAACTTCTAAATAATGATATTGGAATTAACATTATCCATTTTGGTCATCGTGTAAACTATTAGACGTATTAGAACAAAAATGTAAGTCCGTATATCGGAGCTTACCTTGGGTAATAATTTAATAGCGGAAAGCGATTGTGTACAGGTCGAGATAAATTAAACAGACTTTTATTCAAACAAATGCTGAAAATTGACCAATTTCATTAATACCAAACAATTTAATTATATTAAAAAAAACGCTGTCACATTTAATTGTTCTCTTATGGGGAATGTTTTTATATTATCTAGTTTTCTACAATCAACCACTAGGTGGCACTATGTTATATTTTATTATCATGAATACATTAATGGGACTCAACACGAGCTGAGTGCCTTAAGCGCCCGCCTTAGAAGTCAGGTGAAGCTGTTAAGAGCTTTCTAGGTCAATAGCGTAGTCAGTTTGAGAAAAAAGGGGCTTAACACGAAAGAAGTCACAAGCGGTTGTTAGTTAAGCCATATACTGTTACATCAGTGAATACATAAAAATATAAGTTTTATACTCAAAATGTAATTTTAGTCCAAGATTTTGTTTGGCTACATCTCTTTAGGGTATCATAAGTAGCAAGTACAGACCTTGACGCGGGAACATTTGGAGCAGGGCGTTTTCTAAGCCTGTTTGGCTAGCTACTACGCTCAAGTTGAAATTCTTTCACCAAATAACAACAGGTGTATTCCGGAAGCCATTCCTAGTCTAGATTCAGGCGTGTTTATCATCGTGGATCACATCGTCATTCAATTAGATTATCGCTTAAACCTATGACATATAAATCTATATCTTGAGGGACATCTAACAAAATGATACACAATAAATAATCGAGTACATAACATGTTAGCTATTTGTATAATCTTATTTTCAGATGTTATTTGGGGACTGCTAATTTTATACTAGAAATATTAAGTACTTATTCGCAAGTAAATATATTTAAGTAGTTTGTGTGTCTATATAATCGGCATGCTTTAACTAACATATTATGAATCAAAAAATGAATAGGGTTTTTTTTTAATTTCAGTCTTATATATTTTATATACAATAGTTTAACTAAAAGGACTTAGTAAATATTGTAGTGGAAGTTATTTTGCACTTCCATCCATTCCGTCAAACAAAATTACCCACTAATTTTTTTTAAAGCAGTCTGGTTTTTTTCTTTTAAAATAATATTATAAAGATAAAAGATGGGATATATATGTTTATAATAGACAAATTTAATTTAAATGTTATTATTAAATATCAATAATAATATGTATATCGTTATATATTATGAAAAGTAGAAATGATTATTGATAATAATTAACATAAAAATACTTAACCGTTTAAAAAAAATCCTTCGCCTATAAAACGCTACATTATCAAATTATCAATCAGCGAGTAATATGGGCTGTGCCTACTTTATTTTCACAATTCACATTCATGCAAGTGAAATTGCGATCAACAGCTAGTTTATTAGTAAATCTACTTAATTTCTTCTTTTATTATTTATGTAGTTTATTAGTTATGTATTATTATTAGTTTGTTGTTATTACTTATACTTCCTGGGTTATACCGGGTTAAGATAGATTGGACCTATCCTTCGGAAACGGTATATTTTTTGGAACATACCTCAACGCCTTTTTTATACTCCTGACAAAGTGTATTTGCAAAATGTCATGATGGTAGGTTGAGTAGTTAAGATATAAAAGCGTTATAAATAAACAAACCTACTTTGGCATTTATTATTATGGTTATATTGGTGTATTGTTTTTTTTTGTTATCGCTTGAAACTTATATATTATACCAGACGTCAAAATAAGCTGCAGAGCGCAGCTACTTTCATAACCTAGGATAATAAACATAAAAGCTTTTGAATTTCAGCTCACAAAGGGAGATTATTACATTAAAACCATTTTACGGGAACCTCTGAGCGATATGTTGCCAATATCCTGGCTGCATCGTTAAGTGGTAATGAGTCAAAGTGCCTCAAGATAATGAACAGTTTTATTACAATTTTCATTATAAACTTACTTTTTAATATTACGTTATCATAGGATAAAGTAATTTATCTTCATATGTATTTGTAAGATATGATGTGTCACGTAGTATATAGATAGATATAGATAGTATCACAGTCTTTTATCTATTTTATCTATGACATTGGTTATAAGCTCACCTTAGAAACATTGTGAAAACCATAGTACCTAAGTCTTTCGACTTATGAGTAATTTAAAAGTTATAGAAACTGCCTTAAAACAACTTGTTTGGTTATATTGAAATTACGGTGAAAACAATATCACCATATTATAAATGATCCATAATATTAAGCCAGTGTATAATTAAACCTTTTTTTTCTTTAAAAAAATTGCAAGTACGTACAAAGACAGAATAGACTTTCTCTTGTAGATTTCTTTCTTGTGGCACACGTGACTTTTGTTTCGATATCCAGAACAGAACTATCGTCTAAACTTATCTCCTGGGAGGTCCGGCGAGGATACAGTTTTAGGGCTGAGCCTTCTTCTGTGATTTCATCGCGGGTCGTTCGTCCTTGGGTTATGACTACGATGATGTGGTTGCTTCTGATACTTTCTTGTATTATTGCAGGGTATTCAATGTCGATGGCTTATTCTGTCTGTCCTGTGCTTTTTTGTGAAGCGGAGCTATCCGCCTGATTAGGGGGTGGCCCTTCGCATTCTCCCGCCTGAATAACACTGTGGTCAGTCTGAAGATAAAGGCGTCTAGGTTCTCCCATTGCAGATCGCGAATAGTTGTGGCGTTTCTAGCAAAACAAGAAACGTTTGTGATGGTTCTAAGACTCGGGCGTTCTTGAATTCTAAGGCGTTTCCTTTTCGGAAACGGAAGCGCACCAGGCTAGTGCCGCATATGTGAGGCGGAATATAATATAAATTTGGTAGACCCCGAGCGTCGTCCTTAGGGGTAGCGAGGATGTCAGAACTGGTTTCAGAATAGCTCGTGTCGCCTTCGCTCGTCCCACGACGTAATCGACATTTTAACAAACGACAGATACTTAGCGTGCCTTAATCGTGGTACATCTTGCTGTGTAGGTGTAGAAACGGTGAATATGTGTTTGATCCCGTGTGAGAACTATCATCTGCCGCTCGCATAAAATTCAAGGTGTAAAAATTTCTGGAATTCAATTTAATTTGGAATGATGGCACCAGTAACATTAAAATGATAGAGGAAGAAGCGAGGTATGTTATTTTTTAAATTTGTTTGTTTGCTAGTGATAAGATTTTAATGTGTACGTTCTGTGCATAGATGAGTTCTACGCTGTTTTATTTGTTACTATTAGTTTATTCGTGATATTCTTAAAGAATTATAGATAGTTCCAGATATTTCTTTATTGTTTGAAAGTAGTCTTTTTTGTAAAGATTATAATATTAATATGAATTAACTTGTTAATTTAAAATTTAATAATAAAACACCTTAGAATGAAGGAAATTTTACGTCAAAGAGCATTTCCATTTTTCCTGTGCTGCGTTTTCTACTTCTATCGATATTAAATATCAATACATTCTTTAGTAAATTTTATTACCTTCTCCGATACGAGTATGAAGTAGGCGATTCTGTCGCACCCTCACTTTGATAAGATTTCATAGCGACATTTCTTTGACGGATCTAAACGTAACAAAATTACTTTGGCATCGTGTGTAAACATTTTTTCATTCCATTTCAAACAACTTGAGGTAACATTAAATTCGTCAAAGAATACGGTGAAAACGTTTAACGTCTCTTTTGATGTCGTGTTGACTCGCTCTTTCATGTCAACATTCGTTCGACTCTCGTAAGTATTATATTTCGATGGTCTTAAAATTAATGGGTATTTGTTTTTTTTTTCAACGAGCGAAAAGAAGGGGACTTTTATTTGTAATCTCGCTTTTAATTTTCCCGTAGTACTCTTAAATTGTTTATGGGCATTCTAATACATACTTAAAAATACCAGCTGTGCCCGTGGTTCCGCTCCCTTTTATTACGCAATAGCTATTTTCGCCTCGTAATCTTATTTTTCTAATATTTTATGAGTTTTTAAAACATCGTTGATAATTATTACAGACTATTAATTTTGGAACAAACTATATCTTAATATATATATTTCTTGTGTGCGTGTGTATGTGACTGAACTCCTCCTAAACGACTGGACCGATTTTGATGAAATTTTGTGTGCGTGTTCGAGTGGATCCGAGAATGGTTTAGATTCACAATTGGACCCGGTAGGTGGCGCTGCGGTCGACTTTTAGGATTTTTTTGTTTTCAAGGCAGGACAACGTCCGCCCGGTCCGCTAGTCTTCTGTAAAATGTCATTCCACAACTACAGAATTACAGATCTTATTACGTACTTTGATTACCTTAAAAACATATTAATTGTAAATTTATTTTATACTCAATTAAACGAGGAATTAATTATGTAAGCATTTCGTGTATAAAATTTATAAAAAAAATAGTCAAATTATTTTTACATACGTACAGAAAAAAAATCAAGTGAAGGTCGTGATCAGTGTGTATTAACTAACACCTTTGTGTTAGTTAAGCATCAGAAAATTTTGAAATAAAAATGAATTGTCAGCGTGCATGAAACAAAGGTACAGGTTTATTAACATAAATAAAATTAGTTAAGATAGTATTTATGTTACATGACTATTTTTGAATCTGTATGTATTAAGTTGACTTATTTTATACTTTGTAATAATCTTCTATCTTAAGACCATGACCATTCGATGCGGAATTTTTCGTAAGTGATTCTATGTTACTTCTTTTTCGGATTTCATAATTCCTTTATTTAAATTAAAATGGCATTGTCTGCTAGTTTATTATAAATTTCTACAGATGTTCTTGAAGTGAAACTTCTTATGGCACGGTAGGGAAAATTTTACGGTACTAGTTACGTGTTAAACATAAGGTAGGTATATATTTGTGTGTATGTGTAAATATGTACAAGTGTCTATCCGGGTCTAGTAGTATACCAAAATTAGTAAATGTTTAGATAATAACTTATACTATGGGACTTCGTATAGTATATATTTTATAGGCATTTTCATATATATACCGGGTGACTGTTTAAACAATTGCAGTATTCTAGTTTATGACATATCATGGTCACATTTAACGTATAAAATAATAATATAATAACATATAAAATAAAAATACTAATAAACAACCAAGAAAACTTAATTTAAAGTTTGTTCTAAGACTTTCAAAAATATAACTACAAACGTGTAAATATAATAATAAACCTAAGAGCAATGACCTGTGCCAAAAGCTACAATGGGCGACCCGGAGTTAATAACTTTCGATAGTAAAACGCATAATAAACCCTTTTCTTTTGTTCCTGACGTTCCCACGTTACTTTCAAATGAATATGAAATCACCCGACGGTCATTAACACTGTGCTTTAACATAGACGCGTAGAGAATTGTGTATAATTTTTGTATTTTGCTAGATAATTAGGTCCAATATTAAGCACCTATTTTTTTAATTGATTTAGAACGAAAATCGAGTGCAGAGTGTCCTCCAGAAATATTGCTACCGCCTTAACAGTCACCTGGTATATCTAATTTATTATATATTAGATAATAAGCCAAGAAAGTTTTACTTTCTCTGCGTGTACACACTAATACACACTTATCAACTTTTCACTTCACTTTTCAAACTATCACGAGAATTTTAATATGTGTCCAAAAATAAAAGGTTTTATTTTAGTCCTATAAAATCATTCTTTAATGTATGGTTTAATTAATAATCCTTTTAAACTTGGCTTATATTAAACGATATTGCCGGCGTCGCTGATTATATATCATTTTACGACAAACCGCAATCCACAACGCATTTAGCGGCTTGGCTACGAGATCGCTATAAACAATAATTCCTTTGATTACAATTTTTACACAATTTGTGACGATATATTCGATATATCGCACTGCTATTACAAAACCATCGTAACTCGAAAATTGCGTCAATTGAGATTTTAATACAAAAAGTGATAACCTAACACTCAGTAAAACAGTTTTAAAAATATCTCTAAACTGAAGCGAGACATAGCGCTCTTATCAACTTTTAATGAACTACTAACGACTTCTATCCCCCACCAATATTGCATTATTTTTAGTTTCAAGAAATAGCGATCGATCAGGTGAAGATGTGTCACTATATCATGTAGATTACACTATAAAGCAAAGAACTTTTGTTAGTCTAATTTTCAATAAAAAATGCATAGTTTCAAAAACTTTCAGTATATAGCGAGAAATCAGTTTTTTAAGGATTCTGAAAAAAGTGATGTTTTGAGTTACGACAGTATTGTAATAGCAGTGCGATATCATAGTTTAACAAACAACATCTCGTAATTCGAATAGTTTTACTTTTAAATTTCATTGAATAAATATTCTCATGACGCGTCAATCTACTATACCATATACACATATATTATAGATTAGCTCTGCCCGCGACTTTGTCCACGTGGAACTTAGGATACAGTCTTTCGTTTATTGTGGCTGACATATTATTCATGCATTGTATTATTTAATATCCTTGTTTTTGTATAAGATTGACATGCATTTACTTACTTATTCTTCTCTCGTACTTAATTCGCCATTATTCAAATAACAATAGCTTTTTATAGAATGGACCAATTTTAGTGAAACAAAGACTACACGTTATTCGAGGATATGCTTTATTTCTTAGTCAGATTTATTCGTGAACGTAGTACCTTAGCAGTGATGCGTGTCTAAACAAAGCGACTGATAAACAAACAGACATTTCTAAAAATGATTGAAATGCATTTTATTACTCATTCCTAGACACCTGCATCAATTTTTTTCACTAAAATTGAGTGATTCCAGACCTCATAAAAAGTAATATAAGTTTTTTAACCGCCTTCGGCCGCAGTGGAATATCCGAAATGCTTGAACTGATTTTCACGGGATTTTCATTGGCAGATAACTAACTTATGAGATATTTTATGTTAAGCTAGCAGGCTCGGCAGACACTTTCCCGCCCTGATAATAAAAAGAAAACCTTGACAAATTATACCTCAACCTTCCGCATGAACCGTTCTACCTACTGGTGAAAACGGCATGAAAATCCGTTCTGTAGTTTTTGACTTTATCGCGAATAGATAAACAGACAGATCAGAGGACTTTGTTTTACACTCTGTAGTGATGAATTGTTACCTGTGCATTCGTACGTGTGAAATTGATCAAAAATAATTTGTTTACTGTAAACAAGTGCGTGAGACGTGCGCTGTACTGGACTCTAAGAATAAATGTATGTAATTTGAATTACATTATCATTTTGGTCAATTTGGTGGCAATTTTGTTTTATTTACCGCGTTTGCATCTACATAATTAAGTAATTATAGCAACGTATAAGAATAACATAATTATATCGACAAGATAGGCATGTTATATCTATATAATAATACATTTAACATATATTGTTCGATAATGTATAGTTTAAAAATTTTCATTACTTTCTTATATAGTGTTAGTGAGCACTGAGGGTGGTATATAGTAGGTTAAAGTTCCAGGTATGTTGCTGATGATAAATCCCATCCCATTCGATATACTATTAGTATTCATATATCTAATGTACACGTTATATGTTACAGTTAGCATGCGTGTCGTAGTTACAAATGTTTTTGAAAAAGTATTTCTGTAATGTGCATACCTACTTACAACTTTACATTTCTTTAATATATTTTAAAAAAACGCGTGCTGAGACGCGGGTGACAGCTAATTATATGTATAAAATTATAGAAGAACATAACTTATACATAATAATAACACAGTTTATAAAGATAATATTTAAACTGGCTGAAATATAACGGTATAACTAAGATAACGGTGAGATGGAATAAAGTCTGCCACTGTAAGTTTATTTACCCTGTTAAAAGTCTATGTAATCTTTCATATACACTTTCTATTTATTTAATTAACTAATTTACAATAATTTCTACCACATAACTATAACATATTAACCATATAATCCTATCTCAAATGCAATGAACGTTGCAAATTTAATTAAAATTGTTTGAAATAATGCTATATAATAAAAATATTGTTCAAAATTATAAATTACATCATGAAATTAACAGTTTTAATTATTTATCGCAAACTTTATGATCCATGGACCACAACTTTAAATACAGTGTATGCCGGTGACATTTGACAGAAAGAATATATCACATTTGATTTTACTATATGAAAACTGTAACGGTGTCTGTTTAATGTATGCTATTTGCAATTTGTACTAAGATTTTTATTATAAAACAGCTGTTTCTGTAACATAAACTAATGAAAGAAGATCCATTTTAAAGGCAGGAGGAACTTCGTAAAATCCACTTTGGTTCTATAGTATCACCCATAGGAGGTAACGAAGTAAACTGTTGCAGATTATACTGCAACTTATAGCCGACTTTGTTTCAGCTTCAGAAGATCAAATATCACGTACAACTGTGGCCTGTTTGAAGGACTTTCGACCATATCCGTGCAGGTAGTCGAGATCATTTGTGCATCTGTGGCTTTATCGACTCCATATCGCATTTCCTAGTACATCTCATCGTCTATTCACACGAAAAAAGAATATAATCAAGGCGCATTTTTGATAAGCTCGCATGTATAAAGTTAACTTCTTGAACATATCGTGTTTTCCACTATATTCAATAAAATACAGTCCCAATTTAATCTGAGATTGTGCCCGTATGTGAAATTGTTTATAACCATAGGCTATACGAGAATGTGCCGTTCATTTTTTCTGGCACAGAATTTGCGTGCGTGCGAATAATTTGCATCCGGTGCTAGTGTCACTGGGCCGGATTCAAAACTCACTGTGGGTATCAGAGGGGCTTCAATAGATTATAAAATGGTTTTATGACAATCGAGGTAGTGCTACACTAAAGATAAAGAACATATACATTAAAATAGACTTAAAATTAAATACATGTTTTGTAATAATAATTTGTTAAAATTTAGCAAAATTGAAATATAAACATTCTTAATCCCGTATTGGTGATAAATATAGTTTAAATAGATAGATTAATTAAAGAAATGGTATTTTGTTGTGAACTGGACTATGTAGTCTTTTATGTTTAAATTCGTGCATCACTTAATTTGATACAAATAAAATCGAACAACACGATTAAGTTCAAGATAGACTAAATTATTAATTTGTACGATCACTTCATTTAATAGAAGAAATCTTATAAGAAATATAAATCTTACATGACCACGTATGCTTTATACCTGCTCCTTTTACAGTTGCGTGAAAACGAAGTATTAAAAATCTTTATGTATAGAAATCAATCTTTGTATGTTTGTCTGCTATGCATGCCGAAACTACTGAATAGATTGTGATAATAATTTAGGGAGGTATTCTGGTGACGCTCGAGAGTGTTCCTGGCTCAAAAAATCTATATATATTTATTAAGGCGTGCCAAAAAAAGTCGAAATTTTCTTTTTCGTGCTCTCACCCCAAAATATCATAGGATATATCCAAACAAAAATTATGCTCAAAGGACAGCTCTTAATTTCAATTTTAAGAGGTTCTCCAACGAACTTTAAATCTTCCCATATAAATAACATAGGGAAATTTTTTTGAACATTTTTGTCACTTGCAAACTGTGAAGAAATTTTATTTTGTAAAAATGAATAGATAGGTCTCATTAAGCGATAAATTATCAACAAAAAATTCATTGAGTTAAATTTCTATGGATCCTTCAAATTTGATTTTTTAATAATTTTGCGTCTTTTATCTTTAGCGGCTAAACTATAAAGATAAAATAAAAACTTAAATGGCAACTTTGTAAAGTATGAGATAAAGTTTACTTTTTACAGCATGTTAATTGATGGAGTTGGTTAGAACATAAAAACTTTAAGCCGGTAAAATTATTGTGTTGTTGCGAGGATAGTAAATGGGCCGCGGAGGTGAGGGTAAAAGAAGCAACCCAGGGGATACCGGAAGACATTTCTTGCCAATATATATAGGATAGTTTGGATTCATAATTAGACCCGACAGGGGTCCCTATAATCGGGTTCTAAGGTTTTTTAAATTTTTCGCATTTGGTAATAAAATCGGAACAGTTAATAACCGATTTGGCGCAGACGAAGTTGCGTGGGTCAGCTAGTCTATATCTATACATATAATAAAAATGAAGTGTCTATATGTAATATCAAAATAACAATTTTTTAATGACTGAGTATGAAAGTATACACGCTACTGATAACAAAAATGCAATTTTTAAATTTTTTGTCCCGGGTAATCTTCTAAACAGCTAGACCGATTAAATTTCACTGAAAGTTAGCTAAAATTACAGCGGGTTACTTAGGCTACTCCAATTTAAACTAGGTGTTAACCGTGGCTTCGTCTGCAGTACTATCTCCAAAACGCTTGAACCGATTTCCACGGGACTTTCATTGACAGACGGCTGACCTTATAAAAAGCAATTTAAGTAATTTTAATTTATACTAGCAGTTAACCGTGACTTCGCCCGCAGTGCTATCTCCAAAACGGTTAGACTGATCTTCACGAAACTTTCATTGGCAGATAGCTGACCTTATAAAAAGTAATTTAAGCAATTGTTTCATTTATGTTTCATGTTTCATTTACCGCGCTTTCATCTACATAACTTAATAACCATAGTAATATATAAGAAGATTGTATCGAGTTCAATGAGCACTATTTAAATTGTCAAATATTAAAAACTGCTTACAAAGATATAAAGTTTTATATCTTGTTTTATATTTATGCAAGATAGATGCAAGAAGAATAATTTTGAAGATAGAAGGGATTTTTCTAATAAGATATTAGACCATGAACGTATTACTTATTGACAATATGGGGATATTATATCATTATTATAACATCTTTAAGTCATTGTATAATTAGTTCCTTATACAGTATAAGTGAGCACTGAGATAATTATATGATGGGTTAAGGTCCCAAATATGTTACTGATGACTTCTACTGATTTGGCACACTACTAGTATTTATATATCTAATGTATACGTTACATGTTACAGTAAGTGGCGTGCGTGTCGTACTTACAATTCTTTTTAACGAGCATTTCTATAATTGTACGTGGTCTCACAATTTTATATTTCTTTAATACAATTTTAAAAAACGCGTACGGAGCTGCGGGTACAGCTAGTATATTATAAAAATATTGTTTAGTTGGAGTTGCGATCCTTTAAAAAAAACTGCGGTACAGCCCTGACCATTGAGCCATTGTGTTATTATTTTTATGACTGTCTGTTCACGTTGGTGGGCAGCAGAAACTGTTTTGTAGCAATCCACGAAGAGTCCGCGTTAGGGCATTCTTTTTGTGCATGTTTGTTTTTAGCTTTTATTATGTACTATCTTCTGCATCATTTTATTCATTGACAGATTTATAGAATTTTTATTCATTACTACATTTATACGTTATTTTTTATACTTTATCGGTGTTATTACAAAAAAGTTAAATACGTATTAAAAAGGCTATTTAAAAAGGTATCATATTAAATGAACCGCGGTCGCTGAATGTTCGCCATCTTGCTCTTTTGTCTCGCTTTGGTTACGTTAGGTTAGACTTGCGAAAAAGGATAACACAAACTTGCCCCGGGTGAGTGCGGTGCGTTTAATTCGAAACCTATTTAAACCAAATATTTGACTTTTTTTGTAATAACACCGTATAGGTTTTCGGCATCTGCTTACTGTCTTATTTGATTTCATATGCCACTGGTGTGACGTGGCTGACGTGGTCTAAAATGGTAATACGGTAAACCTAGATAAGGATTAGATGTCAACCACGATTGCTTAAAAACAGCTATAGGTAATGGCAGTTAGTCAGCTTGGCACTTAAAGAAGCTCTGCCACCAGGCTATGGTTTTATCACGATGTCTTCCTTCACCGTGGGTTCTAGTTCATTGCAGGATACAGTTATACTGATTGAACTGGTATCTCAATACGCTATCACTGAGCTACCATTGCTTATCTGTTATGATTTCTAATGAATAACGGTGGCTGGATTTGCCTTGAAATCAATTTAAAAGTAATTAATGTTGAATGAATGATGAATCAGAAAGTGAAAGTTTTTGACGTTTATGGTATGAATTTCATTTTTATGATTTACATGTATGAAAAGTATTAATATGCATATAAAGAATTGTGCCGTCGTAGGACGCCTGGTAAATGTGAAATATAGATATTATTTTATACAGGTATATATAAAAGGATAGGTTACGACAGGAAATAAATATGACATAATTAAAAATAAAATAGGAAGAATTTTTACCAAAAAAAGACGACTTTACAGATTTATATTAATTGAAAATATATAAGTAAAAAAATAAAATCATAGTGTGGCGACGCATGCCGCCATGTCGCCACGCCGACAATCAGTTTGACCCGCCGCTGTAGAGGTTTCACATCAGAAAATATGTATAAATTTTATACGTAAGTTCCACTATCGTCTCCCCTAAAAGGTAATAACCTCATATTACCCTTTCCGTGCTAAGGGCGGGAGGCGTAAGGGCGGCAATTAACTACGTAGCATCGCTTTGATGTTACTCAAGCATCGACTCATACGTATTCTGCTAGATGCGTAGTTCCCTAATGAAAACATGGTCACCAGGTAACAGGCAATTATTTAAACATTAAACATTTTTTTTTATTACAGTGAAGGGAATTTATTATAGTAACACCCGTTCATTACGAACCTCTAGTGATGGTAAAATAAATGGCAATGGTAATGGTAAAAAAAATACATATATATATGTATTTATTCTATTATAGTATTGTATACATGTATATATTTATTTATCCATTTTCTTCTGTTTTATTTATATAGGCACTACCTACAAAAGTTTTTGCTTAACATCAATACTGCTGGTTAGTTGGAAGAAAATGCGTCATGGCATTAAGCTCGCCAGTGTACAAATCAAAAGTGCAATAAAGAATTCATTCATTCATTCATTCATGGTAGGGTTTTTTCTGACTAGCTACAACCCTTTAGTTGAAAATGTTGTTTCTAGCAGCACCCCAGACACAAAACGTCGCTAGGTCTAGCGCGTCTTCCATCTTAGACGAATTATCATTTAACGCCAGGTTAGATTGTGTTCAAACGGTTAATCTTTTTTTTAGAAATTATGCCTTATTCCATACTAGCGGGCACGGCTAACGTTATACCGGCCTGATTATGAAAAAATCTTTGACAAATTATATACTAAAACGTTCTCCATCAATCACTCTATCCACAGGTGAAAACCGCATGAAAATCCGTTCGGTAGTTTTTGAGTTTATCGCGAACAGACAGACGCGGTAGAGCACTTTGTTTTATACTATGTAATGATGATTATAGTTATTGTCATAACTTAGCTTTCTATTTATTAGGACAAGCGAAGAGAATCTTTAATACTTAGGTAACAGTTGTTATTATGAAAATAGAATAGTCTTAATTATTAAAAAAAAAAACGAATTCGACACATGTGATTGATTTTAAGATATTTTTAAGATCTCAATTATTTTTATACAAAATAGTATATTAATATGTTAAAATTATATTTTTTAAGAAAACACTACGTACTTTGCAATCTGTACTTACTTACGTCTGTACGTACTTCACAATTGAATCTTTTGTCAAGTATTCATCTAAATTGCTTATAGGTGCTGTGCAGTATTTATGTAAGCATAACTAATAACTGTGATTGTTAAAAATAGTGGACGTCAGAACTATTCCTTGTTTACTTCACATTTGTAGGTGGTAGAGCCACGCTGAAGCTTTTATTGGTTTCAGCACGAATGGTTCGGCTCACCCGGGGTAGTACCACCCTCTCATAGAAAACCAACGCGAAGTAACAGTGCTTGCATTGTTACATTTCGTTAGGTCAGTGAGAGCGCCGGAGGCCCACCTCTCCTCTCATCTTCCCCCTCCCTCCCTTTCCCCCAAACACAGGCTAGCAACGCACTTTCGACTCCCCTGGTGTTGTTAGTGTCTATGGACGGTGCTGATCACTTAACATCAGGTTAACAATCAACTCGTTCGTTTGTTCGTTCGTTCATTAAAAAAAAAACATTGAAAGAACCAACCTTAAATGTCAGAACTCGCTAACCTGTTAATAATGTTATTGATTGGTGAATAATGATTGCTAATAATGAAATTAATTATATAACAAATAAAATATTGTGTCACGTTTATCAACTTAACAAATAAAATATACTCGCGAGGTATGGTTTGATTTGCTTATACACAGAAATACATAATAAAATAAAGTGAGTCCCTTATTATTATTTATATACAAACTTATTATTACTTACATAAAATACACGTGGAATGGTTGGAGTATAATATGATGCCTTGACATCAGTAAAGGTTGACTAGTCTAGTGAATGCATCAAGATACAACCCCGGGGGATAATTAGCAACGCTGACTCTCAGAGAACTAATTAGGACGTAGGTTAACATGAATGCAGGATACGTGTTAATTACGTCTAGCTTACAAAATTCTGCATACATCACGAATATGCAACTCTTTAAATTAGGTTTTAATTTGTAAGGGTTTATAATATAAATTTAAAATGCTAATAGATTCTTGTCATATTATGTGGTAGGAGTTTAGATCAGATGTATTAATTAATAGTCAATTTCTTTTAACCCTTATCCCACTTAAATAATATCGGCACAAAAAGTTTTCTTTTTCCAATTCCTTCTGTCAGAAGTCATCTCTGTATTCACACTTTTTGTAGACATATAATCCGCATCACCGATCCACACCTTCTTAGTCTTTTCTCTATTTCTATAGCAACCCATTTTCATTTTTAATACTCTTATATTTATATGAAGCGTCACTACTCAACATGATGATATATCATGCTAACGAATTATTTTTCGAGCTCTCAATGACTGACTCTATTTTCAATTTCATTATCATACTCATTACCAATTCTAACCATTCTAGTTACACCACAATCTATCTATCTTAACAATTAAATCTCTGCCATGTATAATTTTCTTTTATCCATCTCTTTCACATTCCGAAATTCGGAATTATCTAAATATATACATATCCCGTGGCATGATGTTTGTACACGAAGAACTCCGAAACTACTTTAGCGATCTTCATGAAACGTTTGCATTTATGTATAATTTGTTTCAACTTGAGAGATAGGATAATTTATATTTCGATTAATGGCCTCAATATTTTTTAATACCAAATTAAATGATTGTCAATGTTGATTATTGTTATTAATGGTAAGTTCCATTAGTCTCCAACAGATGGCGCATTAAATTAGTTTGTTGACAGAAAACTGTAGGACCGACTGTTATAGATATCTCACAGATAGCGCCACGCTTTAGTTTTGATTTTTTTTTTAACTCCGGTTTATATTATGGTGCACGTATTTTATTCAATTGAACATGTAATAACTGAGCCACAACAACACGAACGAATTATAAGATTTAGGGAGAGGTGTACGAATTAGTAGATTTAATGGTAATTTATCGGTGCATCATTTGATTTAATGCTACAAAGATACGTTGCGGATTACCTACATATTCTGAGAAATAAAAGTTCCGTAAAATGTATTAACTATCTTAACTTTTATTTCTTAACAAAATGACTCTTCGAATCTTCTATATAGTTCCCTAAATAATACGTAGCATAATAAAAATCTGTAGACACAACCATAAGCTACTTTCTCAAGTGAATGGCCCGCGGAGTACAAAAGGAGGACTAATGTGCTACTAACTATCAATAGGGAGAGAATTTATAGCCGTATCCCCTCTTCGAGAAGAAAATATTGGTCTTACGAAGTATCTAGACGTGGCTTCTGAATGTCGCCTTTTGTGGCGCATAGGGTTATTTGTGAGGTGGCGTTTGATGTAAAATACAAGAAAAAGCAGATAGACCATTAAAATTATTTTAATAAATAGATGTTGCTTATCTTATTGTCATAGATAGCTATAGCAATATCAAAAGGCCTTCTATTAAAGCAATTGAATAGCATTTAGAATGTTCCAATATTAAAATATTGTACGGTTGCTATTTTCTGGCCTTAGTAAGTACTGCCAAGCGTCATTAGATGTTTTCATATAAAGCTATTGCTAAACATTACTTTCTTTAAAACATTTTGTCACTTAAGCACGATCTGTATTGTTTGCAGGAATTTGAAAAAATTGCCTTGGGCTAAAAACTGAATTAACTTGTGAACATTTCGTGCCAATATTTGTCATAATATGTGAATTATTAAGACAAAACTGCATCGATCAACTTAAGTCTTTAAACGGAAGCCGATGTTCGCTTAAGGACAATTTCGTAAAAGTCGTTCAAAATTGGTTGTTGCGCCAAAAATATCCATGTTGCGCATGAACTGATAAAAGAAAATCGTCACGTGATATATCGTGAGATCGATATCTCTTTGGTTATCAATATGATAAGCATCAATTATATATTGCATGAACATTTGGTTGTGAAAAAGAGCATTGGATTCCGCATAATTTGACAAGCGCTCAAAAGGAGGCTTGTGTCAATTGGGTAAGGAGATGTTGAAAAAATATGTTTAAGATGCATCGAAGGCCGTGTATAGCACCTATGCAGGTGGTGAATCCTGGATATATGCTTATAGCCTCGAAATAAAACAGCAAGCGACTGTATGAGACTTTCAAGGCGAGCTAAATCCTACAAAAATTGTTTGCGAAAGATACATAAGCGAATGGTTGCCTGTTTCTTTGGCATGACCGCTCACGTGGCGACAGTAACGTCAGCGCAGCATACTACGGTCAATTGTAAACGGTACATGACTAGTTGATTTCCAGAAATTATCGCAAAAATTCGAAAACATGCAATGAATGCCAGAATGACATTACGTCACATCGACTCAGACGAAGAAATTTTTAACCAGACAAAACATTGATGGGTCATCCGCCATACAATGCTTATTTGGCACATAATTACTTATTTTTTTATTTCCGTACATCGAAAATAAATTACGTGGTCAACAATTTTCGACACCCGAAGAAGCGATTGATGTGATAAAAAAAACGCACGTTTTGAAATTACCTCAATCAGAATGGAATAAGTATTTCGAAATTTGTTTGAAGCGTATACAAAAATATATTGATCGTTTTGTTAATATTTTGAAAAACAATAAAACCGATTAATTATTTATAAAAAAAATAATAATCAAATTGGTTTTCCTTCCATATGTTTTAATTTCAATTAATAACATTTTCGAATTAATATAGTTTGCCTAAATTAGAATATAAATATATGTTTTATAGAAATATTTTCATATAATACTAGCGGGCCCGACAGACGTTGTCCTACCCTGATAATAAAAAACCTTGACAAAATTAGATACCTAAACCTTCCTCATAAATCTCCGTATCTACTGGTGAAAACAGCATGAAAATCCGTTCAGTAGTTTATGAGTTTATCGGGAACAGACATACAAACAGACGTGGCAGAGGACTTTGTTTTATATTATGTAATGATTTCATTAAAAGACCGCCAACGCACTCGCGACTCTCCTCGTGTTTTTAGTGTCTATGGACGGCGGCCATCACTTACCATCAGGTTACTCACCTGTTCGTTTGCACCCTATAACATAAAAAATAATTTCCAAGATATATATTTCGTGTGGGTATTAATTGATACATTTATTTCTAACAATTCCACCGAATAGCTTATACCTTGGGCAGATGACTATAAAAAGTTTGTCGTCGCCTTGTAAACACGGCCTCTTGGCAAAACGCGAAGGAACAAGTCAGCCTCCGTTTGTCAATTTGTTTATAATATATCAAAGTTTTTTGCATGCCTACTTTTTACCAATAATTTATTCTCCATTTTTTTTAAAGTTTTTTCTTAATATTATCAGTGATTTATTTCTATGGAAGTATTATACAATTATGTTCAAATTAAATATAGCTATTATATATTTTTTATGTTCGAACCATTGTGTTATTTTCCTCCTTTTATCTCGCATCTGGGATTACGTTCAGAGTTACTCGATGGAACTGTTCTTCAGGTTTTGATATACTATATGCGCATTGCGTGAATTATATATCTTAGTAGAAAACCATTATATACACATGTCACTTCACAACCAACCACTAGCGAACCATACCGCTGTTTACAATGAATCGTTAGCCGCTGATTCTTGTAACCATTTTAGTAATAACAATAATAAGCAACAAATATTAACTCTTTGATACTACTATTTCTTTCTTCAGTAGTCAATTAAAATGATGGTTAAGTTAATAAAATTAATAAAAACCTTCTTTAAGGTTTTAGGGTTACTTAGAAATTCAAGCTTAGAATTCAACTTAACTATATGCCAAGTAAAGCACAATTAAAACAGAGTATATATAAATATCATCCCAGTTTATGATTTAAAATAAAAACATTGTAATACTAATGTATTTTATGAATAAACAAGTCAATAATTTTTTATTCGTCGATTGATGTATGTATATTATTATAAAAATATATGTTTTTGTAATTGTTATTATAAAAGCTCAATTTGTTGTCATAAATGATGATACTAGAGGACATCATAAATGTTGTAAGTGCGAGTTGATAACCAAATAATAGGAATATATTTATTATAGTTTTAACACAAAATTTTGCTATGACTTCGTTAATGTGTTTCTATTCCACCTAACTTTAAATATACTTGATTACTCTGAAAGTTTTTTTTTGAACTATTTAGTACTACTTTACATAATGCCACTAATCAGCTTCGTCAGATGATGTGGCGTCTGCAGAAAACAGTGGAAGTAGGTAGTAAGCATACCAAGAGTATCAAAGTAGCCAAATTTTGGTTTACACTGTTTCCAGCTAAGTAACCCTATACATACTATGTAAATCTATGTATATCTATTTCATTCATTTGATAACTTTCGATATATCTAACCAGCCATAGAAGATTCTATGGCAGAAGTATTAGCGGTAGTCATAGTTGAGAATTCATTCCATGGTAAATAACAATAGTCTTTGATAATATCAAATAGGTATTATATGACGACAGGCAGCAGTAATCCAATGAACCCGATCACACGTTCAACTCGATACCGGTCGTGGAACTCGGCGTGATCGAAGCGACATCTACACTGTATGATCCGTGTTGATTGTGTACAAAATGATTGGATTGCTATGGTATGTACTGTCTTTGTAAGGTTATGAACAGACGAGCTCAATAAAAACTGTAGCAGTTTTTTGTCCACATTTCACTGAGCGTTTTGTATTGATTCTTTTGATAAAATAATACAAGAGTGGAAAAATATAATATAAATATTTATCATAGTTCTTGATTATCGGTCAAACGGTGTTGGAATTTGTCGACGTAAGATTTTTGTTTTATTAACGAGGGCTATTCTCTAATGATACCCACCTTCCCGTGGGAGAGAGTGGGTTATATCCAACTCGCATGGACTAAAGCCCCACGGTGTATCGTCCGCCGCATGGTAGGAGCGGTAAGAGACCGGTTCAGCTAGCAACCTTGAACCGTCCCTGCGGCAGCTCGGAAAATGGTCGCAGGGCTCCGTCATTACAGAGAGGCAGGCTAGGTACACTACCAGTCACCTTCCCTCGTCAACCGGGTCTGTGCAATGAGGAGATGGGCCTTCCTCGCTCGGCAGCGATAAATCCCCTCCTACCACCGCAGCCAGAGTGCGACGCTGCTCCTCTCACGCAGCACACTCAGACAGAGTGATATTTCATCTGAGTTCCCGCCCTGATACGGACGCCACTTATTCTTCAGTTTAAGCCCCAGGAAGTCTTGTTTAATATCTTAACTCCAATATCAGACAACTTAGAAATGTAGTAATTTGGGTATAAGTCGAGCTACGCTATTTCGTGTGTGCCCATCCTTACACAACAAGTAATTTTGCCTATTCTATTCACATCGCTGTTAAGGTTTTGGTATTAAAGTTGAAATTTGATTGATTGCGCTGCAAATAATGTTCGCTGATTATAAATACGTGCATGATTAATCGAAATCGAATTAAGCGAACAAAGCGTTGCAATGCAATCTGTAAATGCAAAATATTCATAAATATTTTTCCTACTCGTTGTTATGAAGTCAATATACGCGATGTTTGTATATATTTCAGGATTATTTTAATATTAACCATTGTACGCACAACATAGAATTATGTTACAGTTGGGTTATAAAAATATATTATTCATAATGGTATGGGGAAAGGATTGTCCATAAGTAAGAAATCAATTGTCTGATAAATTCTCAATCTTAGATGGCTATAATGGTTAATATTAAAGGAGAAAAGACTAGAACCCTTAGATCCTATATCAATCAATATTTACACATAAGCAATAATATTTTAAATTTAAATCAATATGATTCATTTAATATTACAATACATTCTATTTCTCTGTATTTCATTTAGAAAGTAAGCTATTAAACATTAGTTTATTTGAATTTGGAATTAATTCAAAGAAATAAATCAGAACAAACAAAAGCTTCTCCGGTCTGGTGAGTTTATTCGAATCATGGAATAAATTATTTTTTATAGCATCCACAAACTAATGTTAAGCGAACATTTTTAACGTAACGTGAAATTGTTGGATAATAATTTTGAAATCACTTTCCATTTCATTTTTGTTAGTTTAATACTGAATTTTTTGTCATGTTCATTATTGAGTATTAATAATATTTATTGATGCTAGATTTAGGCTTCTGAATGCAAGTGACTAATATTGCTTCTATGCAAAGCTAACTTATACCGACCGACTGTTTAGTCGCCAGCAATATTATTACAGAATAACAATTACTCCATTATCGTTCTAAATCAATAAAAAAATAGGTGCTTAATATTTGACCTAATTATCTCAAGAAACGCAAAACTGATATACACTTAGCATCAGCTGATTTACGCAAAAACGAACTGGTGTAATAAATGAACTACGCCCTGTCGCACAGTCCGGCTCACCTCCCGCACCTCGGCTCGCGCCCCGGTTCCCATTCTTCGTCCGTCTGGTGTTCCCACGATAAGCAGTTACGTAATGATTAACCTTGAAAAGGCCCCTTTAAAGTTGTTCAAAGAAGCTAGGCCTGATTTTTTTAAGTTTAAAAGTATCATCGTTCCCATACTTTGAAAAGTCTTAGAACAAACTTTAACTAAGGTTCTTTTTGTTCTTTATTAGTATTTGTTTTGATATTATTATTTTATTTTAAAATATTTTAAAAATTCACATGGTATATCTCTTTTCGTTTATATACGAGTATGCGTACGTGAATCAAGAATAATATTTTGATAATGTATTTCGCTGCAATTTATAATCATATATATTAATACGTGAAGCCAAAACTTTGTATCCCTTTTTAAAAGAATTGCGTGAATGGATGAACGTGAAATTTGGCATAGTTAAAGTTTATATGGAGGAGAAGTGCAGAAAGCTATTTATTCTATATAAAATGCATTAGAAGTACATTAAATTAATTAAAATATGCATTACTCACATTACTGCTTCAATTTTACACAATATATACACATATGTAAATAAAAAAGACATTTCTCAAAATCCGTCTCAATCCGTCAATAACGGACTTCACAAAAGGTTGCGAAGGAGGTTGCTATGCTCAACTATATGTATTTTTTAACCGAGTTCGAAAAAGGAGGAGGTTACTACGTTCGGTTGTATGTATTTTTTTTATGTATGTTAATCGATATCTCCGCAAATTATGAACCGATTTTAATGATTCTTTTTTTATTTGAATTAGTTATATTCAGCGGTGGTCCCATATAAATTTGAAGAAAATATTCAACCCCTAAAGGGGTGAAATATCGTTTATTTGATTTTCACCCACTTCGTCTCTACGTATTTTCGTGAAATCGGAACCGATTTATTATACCCATTACAAACCAGATATATTTATGAACACTAAAAATGGGGAAATAAATTGTTTACAAAAAAAAATAAACCGCCTTCGATGTGAAAAACTAATAAGGCACTAAAAAGCGAAAAATAACTTAATTATTAAGTTAACCGAATTAAATAAAAAATATTGATATTTGAACTACCTAATAATATATTTGAAGTCGATGCCATTGATAAAAGAACCCTAATAAAGCTCAAACTTTAAAAATTCAATGAACTATGGTCGAATGTGGACCACTGGGCGCCCACTAGTATTAATAATTAGTTCAACTTGTTGTATCAATGAGCAAAAATTACCTTAAAGGTGACAATTGTTGACACTGGGATTATTTTAAAGTCTTTAATGTTGTCTTTATTTCTTTAGTTCTGAAGTGACGACTTATATAACTGATTTATATGTATATCTAAAGGTACTTTTTAATTTAAATATAAATGTTAGTAAGAACTATCTTTTAGGTTTACTTCAGCAATGTTATTAGAACGAAAGTTGACATAATAGTTGACGAAATAAACTTACAGTTGACGCAACAACGAAAAACTATCTTAGGTAGTGCACGGTGAAACGAATGGCGGAACGGTGTAGAAGGTAATATTGTTATATATGCTGTTACTCTCGAAAATGTTTACGAATGAAATACCTTTGCAACTTTAATACGCAACTTGGCGTAAGAGCCTCATAGGGAAATTTTGAGAGTCATTTAAAACTTATAATGAATTAAACTTAACAATTTACACCCACAGATGTTGTTAATAACAGGAAAAAATACTAAAATAATAAAATATAGTAAATATATGTAAGAGTTATTCGACTAATGTGCTTAACATAAAAATCTCAGGCGAATGGTGAAAGAGATTGTTATTAGTTAAATAGGCTTGTCACAAAAGACAATTGGTTATAAAGCTAAGATAAAATAAACTGAACTGAATGAATATTTACTAACTGCAAATAATATACTCGTTGCATATCAAAATGAGTTGATTCCAATTTTAGCCGTTTACAAAATTTTAAGTTTTTTTAAATCTATTTTTATACATGATAAATTTGGAGAGACCATAAAAAGGATCATCTTATGTTCGACATAATTTGGACTTTGTTCATACTACTATATAAAAACTAAGAACCTTAAAAAAATTAAAGATCTTATCTGAGCGATTAAAATTGAACTTGGTTTACTTTGAAATGAAGCGTCTCTATTAAGAAACATTCTTTAATTTAGAATGTGTACAAAAAGACGCAACAAATAAGTGCTACTTAGAATTAAATAGGTCCACGTGTTGACATAAGCATAACCATTCTGGAACTAATATATAGGTACATTCTGACAGGACCTATATCTACAGTCTCTCGTAGGCGGATAGACACTAAAAAGTTTAAATTTAATATATAAAAATTCTCGTGTCACAGTGTTTGTTGCCAAACTCCTCCGAAACAGCTGGACCGATTTCCATGAAAATTTTTATGCATATCGGGTAGGTCTGAGAATCGGACAACACCAATTTTTTGTGTACCTAAATGTTAAGGGTGACCCAGCCCAATTTTTTTTTTATTTTTCCTCAAAATTTTTTGTTTTTATTTTATTAAAAATACATACAACCCTAAATTTTCACCTTCCTAACCCCACCCTTTCATTTTTATTCGCAATTTTAGTATTTTTATATAAACAATATCCAAATAATTCAACGGTCGGATGTTGCTAAATGACAGATGGCGCTATGTCCGCATCATCGAAATTTCTTCCATATATGTCTATATTATTTCACTAAATCAACTAGGTATGTATTTAAGTGAGTCCCTGAATTGTTTGGTTTCACAATTGGAAATGGTGGGAGTCGCTATAATCGGGTTTTATGTTTTTTTTTAAGAAATTTCGAGTTTGGAAATACAATTGGAACCGGTAGGTAGCCGATTTCACGCAGACAATGTTGTGTGGGTCAACTAGTAATAATATAATATTTGAAATGCAGAACTATGTGGATATATGTAACTGTATATACGTATACCATAATATATACCTCGTACCTATTTTCAGTATAATACATGTTTTCCTTGCAATATTCGAATAATTTTTTGTGTATTTTGATACGTGGATCTTACAAATTCGAGTAACTACGACCAAGCCATAATAATTAAATTCTTCATTATTAACTCATATTTTAATAACGTTTCTTCACCTGTTAAGAAAAAATAATATTAATGTAAATAAATGTTCAATTACTGTTTTCATAAACGGAGGCCCACCTCCTTTCCCCCTATCCCTTCCCCTTTCTCCTTTACCTACCTCTCCCCCATACACAGGCTGGCAACGCACTTGCGACTCCCATGGTGTTGCTAGTGTCTATGGCCGGTGGTGATCGCTTAACAACAGGTGACCCAACTGTTCGTTTGCCTCCTTTTGACTTAAAAAAAAATAAGCGAGAATCCCTATGCTTAATTTTATTATTTATCTATGAGTATTTTAAATTTCCTTTATGATGGTAAGAGTAGGTAGTTGGAAATTCTAAATCCAATAATCAGGTTGTATTAAACGACCTTAATGGGAGTGTATCTCTTGAAAGCAAGTTACCGCAAGCTTGTGTGAGACAGTGTTCTCTCAACCACTTGTTTGCAAACTCTACTCATTTATGTATATATATGTACGTATATATACAACTATTATTAGATGAAACCCTGGTTTCAGGAGAATAGTGTTGTAGGTATTTGTATCTACTTTCGATTATGAAATGTAGTTTATATGTAACTGAAACAATGTTTGATGATATTATATAAGATGAGTGAAATTGATTTGTTTTTAATAATTGAAATATGACGTCATCCTAACGCCGATCATGCTGTCTTCTTTCTTTTTTTTCTTGTTTCGGTTCCGCAGAAGCACTTGCCAGTGTCAATGTTTTGTTTCGATGGAAATTATAACACATTTTACACAATAAGTGTCGTGTGAATAATTTCAATGTTCCAACAAGATGGTGACTCTCTTGTTAGAACTTACCAGAGAGTTTTTGTGGCATCTCAGACTTCATGCTCCGTGCTATTATTTTCCATTCACTTCACTTATGCACAATAAACAAACTATATTACATAAAACACCACCAATTTATACAATATAGAGCCAAGTAACACAAGAATATGAATAAAATATAAAATCCACTACATGACAGAGTAAAATCCCGCCAAAAACTCCAAATCACGCTGTCAAATATAATGTACAGTCCTCGTCAACCTTTTTGGTCGCTCTGAATATAATCTTAAGTTCGGGATTAATATTGTTTCATACAAAACAAAGTTAAAATATGATTATAGGAATCTAAAATTGGCATTTATGTATCCTTAAGTATCCTTAAATATCTATCGTAGGAATAGTGTGGTGATGTACCTGCTTTCTAGTCTAGGTGTTGAGCCGCAGTATTATTGATACTAAGTATCCAAGGCGCTGGTTGTTGTTTCCGTGTACAGCACGATTGCACGATAGGGTTCTTCGCGAATATTTAAGTTTTGGGGTTCGTAAAACCGTCAGAAAAAGATCGTGATATATAAATATATATATATATATATCATCACGCTAAGCAACAATGAAAAATGTTTTAAAATCGGGGCTTTTTTTCCTTTTGAGAGCTTCCGCTGCGTCTTAGCCCAAAATAACTATTCCACGCGTGCGAAGTCGCGGGCAGAAGCTATTGACTAATTATATTATCTATAATCTATACTAATATTATAAAGAGGTAAAGTTTGTGAGGTTGTAGGGGGTAATATCTGGGGAGTCGGAGAAAAATGGTCGAACGAAAACGTTTCTTACGAACGCTGCCTTAATTATGAGATATATATGATTGAGTTCTAGAGAAAAGTTATAGCTTGATAATGCCTATTACCGCCCAACGAAGTGGGCACGGGTCGGCTAGTTTCATAATATAAAACAAAGTCCCCTACGTCTGTCTGTCTGTCTCTTCGCGATAAACTCAAAAACTACTGAACGGATTTTCATGCGGTTTTTACCAGTGGATAAAGTGATTCATGAGGAAGGTTTTGGTATATAATTTGTCAAGGATTTTTTTTATATTCAGGGCGGGACAGCGTCTGCCGGGCCCACTAGTAAAGCATATAAAAGAAAAACTAGAGAATCTTAATGAGATTTAATAACATTTGTTTGATATTTAATTGAATAGTACATTAAATTGAAATATAGCCTAAAATTTATTCTATTTTAAAACAAGAGGAACATATTCTGTTTCCTATTGTTTACACAAACCATGAAGGAGTCGCTCTCAATATCGTTCTGTAAACACGACGTAATAGAAAACATCTTGCTTCCATACAATTACAAAAAAATATTAGAACAGATTGTACAATTGTTGAAGTGAAAACTTATTTAGTCGCGTTGAGTGATTAAAAAAAATTGGTAGGAGAAAAGCTTATGGGTTCGCGTCACCGTTGACCTCGACATACTTGTGACGTATTGCGCTTGCGTCAGTCTATCGCCCTATGTAATTGCATTATTGATATTATGATTCGAACTCGCGCAGCCCATTATATTTCTGATGAATTAATTAAGTTTTTAAAAATGTGTATGATTATTGCTCCGAGTACTAATAGATGTGAAAATTTGAGATTTTTGAGTTTAACTTCTCTCGCTAGTCCTTATAACTGCCGAAAAATGGTCGAACGAAAACGTTTCTTATGAACGCTGCCTTAATTATGAGATATATATGATTGAGTTCTAGAGAAAAGTTATAGCTTGATAATGCCTATTACCGCCCAACGAAGTGGGCACGGGTCGGCTAGTTTTATAGTATAAAACAAAGTCCCCTACGTTTGTCTGTCTGTCTGTTCGCGATAAACTCAAAAACTACTGAACGGATTTTCATGCGGTTTTTGCCAGTGGATAAAGTGATTCATGAGGAAGGTTTTGGTATATAATTTGTCAAGGATTTTTTTATATTCAGGGCGGGACAGCGTCTGCCGGGCCCACTAGTAAAGCATATAGAAGAAAAACTAGAGAATCTTAATGAGATTTAATAACATTTGTTTGATATTTAATTTAATAGTACATTACATTGAAATATAGCCTAAAATTTATTCTATTTTAAAACAAGAGGAACATATTCTGTTTCCTATTGTTTACACAAACCATGAAGGAATCGCTCTCAATATCGTTCTGTAAACACGACGTAATAGAAAACATCTTGCTTCCATACAATTACAAAAAAATATTAAAACAGATTGTACAATTGTTGAAGTGAAAACTTATTTAGTCGCGTTGAGTGATTAAAAAAAAATTGGTAGGAGAAAAGCTTATGGGTTCGCGTCACCGTTGACCTCGACATGCTTGTGACGTATTGCGCTTGCGTCAGTCTAGCGCCCTGTGTACTTGCATTATTGATATTATGCATCGAACTCGCGCAGCCCATTATATTTCTGATGAATTAATTAAGTTTTTAAAAATGTGTATGATTATTGCTCCGAGTACTAATAGATGTGAAAATTTGAGATTTTTGAGTTTAATTTCTCTCGCTAGTCCTTATAACTGCCTCGACTTCTTTTTAACTAACGTTAACTGTGTCACCTTAAGCATAGAAAATTTATGTCTATAAACTAGAATATAATCGATCATCTTAATCAATCTTGAGATTGGTATTGATTAGAATTTACCTCTGGATTGAGATCCTTATGAAGTTGCTTATATATCCTTATAGGTCTCGCTGATAATACAATGTTAGGTGGTCTGCATGCTTTATTGATATATCTTAAAATAAAAACTGACCAGGTAAATCCACATGCGTCTCTGATATTACTATAGCAATAGAAATTTAACTGCTTAAGATTTTATCGTGGTTACAATCCTCCTATCCCACTCAGTCTTGCCTTTTATCCCACCTGAGTAGGGTTGACATAAAATTTCCTACATTAATATTGTAAATTGAGATTCGATTTACTGTTTAGTGGCCATTCGCCTTTTTGATATCGGCCTTCTTTATTGTGTCTCGCCGAAAATAGCTACTTAGTCACTATTATCGTCATCCACTACTACCTTACGACTTCTAAAATGTTTGTGTTCTGGGAACTGTATTTACATATGTATAAATTTATATTTTTTCAGTAAAAATAAAATAAAATTTAATGTCACGAGGGTTCTGAAGAACTTGATATTATGTTGTGAATACGAGCTACCGGCGGAAACGTACGAAACAAACGCGGGAAGCTACGCGAGGATGTGAACTGAGGGGAGCTAAAAACTTTTTTTAATATACTCCTTATTCCTATGAAACCGTATAACATCGTTTTGATATAACTTAGAGCGATCGATTTTGTTTTACGATTACCATTTATTTAGGACTTGAAAAACATTTTATTTTTTACTTCTAATAATATATTCTTCACAAGAAACACATTTAAATATGTAAAAATACACACAAACAATAATTTTAGAATATTCATTCTTTATATATATAATTCTTCTGTCCATGTGTATGTGGCTGAACTTCACGTAAGCGGCCGGATAGAATTTGATGAAATTTTTTGTGAGTGTTCAGGTGGATTCAAGAACCGCTTAGATTCACAATTGTAGCCAGTAGGTGGCGCTGCGTTTGAATTTTTGGATTTTTTTTTATTATCAAGCCAGGACAACGTCCCCCCCAACGTCAACGTCCCCGCTAATAAACTTATAATATCTAACTGTCGTTCAGTGGTCGACTTTCGACCGTAATACATTATTTTATTTAAGTTTGAGTGTTATAGAGGTTCTTTTGTCAAAGAGTGTACCTCTATGATCGATACATATATATATATATATATATATCTTTTAAATTTTGTTCTATTACATCACCTGCGAACCTGTACATATAAAGTGCCCGGAATTTAATTTAGCACGTCGGGGTAAGACCAAGATAGTCGGCTAAGTTCAGTTTTCTGAAGTGTGTTCTTTATCTATTGCAGTTATTGCGTTGTGGTGCGATAGAGATAACACTTTACAAAACCGAAGCAAGCCGATCATAGCCGGACGTCCTACTCTTCTTCCCGTCATGCCAAATCAAATGCCGGGTACTGCATGTCATTAAGCATTGATTTTCGATTTTCGAAAATACATTTTATACGTAACTCTTTAGTGATAAACTCTACTCAAAGGGACTGTTTGACTACAGATGTATGTATGTAGGTGGTACAGCCACGCTGAAGCTACTACTGGTTTCAGCATGAATGGTGTGGCTCGCCCGGGGTACTACCACCCTCTCACAGAAAACCGACGTGAAGTAACAGTACTTGCATTGTTGCGTTTCGTTCGGTCAGTGAGAGCACCGGATACCCAACTCCCCTCCCCCCTTCCCACTCCTCCTTCTCCCAAACACAGGCTGGCAATCACGGTGGTGATCACTTAACATCAGGTGACCCACCTGTTCGTTTGCCTCCTATGATATAAAAAAAAGACAGACTAATAAGTATTTGCCTTTTGTTTGACTTTCGGCATGAACGTAAGCAATAAATTATTTATTTAATTTAATGTATTAATTTTATTTTTCTGCACTCCGTCATCATATGAACTTTAACTATGCCAAGCACGCTTTTCCATGCGCGCAATGTACTTACTTTAAAAGTGTACAAAAATTTTTTTTCACGTATTAATACATACAGATTTGAGGAATTACATTGACGATGCGACTTGATTCCAAAATAAACATAACTTTACTAAGGCATTCAAATAGTCAAGTCAACATACAAAACATTCCATTTATTTGTGATCACCAACGAAAGTAATTCACGTCCAACTTAAATAAAACTTGTACACGATTAAGAAAATTTCTTTGATGTTCGATCATCGAGACAAACTTTTATATAAGAAGTGATCAATCATCGCGGAGAGGAAACCAATTACCCGAGTCACACTTACAGTTTCATGCTGAGCGAAAAAGGACAAGAGATATTGATAGCTTGTATTTGTGTTGTTTAGAACTTCATCTACAAATACACATACAAAAGAGTGTGTTTATAGACAAATCTCTTGAAAATGTAAAGGTGTATTTCGTGTATAGGTGGGAAAAACGGTGTCTCAGTTGTTTTTTTATATTGAAACTCTACATTTTCATACAAATGTATTTAAATTCTACATTTCTTAAAACATTTTATGTCCTAATGAATGTATAAATAAACTAAACAAATAAATAAACATTATTACAAATTAAATGATAACAACCGCAATTATATATATTATGAGTAAGTAAATAACAACTGCAATATTTGGTACTTAATAACAAAAGTGCTGTAAAGAACTAAATAACTAAAAGAACTATTAAGCACATTATAAATAAGAATAAAATTTGATATATTTAAAATAATTAAGTATAGAACATATTTATGTATTCATGAGAACAAAGACAGATCGCAAGTTCATTTATCAAAGGAAATTAAAAATGGTAGAATTCCCAAATGTTAACAAGTAGCATCTATGGTAAATTTCTCCCGCTTGAGACACACTACAAAATAGTGAAAAATGTCTTTGTTTCAAGTAGTTACCTTTAGGGTTTACGAAAAAAGCTTCTCGTGAGTAACTTGTATAGATTGTCGCCAACAATCTGTTGGTATGTTCCGGCAGCTGCAGTTGAGAACTAGTCCACGTGTAGATTCAGCATGTTACCATTTTTTGGTAGGTGGTAGAGGCACGATAAAGCTACTACTGGTTTCAGCACGACTTGGTCGGCTCGCCCAGAGTAGTACCACCCTCTCACAGAAAACCGAAGTGAAGTAACAGTGCTTGCATTGTTGCATTTCGTTCGGTCAGAGAGAGCGCCGGATACCCACCTTCCGCCATCCTCCTCCCCAAACACACGTTGGCAACGCACTTGCGACTCCCCTGTTGTGGACGGTGGTGATCACTTAACATCAGGTGACTGTTCTTTTGCCTCCTATGATATAAAAAGAATCTTAAGATATACCGTCATTTAATATCGGGTGGCATTGAGTAGAATGATAAAAACTACTATAATATAAAATCTTTATCATCATGGTAAGAGCTATATTTATTTCAAATACGACATGAACCAACACAAAGAAGAAAAACTAAGCCATGAAGTACATATATTTTTAGAAGAACGAGTGAAATCCTTCGAACGGTTTCCTAATAAGTCTGGCCACACGATATAGTTATTAGCTAACTATAATAATATAAGGTAAGAACCACCTCTGATAATAAAATTTCCAGAATCTATAGTCGCTATAGCAAGTTGCTTATAATGTCTTTCAAACAATTAAATTTGTGAACTAAAGACATTACTATGCATAAAGCTTTCAATGACTTGACAATGTTAGAATTAATAACTTTTCTTTCCTAATGTCTCAGCATTGTTTTATCAGCACCACATACAACTGATTTTCTTACTAAGCTAAACTAAAGACAAATATTTAAAATGAATGCTGAAAATATTCGAATTTTTGGTATATCCCAAATGTTCAAAATATGCACAATAGGGTGTTTCAAAAAAAGACGAATTTTTTTTTTCTTCTTTTGGTGTCTAAAAATTGATAGTATACCTAAAAACAAAAATTTTGGCGCCCAGGAGCCTAATGTCAATATAAGATTTGCCTGTATTCATTTCTTTATTTTTTTTTTCATGCTTGAAACACTATTAATAACAACGAGGGGTGCACCCTTGTATGTTATGCTGTATATTAGGGTCTGTAATGATACCTAATTGTTTCCTAAACAGACAGCACGGGGAAGGTAACTTGATTACGTTGTATCGCCCGAGTGCATTCCATTAATATGTCTACGTATTTGTAAATGTTTTGTTATGTCTGATTTACTTTTTGAATACTTCTATTACGATCCCATAGACAAAATTTTTATTAGGAGATATAATTTCACGAGTGTCATTGCTTTACGGAATAGCGTTTGTACAATAATACCTGGTAGTAAACGACGATAAAGCTGGAGCGAATTTATTAATGTTAGAAAAAGGATGACTAACTTTAATGTGGTTAAAAAGTTTTAGGTGTCGACGCTTTATCATAAATTTTGTTATGAGATCTTTAAAACATAGGTGAAATTATTTTACGGAAATAAAAGGATCAAATTTACCGTGTCAGGTTCCAAACTACGTTTATATAGACTTCCATTTATTTCCTTTTCTTTTTATTGACTTCGTACTTTGAAACTCGATAGGCGTCATCAAATGATAAAACACACGCTCATTTTTTACCATTCCCATTATCATTTATATAGGAATTAAGGAAAATAAAACGCTCAAGTGCCCTCTGTCCCAAATTAATTAATTCGGGCTCGTTGTTAAAGTGTCCACTTTCGCTCGAACGTACAAAATCTCTTTTTTCATTTATAGCCTTTTAATAAAACGGACAGGTATACGACCCTTTACGGTTCAACTTAATATAAAAGGGATGAAGTTCAAAAGAAACGTCCAATGAAATTTATGCGTAAGAAAAATGAACACTACACAGCACGTCCGAGTTTTATTGTTCTTTCAATTGTAGTGAACAACGAATCGTATTCGTGTTACGTTACTGTAAAATATCACACATTTACTGTAAGTAAAATTAATTTTCGTTTTTATAAATCTTTTCAACATGAAACTTTCTCATAACTTCACATTTTCTCTTTTTCATAATTTCTACATAAATTCTTTGCGTTGTTCTTTATTTCAAAATCTATTCCTAGTAACAATAACAATACTGAAATATATTATCTAAGACTATTTATTAGTGACCACGGGTAAACGAGAGTCAAAGCTTATGACACTTAAACAGTTTTCGAAGACTGACAAACATTGGCTAACTCATGAGTATGATATAGATTTTGCTTATTCCGAAATACGATGTACCGAATTTCATGGCTGATATAGATAGGTGGTATATGTTTTCAGCGATTTATTGACATGATATTTCCTTATTGTAGTACACAAAAGAATTGTGGTAACTGCAATTATTGAAGTGAAATTTCTTATGTCATGATAGGGAAATAAATTCGTCACGCGTTACGCATTAAACGTAAGGTTAGGTACGTATTTGTGTGTAAGTATATATGGGCGCGTGACCATACAGCCATCTGGTGTCAATGTAAGCAAGTAACAAATTAAATCAAAGCTTTATTATCTGTAGTGCCATCTATCGGAACTTAGATAGCTAGAAATATTATTAGCAACTCCTTGTTATAAAGTAAATAAAATATAGAAAAGTACGAACAGATTACTATGATAAGTAACGAATTAAATTAATTAGATTTAATAAAAGTTTTGGTTATGTTTAATTGTAATCTAATATTGTTTTAAGAATTTTAAAATATAAATATGATTTATTTTTGCCACAAATGTGTTAAATGCGACATTTCCGGTGTATTTTTTATTATAATTATTTCTGAATAAGCTAATTAAGATATATTTCAGCTTTTAATGAAGATTTAAAATAATTGCAATATTATTATTTATGTTATATTGTTTTGTAAACCGTTGATATTAATTATGTTTGTAATAAAGAAAATATGTTATTATTGAAAAATAATATATGGCGGAGTTGGTGTGAGTTACAAACGGGCAATAAGAAATTAAGTTAAGGAAAACATTCTTTGTACGATCATTGTAGAGTGGTGCTGTAAAAGAAAATATAATTAATTTGGTTTTCATTAATGGTATCATTTTTATGATGGATCCTGGGGAGAATTCTGGTATGGCGCCGACATATACTTAGTCTGGCCATAAATACTGTTACAATTAAAAATAAATAAAATATTACATTTGAATTTGGAATCTGTCATTTTTATATGATTATTCATTGAGTTTTCTCATTTTGGCACCAATATATTGTACAATATTTTGCGATATTAAAATGGACTGGGGTGATCAAGATAATCCAATCGCTGTGATTGCATTACATAAAGTAGGTATGGAGCCAAATGCAATATTTAAAACTAACCATACGCTTGGTATTAGTAAATTTGTGTACCGGGCTATTAATAGGTACAATGAGACTTCCTCTGTTTGTGACAGAAAAAGATCTGGCCATCCACGTAGTGTTCGCACGTAAAAGGTGGTCAAAGCAGTAAGGGAAAGAATTCGAAGAAATCCTGTCCGAAAGCAAAAAAAAATATCTCGGGAGATGAAGATAGCACCTAGAACCATGTCGCTTATTTTAAAAGATTACTTTGGATTTGCAGCCTACAAGAAACGTACTGGTCATTTCTTAACTAATAATTTAAAAAAGAATAGAGTGGTAAAATCGAAACAACTACTGAAGCGGTACGCAAAGGGAGGTCACAGAAAAAATTTGTTTACGGATGACATAATTTTTACAAATTAGCAACATTTTAACAAACAAAATAACCGTATTTATGCTCAAAGCTCTAGGGAAGCTTCCCAATTAGTGAACAGAGTGCAACGTGGGCACTATCCGACTTCGGTAATGGTTTGGTGGGGTATTAGCTATGAAGGAGTGACTGAGCCATACTTTTGTGAGAAAGGTATCAAAACATCGGCACAAGTGTATCAAGATACCATTCTTGAGAAGGTAGTGAAGCTCCTTAACAACACCATGTTCAATAACCAAGAATGGTCCTTCGAGCAAGACTCGGCGCTGGGTCATAAAGCTCGGTCTACGCAGTCTTGGTTGGAAACTGGAAACTGGACTTCACCAGAGCTGAAGACTGTCTAGAACCGCCGCTGGATTATGATTTATGTTCAAATTAAGAGGGTACGGCTTAATCTAAACGCCATGATAATTTAGAGTCCCTAAAACAACCCGTACGATTGGCAGTGAAGAATTTTCCCATGGAAAGAGTGCATGTTTCTATTGATAACTGGCCTCAACGTTTAAAGGACTGTATTGGCCATTTCGAATAAGCTTTTTATATTTTAAATTGTTTTATATTTATGTATTAAATTAACACACTGTAAAAGTAATAAATGCTTTTTGCAATAGAAAAATTGTTTTTTTTCTTTGTTTCAGTATTTATGGCAAGACTAGGTATATAAGTGCAGAGAGACACTTTACAGAGTCCCGGTCTAGTAGTATACAAAAATTAGTAAATTTATTGTTAAGTATTTATATTACGGGACTTCGTATAGTGTATAAGTTTATTAGCATTTTCATATACTAATCTTAATATATATATTTCTTGTGTGCGTGTGTATGTGACTGAACTCCTCCTAAACGACTGGACCGATTTTGATGAAATTTTTTGTGCGTGTTCCAGTGGATCCGAGAATGGCTTAGATTCACAATTGGACCCGGTAGGTGGCGCTGCGGTTGACTTTTGGGATTTATATTTTTTATTATCAAGGCAGGACAACGTCCGCCAGGTCCGCTAGTCTTAATATATATATTTCTTGTGTGCGTGTGTATGTGACTGAACTCCTCCTAAACGGCTGGACCGATTTTGATGAAATTTTGTGTGCGTGTTCCAGTGGATCCGAGAATGGTTTAGATTCACAATTGGACCCGGTAGGTGGCGCTGCGGTTGACTTTTGGGATTTATATTTTTTATTATCAAGGCAGGACAACGTCCGCCAGGTCCGCTAGTAATTTATAATTTAATACATATAAGGTAAAGAGGTTTCACTTCATCCGTGTATCAATGTTTTTTTAATTTAATTTAATCTTGTGTGAAAATATAACTTTTATTATTCCGCTACAGAGACTTTTTAAATGTCAATACTTGTTATAGAATAGGTTAAACTTGCTAGAAACTATTGAAAACTAATCAGCATATTAAATCCACATATAAAGTTAGTAATACAACCCTTATAGGCAATGGATATTATATTGTAGCAGAAGTTCTGTGGTCAGAAACTATACGCAACTTGCTATACGAGTGAAGCAATTTATTTGTGTTGTTAAATTGTATCTTACATTTGTAATGTAGACCTTATGTCTTTTATTTAAGGTTCACACAAAATATTATAAATATATAACTAGCTTGTTATCTAAGGTGATAGTTACGAGATACAGTCGCGTCATATTCGCAAAGTTTTGCCGCAATATATTGTTTTTTCCTAATCCTGAATGAATGAATGCCAAATGCATTGGAGGTTACGCTTTACCTCAGAATTGGAATGAGTTTTTGAATCATTTAATGTACAAAATAGTATCTGTTTATGAACTATGTATCAATCAATCTCTTTTCTTATTTTATAGGTATAATAATCATCTTTTTACCCTTATTCCAACAAAATAAGAACAGAAATAACATGTTTCCCTCTTTCCTTTGAATTGGTGATGGCTTATTTGACAGCGTGTCGGGCATCGCGTCGATGGTGGGTTCGAATCCTTCCTGAAATTAAGTCGAAGCTGTCGGCGAATGAAAGTATCTAGATGAAACCATGGTGGTAGGTCTTTTTCTAAGTCCACTTGGCTAGCTACCACCCTCAGTTGAACACCTGTCGCCAAGCACCTGTTGCCAAATTGTTGCCAAGTGTTGGAAGAGAGCCAGCCCCCTCTGATTTTAGTGTGTTTATCATCTTAATTCTGTAGGTGGTAGAGCCACGCTGAAGCTATTATTGGTTTCAGCATGAATGTGTCGACTCGTCCGGGGTAGTACACGGTACCCTCTCACAGAAAACCGACGAGAAGTAACAGTGCTTGCTTGCATTGTTGCGTTTCGTTCGGTCAGTGAGAGTGCCGGAGACCCACCTCCCCTCTCCCTCTCATTCACACTCCCCATTCCCCACAAACACAGGATGGCAACGCACTGCGACTCCTCTGTTGTTGTTAGTGTCTATGAACGGTGATGATCATTTAACATCAGGTGACACACCTGTTCGTTAGCCTCGTATGACATAAAAAAAACTTAGACCACATCGTCATTTAACATCAAGAAAGATTGTGGTCAAACGCTAATAACC
This sequence comes from Antheraea yamamai, assembly GCA_036509395.1. Taxonomy (NCBI): domain Eukaryota; kingdom Metazoa; phylum Arthropoda; class Insecta; order Lepidoptera; family Saturniidae; genus Antheraea; species Antheraea yamamai. Next base: position 5,203,679 of record AP028428.1, read on the forward strand.
TATAAAGAATAATAAAAACTCCTCTCTGCTCTATCTCTGTCATTCTTCTACAATTCATTCATACCTTCTTCAATTTTCCTCTACTCTTATACCAGCCACCCTCATGCTTAACACTTTTCTGGTTATATGAATTCCGTCTCTCTGTAGGACATGCACGTACTATACTATACGGAATATCGAATATTGATGCGGATTTTTTTTTAAATGGTTCTAGACTACATATTCTTTGGATTCGGTTTGCCATTTTTTTATTGTCAATATTACAAAACATAGAGTTAAATAACACAAAATTATGAATAAAATATAAAATTCACTACATGATAGATTCTTGTAGCTAGTTCCGCTCGAATCACTCTGTCGTGCATTTTGTTTTACGCAGGCATTTTAAAATGGAGAGAAAGGTTGAAAAGGAGCTGGTCCTCAACTATTAATTAAAATGAATATAAATAACAACAACGTAATAACAAAGGCGTACGAAACCACGGGTGCAGCTAGTATAATGTTTTATTTTATAAATTCTGATTTTTTTTATTTACATTTTATGTGTATCGGTCCAGCATTGGATTTATATACGTGAGTGTAAATAAATTTAATTTCTCGGATGCAAATAGTGTTAGCTCAAAACGATGCCCTGAAGCGCTCCAGACCCTTGTCAGGGTAGTCGTCATTTCACGGGTATCTTGCTTCTGCAGCCAATTACAATGTGATTGACCAGTAACCAGGCTGGCTAGAGCTTCCTCGTTTCGCGGGTCAACGCACTCCGTTGGTCTTTAAAGGGCAGGTGTGAGGATGAAAGAGCTCTGTATAGAATTGTCGTCGGAGTGTACCGAGTGTTTGGTCGAATGCCCGGATTGATTGGTCCGCCTCTGCTCGGGATACATTCTGTTTCAATAATGAAGTGTTTCGTTGTATATATGTTTTGATGCATTCCTTACACTATAGATACACATATAGAGGACTAGCTAGCTTCAATGAGTTTGTGTTCGAATTTTTTTTAATGTTGACAATATAGGCTATCTACTGTATTGTACTAGACTGTAAAATAAGTACCGTAAAAGTTCTTTTTGGGGTTTTAGTGTGTCATGTAGGTGCTTTTATATTATTCATAATCTTGTGTTTCTCTTCATTACTCTACATTTTTTAATATTTGTGACATGTTACGTGATATACTTAGGATGTTGTGGATAAGTGAACTGGATGAAAAATAATACCACAGATCATGAATTCTGCGATGACACAAAAACTTTCTGGAAAGTTCTAACAAAAGGGCCACCATCTTCTTAGAACATTAAAATTATCGTAAGACACGTAATATTATTATCTACTTGACAATGACAGTAATAATGTGGAAAATTGGTTGTCGAAAAAGAAATTTTAAAAAAGTATTGTAGAACCTTATCGATATACTAGTTTCTGCCCGTGACTCCGTCCGCGTGGAATAGTTACTTTGGGCTAACGCTAACACGCAGCGGAAGCTCTCAAAAGAAAAAAAAAGATTTTGAAACATTCTCGACTTGTGCTCGACTCGTATTGGTCTTAGCGTGATGTATATAACCTATAGCCTTCCGCGATAAATGAGCTACCTAACACTGAAAGAATTTTTCAAATCGAAGCAGTAGTTACTGAGATTAGCGCGTTCAAACAACTCTTCAGTACATAATATTAGTATAGATTGTGAGAAAGTATGTTTATAAATTATACCTTATATATGCTATATTATTGTAAAGTTAAATCAATACCCGTTGAGAGTAGTTTTTGCATAAAAGAGTAACAAAGATCCAACGAATCACTCAAAATTTTTCGACTAAAATATTAATAGGATAGAATGTGATTATAACAATGCAATATAATATGAATATCATATACCTTTTCATAAAAGTCAAAAATAACAAACATGTATATTTCGATAAAGAATATATTTACTCGAACATTTGCTATAAAAATGTCCGCCTTCGCCGTACATCTTCCAATAGTTTGTAAATAAGACTTCCTTCAAGTCAATTGTTACCTATTCCGAGATATAACGACACTTGAATTTATATCTCGTTCTAGACGGCGGTTGGACGCGGTAGTGCTCGGGGAAAACTTATGAAATTTTTCAAAAGATATTCTTTCATTGCCTTCCCGATTGCCGCTTTCATACTGATGTTATTGCCAGTTGTTATGTTGATATACTTGAAAAACTTCGAGGATTTATTTTTATCACGCTTTTATTAGCTTCACCTGTATGTATGTATGTTTGTAACCGACCCCTTTGAGCTCGATTTTGTCCTACTTTGAATGATCAGGTTTAATTCAAACTTTGCACACCTGTCAAAGGCCGATGACAATGCAATAATCCGAAAAAAAATGTAAAAAAAATTAACTAAAAAATGAAAAATAAATAATAGTTTAAAAAAACTAAAAAAACACGCTTTCATAAAAAATCCAACTAAAAAACAGAAAATAAAATTTAATAAATTTGGATTAAGTGTAAATTAGAAATTAGTGTTTTTTTAAACTATTATTTATTTTAATGCTCACTATGCAATTTAACTTTTTTCGCTTGAGGTTTAATTTTTTTTAACTACTTAAAAGGTGTTAGTGTTTAAGCACAATCACATCTGATGTTAAATGGCGATGCGGTCTGAGATGGTAAAAACGTTAAACTTAGAGGGGACTGGTTCTCAAGTGCAGCTTCCGGAACATACCAATAGGTGCTTGGCGACAAATTTACAATTTTAGGGTGGTAGCTATGGTAGCTAGGCGGACTTAGAGAAAGCCCTAACACCAAGCTATGGTTTCGTCACAATGTTTTCCTTCACTGCAAGCTCCGACTCAGTTGCTAGCATTCGAACCTATGTACATCGAATTTAGCTAATAACGTTAAGTGGAGAAATTATTTTGTACTTTTGAAGACAAAAATAAAATAGACGTACTATTACATAAATTACACCACATTTAAACGTTATAGTACTGTAGTCGCAGTCCGCTCGATGATTTATTCGTTTTAGCTTCGCTTCGTATTCGTTCCGACGTCCCGAATAGGATTCTGGTACTTTTTTTGGCACACGTTGTTGAACTGACGATCCATCACAGCTTTACCAGAATTTGAGCTGAGCGCTTAAAACGCTCCGCTGAAATTGCACACTTGTACAAAGTACAAATAAGTATAAGGTTTTTGTTGGAAATTAGATTTTTTGCCGCGGTTTCGTTTTTGAATATTTGATCTAGTCTTCGACAACAATAAAGGTTCCGTACTCCAGGTAGCGTGTATTTCAAATTTCATGATGCTAGCTGAGTACTTAAGGCGTCAAAACGTAAGAAACAAACTTACATTCAAATTTGTAATCTTAGTTAAGATTAGGGTCAGAGTTTTCCCGCAACCTATGACAATAAAAATTAGCTTATGACTGTCTCCAACTAACAGACTACTTTTATATTTAATTTAGTCTTAAAAATTCAAGAATAATATTAATATTATTAGCGCCTGTCATATTAAAATAGCAATACCCATTATTATACGATGAAACGAATTTCGTGAGGGGCTTTATTTGAAAAAAAAAAACTATGACGCACGACTATATAATTTTCATCATTTTCATATCCTTTAGTAAAACAAAGTATAATAACATTAACTCTGCGTGATAACGTGTGACGAGCCGAGGCACTTTGCAGCCTCGTGTAAAATGTTTACACTGTCGCACCTTCGTTAGTGCGATATATTCCTGTACGGGGCTTTGTTTATACTTCATTACGCTCTATTTGTTTCAGGGTTGGCTGTAGTGACTTTTTAGATAATTTATTTTCGTTAATAGTTATATTTTTATTTACAACCATATACAGTATAATATAAACAACAAAAATGTTTTAAGACCAAAATATTGTTAGGACGGAGGGCGAGGGGGGGAAAAAAAATTAAATAAATTATTTAAAATATTAAAAAAAAAATTAAAAAAGATTTTCTCCCATCTTTTACGTTTCTCTCCTCCCATTTGGAGGTCGCCATATTACATCCTCCCTTACCTACTTAAATATTATCTATTGATACTACCATATTTATTTTCACTTCTTTCTTTGGTTCCCTCCAATTTATACATTATCAATGTGGGAACGGGGAGTCGGGCCCCCGAACATTTCCCCTTTTTTTGCATCTTTTTTGGGAATTTCTGACACCTATCCTTGATCCCCTCCCCAACTTGGAACTGGAACTCGGCATTCTTCTTATTCATCAATTGTGTTTTATAGCGATGGCGTAATACTTTTAACACCTACCCCATCGTGGGACTGAAACTCTTAGTCAGCAATTGTGGTGTGTAGCGATGGCGTAACAGGTACAATATAAAAGTGCATGCAAACATTATCTTATTGTATTAATTGCTAATTTTGCCTCTTTTTCGGATGACCGCTTAACGAGTTGCGTGTCGATGTGACAAAAATACCTTTAAATCAACGCTTCAAATTCCTCTGATTATTGTGAAAAGAGAGTCGCTTTGTCCTTTGTGTCGGATACAGTGAAAATAGTAGGTAGAAAAATAAAGTTACTTTATTTCATCGCGGTTATTAAATTATTGATAATTTACTTACGACTTTCTTCCCGAATATGAAAGACTAAAATTTTTAAATAATAATCAAACTTATATTTAAATGCATTTCAAAAGCTTTTCACAGCATAATAACTTTTTTAGTTGACAGTCAAATGGCATAGAGAGTGTTTCGTCTACATCATTATCTAGTTCCCCCAGTTCACACTTTTCAAGTCAAACTGAATTGAATCCAATATATTTTGTCATAAAGTTTCTAATGCCAATTCAATGAGGCTACGTAATAATTTGTATACACCTCAATGAGGTTAGTTGTTTTTCTGGTGAAAGAGTATTCGTGTCAGAGGAATATACAGTATATATACAACATGTTTCTGAAAATCTAGGGGTGGAAAACAAGACGATTAAAAGCGTCGACGAGTCGCGTCGCTCGTTACGTGAACAATGTTGCCCTTGAAAATATAATTATATTTCTAGAAAATTTATCTTACATTCTATAAAATGTTTTACTTTTAGAACGCAGATTTTATTGAAATGAATATGAGAATTACGAATATATATTTTTATTTCACTTTAGTGCTTCTAAAATTAGGTAAATATTACGCGGGTACGTTGCAGAGATGAAATACTTTGTGTACCGTAAAATTGTATTATATCTAATTTGATTAAAAGTTTATTTTTACTTTAGTTATCGAAGATGGTCGCATTAATGCTAACGAATTATAAAATGAAAAAAAATGGATTTCATTTTAATTTTGTAATAAGTAAATCAAAAGACAATATTGAAATTATGTTGAATTTCCAAACAATAATAATTTACAAAGCAACTCATTCCACATTATTCCAAAACTATGGACTTATGAGTTATAATACCGCCTTGTCTGTTTTTTGCATATCCACAAGTGACTGCTAATATAAAGTTTTTTTTTAACACTAAGTTTATCATGAGGTATTTATTTGTCACGGTAATATATAATATAGAATATATAAATCCTCTAATGACTACCACTTCCGAAACATAAAATTAATTGTGAATTACATAAAAACTAATGACTAGAAATAGAAGTAAGTTTTTATACAGTATATTATTAATACTCGGAAAGTAATAGACCCCTTCGTTTAAAAAAATAATAATCAACGAACATAATATAACGTGTTTACTGCTCGTATACATAATGTTCATAGTTATACAGCGCGGAGCAGAAACGTTGCGTGAAATGGTGTAAAAATTCCAAACAATTTCAACAAATATACATTATATTTTATTGATATATTCGGACGAAGTGAATTTCATTGATCAACCTGTATATTCTTTTGACTACAATGAGTTATAGTTTGATTTATTTTCAGTTATATTATTGTAGTTTAAGCTTCTAAGTTTAAATATTCTTTTGAATTTAATCTCTGAGGTATATTTTGAAGCCGATACGCTGGTTTTTTTTATGAATCTCTATACTATACTACAATTGTTACTATACTCTTTACTAGTTTTGGTCGTAGCTTCATACGTGTTTACTATTATTTATTAGTATTACGATAATTGATTTATAATAAAAAAAATCTTTTTGATAAATAAAATGTGTCAAAATATACATAACTGATAATATAATAATAGAAATGCACGTGATTTGTAACATAATGTATTATTTATTTCTTGTTATTGGAAAGAAAAAAAACCTATTGTTTATTTAATCTTATGTCGGAAAAAATTAAGTATTTAAAAATAAGTAAATGTTTACCAAGAAATTATGTGGGGCGCGTCCGCGAGATTCAAAAAAAGGCACTTTTAATAAGAAATGATTTAATATTAAAAGAATACACTTTACTTATACTAAACTAAACCTAAGAGAAGTGACTACCGTTCGAAGTCTGAACCGAGAGTGTCTTCGACTCCGATACAATGTATGAGGTGAGCCTCACGGTCCCAGGGTGGTGACGAGGGTCTAATTCCCCGTAGTGGTCGCCTCATGTCGCGTGATGTGCAGGTGGCCGATGTGTCGCAATGGTTACAAGTAACCGGTGAATATTATGTCGCAACTTGGCTGTTACCGTGTGGCATGATGGTGTAACACCTCCCCCCGTACTTCAGCGACTATTTCGAAACTGGTTTTGATAGAGTCGCTGAAATAATGCTGTGGTCAACCTTTATGTTGCTTGGATTACATCTTGTCCCTGGTACAGCATATGTTCTGGTAGATGTTGCGGTTTCCATTTCTTGAATATTACTTCGTTTTATGATTCTTTTTCGGAGTTGTCGGATCCAAGGGCAATAGCGAGTATAGCCGCACAAATATAATTATGTAGACGAATTGTAGTATAATACAACTTTTCTAGATATCTCTAGCACTGTTGTAAGATTTTTTATTAATCGAATATAGGTTTCCGAGGCAACTTGTAAGGATTATTGGTGAGTCTTCATTGCGTGTCGGTCATTGTTCATAGGAATTTCCATAATTTTCAAGGGTGACCTTTAATACGGCCATCTTGTTGGCAATGGTAAAGTTGTCGGCTTCAAATAACACTTGTTGGGATGGTGACCAAGTAACTGCCTTGGAGGACCTTACTTTCCTTCCCAAAATATCTTCTTTTTGGTATGGAAACTAAGTATAATTTTTCCATCAACCCCAACGTTTTAAGAGATACTCAACTCACAATTTCACTATAATTGTAACGCAGTAGAACTTTGTTTAGTTCCCTCCAGACCATTTTTTATCTTCGGCATCTTCTCCTACAGCTTTTCCAGATCAATTAGGAGGGGTAAAGGATTTGGTGTCTTTTTTAGGCTAGACAACCTAATAGGTCGAATTAAGGGGCAATGGTACCTTATAAACAAAACTATCGCTTCTATATAGAAAAGCCAGTTAATAATATCTAAAAAACCTGTCTACATCAGGACTCTCTTTATATATAGCTCTAACCTACTTATAATTATTTTTACTCTCTTATTCAATATTGAATGAGGAGCCCTAAATCCTTATAAACGGCATTTTCTAACTTATAAAGTTCTTCCGACAACCTTCGATATTTCGGCCAAAATCAATGAATTTAGCTAAATTTCTATTTAACTAATTCATTATCTCTAATCTATCTTACTCATTATTAGGTCCAATATCTTCTCTATTTTATTTTATTCGAAGTTTTTTTCTATATTTTAAATTTTTGCCGACCACTTTATTTAGGCATGTTATTAATTTTAGTTTCTAATCTTTTTCATTACCTTAAGTTTTAGCATTTTATACTTCATCCTCATATAATCTAAATTTCCAGATACTTTTAATTACTAACCAAACCAGCCCTTTTACGTTCTCATTTTTAGCTTTCGCTCCTTTTTACACCAAGATTAACCAGAAGACCTATTACTATTACTCATTATAACTAATTTCACACTATATAAAATAGCTAAAAAAGAATGATGAAATTATCTAGTACCCCAATTTCGGCCGGCCCTTTCGATCATTTTACTCTTTCCTTTCATATCATGGCAGTAGAGTGGGCAGTGTCCTAACTTTTCAGTTAGGCGTAAGCCTACTTAGTGTCCTTTTTCTTTTTTTTATTGGTGGAACCGAGGCGGCTCGTGGATCGTGGGCTCTTTTTCTACCCTCAGGTTTTAATAAGCTTTGTTTGGGTTATTCTTCTCGCCGCTTTATTAATTTTTCAGTTTTTCTCCTACAGGTCGTTTCTTAATAGTTTCATATACTTTAACATACGACTTCTATATTCTATTTCTTACACTTATTCCAAGAGCACAGACAAATTCCTATTATATCTATTGCCTACTTTCTAAACTATTAACATTATATCCAACACACAACATATATCTAAAACTATCTTTTTATTTCCAACTTTAGGAACTAGATTCAAGGGGAATAGTCGTCCACCAACCTTTTCTTTTTTTAGGCAGTCTATGTGGTGAATTTTATTACCTGTGAACTCCAAAACTTTGTTAGTGAATTCAACCATTATCCTTATTATAGTGAAACAAACACCATGATAGTGAAGAACTTTAACAAAGCCTACTACACTAAGCTTACCGTCTTTTAAAAAATACGCCTCATATTTTAGAATCATCAATTATATCAAATACTTATTGCTCCTAAATAAATCTAAATGTACTTTCAAATGGCTAGTAGGTGGAGGAACAATTTAAACCCTCTTTATGTCGCATAGCCTCCCAAATGACACTCATAATAAGTTGTTACATCTCTTTCATTTTAGCCAGATATCTCCACAAACCAAAAACATTTTAATTCCTCTATGATTCGTTACCTTTTTTTTTTTATAATTTCCTTTTTTAAACCCTTCAATTTCTCTTACTAAAACATCATTAAGATTTAAAATATTTTTTATTATAGTATTATAAAATTCACATTGATAAAATCTATTTCTCTCCTATTATTACCAAAGGCTTTTTCCCCTATTTCTATCGCGGCCTTCTCTCCTCTCACCACTACCCCACATTATCAAACCCTATTTATTTTTACCCTTTTTATAAAACACAAGTATTCTATTTACCCTCTCTACCTCCTGACCCCTTTTTTTTCCGTCAACTTTTCCCAACCTCCTCTATTGCTAACTATTAATTTCCCCCTAATTTTCCCTATTACCCACCACCCCCTCCCAAACTTCGCTTTTTTTTCCCTATTCTCTTTTTTAAATCCAAATTTAAATTCCTTACCCCCTTTTTTTTTTTTTTTCTTTATATACTCCTTTATACCATACCTTTACCCTCCCTTCTTTTATCTCCCCCTTCCTCTAGCACTCAAACACAAGCAAACTTTTACCTTATCTAACCTCTGGCAATTTCCCCCTATACCCCTACTAAATGCAGTTGGGTGCACGGGGCTTCAACCTAAACACCACAAGTAAAAACGCATACCTAATTATCTACCCATTAGGTGGGTATTTCCTTGTTTTTCTTTACTTTTCAAATCAACCACTATACCCTTTTTCTTTCCTAGCACGGCCTTTTTCGTACCACCCATAGCGACTCCACCTCTGCTAATTCCTTATCAACATTTTTTCAATTTACTCCTAACCTCTTCCCTTAAAGGCGACTTGTCCCTCACTACGTATTTTATTAGTGTGTTGGCCCTTCATTAAAATACTAATATTTTAACAAAGGTTTTAAGTTACTTTTTTCCTCTTCAAATCCACTTAGCTTCAATAACTTCTTTAGCACGAGAACATACTATTACGCAATCCACGTTAAATAAATCTGCGCCACCGGGTAGTCTAAAGAACACGCATATCGGTGGGGTTTTCAATTTCCAAATACCTCTCTTTAACCACTTCTTTCACTCATAAGTAACAATACATTACTTTTCAGGAAAACGTTACCTTCAGGAGCATTTTGCACCAACAATTTTTAACTTGCCAATATATCCTCAAAAAATAACATTTCGCGAGTATATAATTTAATTGAATTAACCTATTTTTAATAAAATTAATTTTTTTAAATCTATTTTTACTCCCATTTTAATAAATCAAACCAATAACCCTCAAAATACATGAAACGAAAACAAAAAATTTTATCTTTTTCCCCAATCTAAGACACGGAATAGTATTTATTTCTTTAACCTCTTTTCTCAAGCAGTAAATGTATTTAGAAAATTTTTCGCTCTCCCACGTCCCCCAACGGATATTGGCCTGTACTTCGGCCTTAGGGCCCCTATACCCTACCCACCCCCCCTCCTCACCCACACTCTGCCCCTGAAGACAGGGGGAAATTCCCACTCATGCTGAGGGCCTTATTTTAAAGGGCTGACGAGGCTTTAATCAACATTTACTTCGCGTTATAGTTTGGTGGTGGGCCCTAACATTTTTTACTCGGTCCTCTAAATTGAGGACCTTGTGCCAAAGGCACATTATACACTTCCTTTACTTTATGGCCCTTGTGTAAGTGGTGCTTATTCTTACTTTATAGGACTACCTGGGTCTACTCGGCACCTTCCTTTCGACCTGCTCTTACGCTCTCAGTAAGGTATTCATCTCCTCTACAATCTAATGCCTTTTCATAGTATCAGGTCGCTCACGTACAACCCAGGGCACGCAGTCCACTAAATAGGATTGCAGTGTTAATTTTTTATATAAAAGGCGTTTAGACTCATGGTACTCGGACCGTTTCATGCAAACTACGTACCATAATTTACTAAAAAGATTTTGGCAAATTTCGTAAAATTCTTGAGGGCTTAATGACCCTTGGTTCATAGCGCGAGATCGTTATATAGCGAAGTTTCATCGCGCTTCGGCAAATTATTACCAAGGCAGATCGGATGCCTTCCATTCTCTTATTCCTTTGCATTTATTAAGCGAGCGGCGGGCCCACTCTTATTTAAAATCCTCAACATAAATTACTTAGTTCATAACCATCATCACCTCTATATTAAAACAATTCACATAACTAATAATCTAGTAAGCACATTCGTCCCTCATTCGGGTAATAATCGAAGGGCTTTATATATTTGATCTATCATAATTTCCATTTTTATTTCACTATTAATTAAAACACTATAATTATTTTCTAACTCTCTAATGAGTCTAGAAAATTTATACGATTAACCCTACTTTATCTAACCTAGGGGACCGAGATTGCCTTGATGGAAAATCTTGGTGAATAAAATTAACACTTATAGGAAAAGGAAAAATTGCAAATCCAGATAGAAACTAAGTACTTACATTACATTCTGTATCTGCCGGATCGATTTTCAGATCGCTCACGGACGACGCTCCCCTAGATTCGTAATCCCGCGTTCTATTTGTACGAGATCCTACCGACTGCGCCAATTATGTGGGGCGCGTCCGCGAGATTAAAAAAAAGGCACTTTTAATAAGAAATGATTTAATATTAAAAGAATACACTTTACTTATACTAAATTAAACCTAAGAGAAGTGACTACCGTTCGAAGTCTGAACCGAGAGTGTCTTCGACTCCGATACAATGTATGAGGTGAGCCTCACGGTCCCAGGGTGGTGACGAGGGTCTAATTCCCTGTAGTGGTCGCCTCATGTCGCGTGATGTGCAGGTGGCCGATGTGTCGCAATGGTTACAAGTAACCGGTGAATATTATGTCGCAACTTGGCTGTTACCGTGTGGCATGATGGTGTAACAAAGAAATATGAAACCAAACAAACAACAATTATTATCAAAACATATGTTTCCGCCCGGGATCGAACCGGGGGCCTTCTGCGTGTTAGGCAGATGTGATAACCGCTACACCACGGAAACTCTGACGATGTTAATGAAATTAAAAATAGGCATCTAATTCCAGATTCTGTGTGTGATATAGCTTACATAAAATAATATTTTAATAACATTATACGTGTAACAAATATGATATCGTACCTTTTTATCTGAGCTATAAGCGACATGAAAAAAAAAACGTATGGCTTATCTGACTGATTAATTTATAAGAGATGAATAATTTCCCCACTAGCCTGATGCATCTGATAGATTATTAAATAAAGGAGTAATAAAAATAATAATAATTACTAAATAAATATGTGTCTAAGACCAAATAAGGTAGTAATAGATTATTAAAAGAACAAGTAATAATAATTACAAAGTAAATGTGTATAAGACTAAATGAGGTAGGTTTTGGTTAAGATGAAAGATTTCTGTTAAAATGTACTAGCATTTTAATAAAAATCATTACACTGTCTTTAGTATGGTAAATAACTTGATAAATAACGATATACATTATTTTGTAGAAATCAACAGTGAGGCTTTTAACATTTTAACATTTAACATTTTAACTTTTAACAGGTGTAAATGAGAAATAACAAAACTAAGTAAAATATTATAATTTAATTTCTTTGTCATGGTTAATATGTATTTTCCATGAATTTGATCACTGGTGATACTTATTATTTTATGTATATCTTATGAAAATATATATCACGAAAACATAAACATAAACCAGATAGTTTCTTGCCGGTTCTTCTCCATGAACTGGGTTTGGATTTGATTTTTATTTAATTTTTGATTTCGATTTGTTTTACGATTCTTTAAAAAAGTCCTTAGTTATTTTAAAATTGGTTTCACTTAATCATCGTGATGTTTTTATACTAAAAACAACAAATAATCTAACGCGTCTTTAACGCGTCTTTAATACATTTTAATGTATTTCACTGAATAAGGTTTAATACGATATGGTCAAAACAGATTTGCAGAAAATTCCCTTTTCTCTTTGTTAATTTAATTCTTCTAAATTATGCAACGAATTTCTAACCTAAGTCTTATTGGTCTGTATGTTCCGGTTAACGATAGAAACAGTTGGACGGTTTTGGATGGAACTTTCACTGGATAACTTATGTTAGAAGAAGTAATTTAGGCTAACCGTATATATGAAATATAGAGTTCTGCGGAAATATAATAAACGAAAGCAGTGTTCAGTAGAGAAATCGTAAAGAGAGTTAGGATAATTATTTTTGTAAGCGAAAACTTCTTTAGGCGCGTCAAGCGGTATTTTGGCAGTGACATGCTAGTAAGCGCGACTGTCCGTATTGCACTTGCGTGGCCTGTGTACACATGTAATATTGATAATCATGTTTGATTCATTAACAGACTGTATAAATATGTATATAATTATGGTTCCGAGTGACAATAGATGTGAAAACCAGACTATTGTTAATAATTTCTATGAAATTTAAATAATACACAATATAATTAATTAAATAATTTAAACGAAAACTCGGTTATTCCGTCGTTCTGAGTGTTCACTTCTGTCGGCAGTCCTTGTGACTTTTTTTTTCTCGCGGGGGAATCGACTTTGAGATCTGCACGTAGCCGGGCAGCATAGGTGAGAATGCCAGATTTCTACTGCCTAAACCTCTGCGGTGTGCTTCTTGCATTATTTAGCCGGGTGGGCAGGAACTGCTTCTACCCGACCCGGCAGGTGTTGACCCCTCGTCAGGGCCCCGACTCGTAGTCTGAAGAGTGAAGACCTTGGCCCTCTCTGACTAACTGATAGGAGGCACACTGAAAACTAATGCGTCTTAACCACATGGGCCTGTGGTCGAGTTGCCAGGGCGACAAACACGCCCGTCAGTCGCAGACCTTATGACTGCCTCAACTTTTTTATTATATCATGTATGCTTAAACATTTCTTTGCTCTTTTACTATCCTACTTTCTTGTATTTTTTTATTGTTGTGTATGACAATGCTATTCATAGCTGTAAAATTAGAGAAACGGCAACATTTCATTAATGACAAATGTAATGTCCGTTTTCATTTATAATAATTGCTAGGAATTTTACTCATTAAGTAAAGAGATTCTGTTAACAGATTATCCCAATTGAAATCATTAATTGCCAATTATACCGGTACAACAGAGAAAATGTAAAGTAATTATTTATTAACATTAATGATTTTAATTAAATTCGCCGCAATAAATGTATTTTAACACTTTTTTAACTAACAAGAGGATGTTTTGAATTCCGGTTTGTTTGTAACTCGGAAGTTCGTCATTTATAAACCGATTTGGATTTATTTGTTTTATTTGAAAGGGCATCTTTTCAAGGGGTTCCCATTTTAATCCCATTAGTCGGTACTAACATAACATCTCATTTTGATGATATACTATGTAACTCCTTAAAATCGAATAGAAAATATGTATTGAATGAGATAATGGTTTATCACAATGCTAGACTAGGTAGGTATCTAACTAAGGTCAAGGACGTTCTGGTTCATTATTAGGTTTTTTTTTTCGAGTTGGTTGTATTGATTTATCTATACATATAATAAGAATGTAAATCAATCTATCATTACATAGTATAAAACAAAGTTCCCTACCGCGTCTGTCTGTCTGTCTGTTCGCGATAAACTCAAAAACTACCGAACGGATTTTCATGCGGTTTTCACTGGTGGATAGAAAGATTGATGAGGAACGTTTTAGTATATAATTTGTCAAGGATTTCTTCCTAATCAGGGCGGGACAACGTCTGCCGGGCCCGCTAGTCTATACATATAATAAGAATGTAAATCTAACGTGGTTGTACTTTTTCGATGTTCGTGAAAAAAATTATTGCAGGTGTCTAGGAATAAGTAATAGAATACATATCAATCATATTTAGAAATGTCTGTCTGTCTATCTGTCTGTTTGTATGAACAGGAATCACTGTAAAATCACTGGGTTCACAATAAAGCCTCAGCAAGAAAATCAGAAAGCATATCCTCGGGAGTAATTTAGTCTTTGCATAATTAAAATCGGTCCACACTATCAAAATTATTGTAATTTTAATGGCGCCGCGGCTTAAATATGAGAGAAAAGTAGATAAGCGAATAGACTAAATACGTTCAGATGACTGTATTAGTCATTGTTTTGTATATCAGGTTCTACGTGGACGAAGTCGCGGGCACAGCTAGTTATAATTATTTATACAAACGTTCACTGATAAGTTATAATTTTCGTAATTTCGTATCTGTTTAGTAATACTTCTTTACTAAGTCAACGATTCTTTCTTAGATTTTTTATTTTATTTATTTAATACTAGCGGGCCCGGCAGACGTTGGCCCGCCCTGATTATGAAAAAATCCTTGACTAATTATATATACTAAAATGTTCCTAATCAATCACTCTATCCACCGGTGAAAACCGCATGACAATCCGTTCGGTAGTTTATGAGTTTATCGCGAACAGACAGACAGACAGACGCGGTAGGGGACTTTGTTTTATACTATGTAATGATTAATAGTTTATCTTACATTCTATTAGTTATAATGGTAATAGTTGTTGGTAATACTAAATCCTTGTGGTCGTCAAATGGTGGAAATACGATCGTAATACATTATTAAATAAAAAAAAAATAGTAGGTGATACATTTTTTAATACAACTCAATATTTTAAAAAGAATAAGTTAACACACATACAGACACAAAGTTACTTACTCTGTGGCAAGGACATGTAAGTACGCTTTTTTTTTATATTATAGGAGGCAAACGAACAAGTGGGTCACCTGATTTTAAGTGATCACCACCGTCCATAGACACTTGCAATACCAAGGGAGTCGCAAGTGCGTTGCCGGCCTGTGTTTGGGGGAGAGGGAAGAGGGGGGGGGGAAGGGTAGAGTGGAGGGGGTGTATCCGGCGCTCCACAGACCGATCGAAACGCAACAATGCAAGCACTGTTACTTCACGTCGGTTTTCTGTGAGGGTAGTACTATCACGGGTGAGCCGACCAAGTCGTGCTGAAACCATTAATTTTGCGAAGATCACAAATTAACAGTATAACTTCTGGTAATTTTTGTCACATATTTATTGACTTGTATATAATATGTTTGACTCAGTTTTACATCGGTTGTTGAAATGTTATATTTGCAACATGAATTTGATACATGACACGGGTGGGCAATTTTCCTATTATTTATTGTTTGAGCGGCATTTATTGGTGCTGCCTACGTCTCTATTGCTAATAACTCAGGACTAGTGTGAAGATCCTTATTCGCGAATGGAGTATTATATATAGAATATATTACTTCTACTTAAATATATCATTTAGGTAAAATGAGATGTTGTTTAAATTTTCTTATCGCTTTAGTTGGAATTTAAACTGCATGGAAATATAATAACACACATTTAATTTACTATTCAGTTAAGTTCTATGTGGCCTGTTTAAAGTATCTGGATCCATCAAAAGTTCCTTATTCCAGACAGGGTGGGTAATAAAAATCTATTTTTTTTTCTTTAATTACCATGAAAATATTAGTCAATATGATATTTTATGTTTTTGAGCTATTATTTTATGATAGAGTACGAAAAACTATAAAAGTCATCATTTACCGAGTCATCATTTACCGTTTGAGGTTAAACTTTAATCTCGAATAACTTTTATACGAGTCGACTAAGCAAGAAATTACGTCAGTACTTTTTTGTAGATCGTTTAATTCCGTACAAGTTGTAAGTTGTAATATGTTTTCGATTTCACCTGACGATAATTCGTTCGAGCGCATTAAAATTATCGTCTTATCTTTACCGTACCGTGAAGCTGTGGAACAATCTTCCGGACAGTGTGTTTCCTCCTTCCTATGATATGGGATCCTTCAAGCGCAAAGTGAAAAGACACTTACGCAGGCCGGCATGACAGCGATGACCAGTGATAGTATGTCTCTCGGTGGTCGCTATTGTTTTTAGATTGTACTCTGTTTACCATCAGGCATAGTACAGTAATTTTGCCGAGCTACAATAAAAAATAAAAACAATAAGATTTTCCCCGTGTTATTTATACGGAAAATTAAAAGTCACTATGAGCTATCTGTTAATACCAGGAGGTAAAACTTTACCAGAATTTATTTTTCGTCATCCTGGATGATATTTACATGGTAAGTAAAGAAAAAAAAGTTTTTTGGCCCACTATGCGAGAGAGTCTCTGAAGAAATTTTAGAACGTTCTTACAATATTTGACTAGACTTGGAAAGGAGTACGGGCAGTGGACAACATCAATACGCATCGCTTGAAGCACTTTAAACCTAAATTTGAGTACAAGGCCCAAGCGTTGCCCCGGGCTACTCACACTTCAACGCAATCTATTACTAAGAATTTTGTCTCTCTAATCTGTTATATGTAAAACTGTCGCTCTTTAGAGATGTATTAATTAAGCTGAAATTAAGAAAATTTGAATCCCGATACATAGACCCATTGGCCTGGACTGAGAATTAAAGCTTATGAGAAGTCGCATTACCATTTTTATAGCAACGTCTGCGTATTATGCAGATCGCTGTTCGTCGCATAACGACTAAAGGCTAGGATGTATGCATTGCGACTTAAAATATAAGAGTCAGCGAACAAAACTTAACAATATAGTAGTTAACTTATTAAAATGGGTAAGTAAGTAATATGGGATGACAATCAGTTAATCGCTTCCTAACATTTTCATAAATAATCTTATTCAAGTAAACAAAAAAACAACCATGAGTTTATAAATTAGTATAGACTTATACAATAAGTCTCTAAGAACTGGGCTGGTTTTTTCATTCTCCCATAAATAAAATCATAACTGGCCTCCATTGAGGTATTGAGACCAATATAACAAGCGGAATCTATATATTAAAACGTGAAGCAAAAAGTTTGTACTCCTTAAAAAGGAAGCGCGAATTATTGAACGTGATATTTGGCATAGTTAAAGTTTATATGGAAGAAAAGTGCAAAAATAAAAATTATATTTTTTTGATATAAAATGCATTAAAAACACATTAAATTAATTAATATATACATTACACACAAAATATACACATATGTAAATGAAAAAGACGTTTCGCCCTCCGTCATTTTACTTTTACGTTCCTATTACCTTTTTCCTTCCTACATTCTATACTTTTAACATGACTTACGGTCCATAACTAACTTACATGCCCTTTAAAATTAACTGGTCAAATTGTAGGTTAATTTTATAACAGTATAATATGTAAATTCATAATATATATTAATTATTAATGGAACTGAAATAATTATTATTTTCTTTGGTCTTACTGAATGTCAAAATGAATTATGGACGAATCTCAACCACTAGGCGGCCACTAGTCATTGCATAGTATAAAATAAAGTACCCTACCGCGTCTGTCTGTCTGTCTGTTCGCGATAAACTCAAAAACTACTGAACGGATTTTCAAGCGGTTTTCACCAGTAGATAAAGTGATTCATGAGGGACGTTTGGGTATATAATTTGTCAAAGGTTTGTTTATAATCAGGGCGGGACAACGTCTGCCGGCCCGCCAGTATAAAGATAAAAATACAACCGAAATGACAACCTCCTTTAAAAATCTTTTAAAAAATAGACTATTCTTTGATATAAAGAGTTAACATTTAATTACAGAATAAAACTTTCCAGCATGATAGTAGTATTTAAAATGAATTCTTATATAACACATTACATTTGTACCACAGCCTGAGTGTGTTCTGAAAGCGAGTGCCGCGTTAATCTATGCAAACCGGGTTTAAAATTGACTTGTTTGTAGGGCACACTTTGTTCGTGATTACTCTTTGAGGTACTCTCGTATGGGACTCGATCTAAACGAGATTGCGTGGTAATCTTGGCGTTTCAGTCGTCTGAGCGACTAGGAAACGTAAAACGTCTTTTGATACACCTACATCTCGTGTTTTCCGAGTTATATTGCAAGTAAAGCTTGTGGAGAAAACTAATTTCTAAGATTTAGGGTATATTTAGAATTTTGGTTTTTATAGTAAAATAGTTAATTTTTAATTATTCAAGTGCTTAAGAAATATATTTTTCTTAATATTATGTTATTACTTCATTAATTATGACATAAAATTGAAAAAATACAAAAATTGGTATATCATTTTGCTTGCAGTATCGTAATGTGTCGGTAAATTATTCATATCTCAAAAAAATAAAATAAATAATATATTTCACATATGTATGTTAAAATATATTTAATAATCAATATTTCGTTCATTAATTATTATCAATTTAATAACCTAACAATTAAAGAGAAAAGTAAAACTAAAAGAAAGAGCGCATGGCAATTCATTTGAAAATACTTATGTTGCTTCTTGCTGAGATCTGTATAAAGTATTTTATATGGAACTAAAATTTAGTTGGGTTTAGGTATAACCAAATTCGGGTATAAATGCAGTACTTCATGATAGTTCTTCTGCATGGCTATTACTGATACTAAGTTTGAATGAAAATATTAACATCTTTTAAACAAATATAAGTTCCAGGATTTTTCACCCTCCAAAGATAGGTGTTCGTGACCAAAGTCTTAAACAGATGTTTTATTATTGTCAAGTAACAATATAATCGTTTGGTATCACTGCTATTTTACAGGTGACAAATTTACACTTTACATTTTAATGAAAAGAAAATACTTAATGGACTCTGACCTGAGTGAGCAGCCTTATATTAGCTACTTCGACCATATCCTTATTAACAGAGAAATCCATGATTTCTGACCATATTAATTCCTTAATATGCTAACATATATCAAAAATAGTAACACAACAATAACAATAACACAAATTCCTTTTTGAAATGAAACTTCGTATGGGAGACTTTTGAAATTTTTATCCGCAACCTTTTTGATGATGAAAATTGGTAAGGCTGAACACTGTGTTGGGTAGATTGTTGAAAACAACGGTGCTCGTCCAATCACAGAAGTTAAGCAACGTCGGACGTGGTCAGTACTTGGATTGGTGACCACCTTGGGAACACCGCGTGACGTTTCCTTCTTGTTGTATTTTTTTTACAAGTTTGTTATATACATGTTTTTTGTACAGTTTTGTAACACCACTGGTCTGATACAGATTGGTGTATTTTTATGTTTATTTAATCAGAATGTCACTTCTTTCGTATGTCTTTACAACACATCCTATTTTTTTTTTCATATTGAAATTGTAGTGATGGAATCAACGTTCCTTGTTTACTTTTATACAAAGGGGCTGTAAAACTCTATTTTATTATTATAATTATTTGTTGTTTGTTAATTTCTCAGTACCTCTTATATTAAACGTATATGGAATACGCTGATATGAGTCGATCGCAGCCGCACGAACGTTGCTATGTCTGACATTAGCATGAATATTCAACGTCGACCTGCCCCGAAGCGTATCCGAAACTTGTACTAACAAACAACTGCGTGACGGTTCCTGATTGTTTAAAAAAACATATGATTAAAATGTATCTACATTATACATAATTTCAGTAGCTAAGCCTGGATACTTTTTGAAGAGAACATGATACAATTCAAATTTTATTTAAAAAAACGAACTATGTACACATTCACGTGAACATATGCTTTTTTTTGGGTTGCCTTACGACATTGTATTATAGAAAGATGTATACACCTCCGTACTGGAATTTGTATATTTTCTATGTCACTATAGCGTTGCTTTTAATACAATTTAATTATAATTTACATGCATAATTTACATTTTAAATATAAAAAATGTAGATGAATATATTAAGCTATTTTAAATATTAGGGGCTGAAGATGTTACTTTTTTCACTATATGATGGCACGAGACTTTAATCAGAATTTAAAAAATAATTATTTTTGAATTTTATTGCGGTTTCCTTATGATTACACTTTGGCGGTCCAAGGCAATTATTATAAATACAGTAGCTCAGAATGAATGCTAAACAAAAAATAAGTAATTTTGTGGGCAGGCCGTGTGACGCGGCGCGGAGTGTTAGGGCAGAGGGAGGATTGGCCGCCCAAAGAGAATCAAGCATTATCGGGCCGAACTGTGAATGCCTATTTCGTGCGGCTCAGTCGCTGTAGAGGGTATTTCTAAGCTCATATGACTCTATTGCCTGTCATTAAAAACAATTCATTATAGGTACATATGGTATATATACCGTTATGTCGTATTCAATGAATAATCAAAGCTTATCAGTATAAATTATTAAAACAGTTACACGTCTACGCATATGAAGATGAAGACGCGAGTAAAAGCTAGTTAAGAATAAATCGATAATCAATAGCAAGCATAAGTAAACGGGTTCCACGCTTGACTAATTTAGCATACTTAGAAAGTTATATCTGCTCTAACAACTCGCATTAATTACTACGCACAAACACGGAATATCTATCTATGTATGAACAATTAATTTTACCTACAAACTATACCGTCTGCCAGTAAATTAAGTGCCAGACATGGTTTAACACTGGACCGTGTAAATCAGAGGACCAATGTATTATAGTTTAGAACGGTTAAGAGAAAATGTGGTCTGCGAGAATTTTATTGAATAGGTATTAACAGTTTATTCCTATTTCACTTTTCCTGAACTGTCAAATACAATATGAGAGAGACAACTGCAATTTGGACTGATTTTATCCACATTAAATATAAAAAATCATTATTTTGTTTTCCCCTGTTTCCTCCTTTGCAAATGAACCGATTAGATGATTTTTTTCAAAATCAGTTTAAATCAGTTTATTTGTTATATTCGTCTAATTTGTTTGTCAGATGTCTGTAAACGGCGATATAATTGGCCAATTTTAGTACTTTTAAAAGTCTCGTAGGTTTTATAATATTTAATTTGTGTAAAAAAAAACATAGAAACATAACTATGATAGATGGAGATTGTATGGTATAAACATATCTAGTCCAGTTCCATTATCCAGGAACAAATAGAGGAATACGTTTGTATGAACTAAATACCGTCCACGTTTTCTCTTAAGTGAGAGTTTAGATTTTTTTATTTAAAATGTGTTCTTTCAATGGAAGATTTTTCTTAGTGGTAGCTTCTTGGCAACATACTGAATTGGTACACCAACTGACTAGCTTTTGGGTTTTTTTCTTTAACACCAAGTTTCAATATAAACTCGACTCTTGGTAAGCGATGAGAAATGATGGGAATTCTTGGAAAATGACTACCTCTAAGCGATTATGACTAAGTGGTTATCTTTTTCGGACACCATGTAAACTGACGACTTGATGATTACTTAGATTTTGGTGAGAAAAAATATATTTTAAATGCTAATCTAACTAGATGCCGTCAAATTGAAAATATAGGTGTGTTCTGCCAGCTGCAATTGAAAGGCAGTACCTGTTTAGGTTTATTATGTTACTATATTAGGTAAAATATTCATTTAACATCGATTGAAATTATGGTTGAAAGATAAACATATAAAAAAAAATGAGTGCATGTAACCTTCACACGCGATTGAAGTAAAACTTTTTAAATATTTTTGTTTTCGTCAATAAATAGTTTATAAACAGATCAATCAGAATTTTTTGAAAAAAAATAATAATGTAAATTATACAATAGAATTAATTATGTATAATTAATATGGGCGCGCCACCGTGCTGCCATCTGATTTCAATGTAAGTAACAAATGCAATGCATAGCTTCATTATCTGTAGTGCCATCTATCAGATAACTCGGAACTTAAATAACAGGAAATATTATAAGCAAATCTTTGTTATAAAGTATAGAAAAGTACGAATAGATTATTATGATAAGTAAAAAGTTATTAGTCGAGATTAGTCGAGTAATTAAGACGAATTAAATTAATTATGATTTAATAGAAGTTTTGGTTATGTTTAATTATTATCTAACCGGATGGTACAGAAACGTGACGTCATATTGCCGTAACGGACTTCCGTTGCATTGTCCTCCAGTTACCTCCTGGTCGCGCCTAAAGAAGTTTTACTTCAAAAACTTTTACAGACTGAAACTTGAAGGTCGTTGTAGTAAATAAGAATATTCCAGAGTCTTTCACTTAAACGGAGTTACAATTTCACTTCAGCGCACGAGTGGCAAATATAAAGGTTATCGTACACCACTCATCTCTAGTACTGTACTCACAAGTGCTCTTCTAGATAATCTACGATCCGGTTTGATTCTCGATACAGTTAAACCGAATACTGTACGTTCCAGCTCCACGATTTTCCCATTAGGTATATATATACGAATATCTCAAAATTTTATGAATAAAATTCTAGAAATAGAAAATTAGACAAGACAACTCGAATTATTTTATGCATGACTAGCTTTTGCCCGTGACTTCGTCCACGTTGAAACGGTTTTGATGTTCCACGTAATCTTGACGGAACGTATCTTGCATTTTTATAAACCGACCCATTCATGCTGAAACCAGTAATAATAGTAAAGCTTCAGAGTGGCTCTACCACCTGTGAAATAATTATATAAAATATATAAATAATCATGAACATAGATTTATATATTGTTGTATGTATGCCAACTGGTGCCTGCCACTTTGTTCTCGTGGTAATAATGGTTTTGTTATTTCATGAGAACAACTTATTTTACCCGGATTAACATTGGACTGTTGGATTAATAATATTTTAGTAGTCTATCTGCCTATAGCTGTGTCGTCAAAAAAGTCGCTTCGGTCTTCCTTACAAATAACATACACTTCTATGTTATGTTTCTCATAAATAGTCGATCTCGTTTTAATTTATTTTAATTATTGTGTTTCACACAAATCATAAATAGTTAATTTCGTTTTAAACTGCGAAATTGTTATTAGTATTCCGTCAAAGTTAGAACGATTTAAGGTCATACTAATTACATTACGTTATTTGGAACTAAATTAGCTGAGGCAAATGCGTGGCAGTTAATTAGAGTTCTCATAACATGTGCTCTCTGGCTGGTACTACACGGAAGAACGTGGAGGTTGCATTTTGAAATGAACTTTATATCTATATTAATAAAATATATTAACGATTGTACGGTTTTCAGAAAATTACGTATACAAATCTATGGCTTTAAATTGGTTTAAATTTGTACATAATATTTCTGTTTCCACTAGCAGTTATTTACAATTATACCTACAAATTACAACAAGTTTTATTTTGAACAGTTAATTAATTTTTTCTTCGCATTTTCTTTGATAAACTTACATTTTATTTATGATAATGTGATATTAATAGTTTGGTTAACAAAATTTATTATAAAAAAATCTTTTATGCCTTGGAAGATGAACTGTAAGAACACTTTACTACCATAAACGATCCTATTAATCCATAGAAATCGCGTGTTTTATGTTAATAGCATTGACTGTCTTTTTATATTACAATTTCACTACTGGGCGCCCAGTGGTCGACATTCGACCATAGTTCATTGAATTTTTAAAGTTTGAACTTTATTAGGATTCTTTTATCAAATATCTCCTTCCTCTATAATCAAATTTCTTCATGCCTACTCAGTTATATGCCATTTTTTTAAATTATGTAAACATAAGAAAAATCGATATCTAAATGAAAATTGAAATTAATTATAAATTTGAAACAAAAAACAGGCGGTTAATAAGGTGGTAAGGCTCTCAAATTCTAAGTAAACATAACTTTACGAAAATAAATAAATTTATCGCAACTCATGACACAATTTTCAATGAATTTTACATGACACCATAGGTGCGTGGTATTTCTGGATGATATTGCATTAAATAGAGTCTGTACATTAGGGTGGAGTGAAAAAAACAAATTTGTTTTTTTTCTTAGCCTGGGGGTCAAATTTATAGCTTATAAAAAACAAAAATTTTTGAAAAAAAAAAAAAAATTTTACTCAACATCTTGAGCCAGCCCACTCATTTTTAAAATTAATTACGAGTAAAAATATTTGGTTGCAAAAAAAAATTTTTTTTTGTCTTTGAATCTCTTAAAACATCTAAGAACTGGCAATTATGATCATTTCCAACTCAAATTTTATTCTAGTGCCCTAAAGAGGAATGGTACTTTTTGGGATTTTTTTTTTTTAATTTAAACAATAGTCACAAAATTTTTTTTTTAACTTGTAATTTTTAATTGGCATAAAAGAGGATACTCTGAAGTTTCTAGAACGCCTTCAAAAATTTTTTTTTTGCAACCAAATATTTTTACTCGTAATTAGTTTTAAAAATGAGTGGGCTGGCTCAAGATGTTGAGTAAAATTTTTTTTTTTTTTTAAAAAATTTTTGTTTTTTATAAGCTACAAATTTGACCCCCAGGCTAAGAAAAAAAAAAAAATTGTTTTTTTCACTCCACCCTACTGTACATTATGAGGAATCACTATTAGTATCGTCATTTGGAAAGTAATGGATACACAATAGAGTCAAATGATGAATCCAAAACAAATATGTTTTTAATACTACCATTAACTTTTGAAAATGAATTCATTTTTGTTCATAATTCATCATCAACTGTACTAAATATAATTACTACATCAAGTTGAACTGCATCATTGTAACCGCGGAGATCTAAATCATGGATTACTTTCATGACCAAACAAATTTTCTTATTTTAATTTTACAAAGTATATTTTCGCTCATTTTTTTTATTGAATCATCATTTGAAGTGAGTTCACCATAAATAAATACTAAACATTAAAATATTGACATTGACTTTGGAAATATTGCTTTACTCTTATGGCAATATGAAGCAAAGTGACATGAAGTGAAAGCAGTCCTGTCACCTAAAATTTTGACATTCATTAAAACCAAAGAGAATAATAATTATTTCAGTGGTTCCATTAATTTATTAAAGATAAATTATTTATCAATTAATATTAATGTATATTATGAATTTACATATGTATTATATTACTATAAATTTACCCTCCAATTTGACCAGTTGATTTCAAAGGGCATATTGTAAGGCATGCAACATCAGTCATGTTAAAAATATTTAAAAGGTAATTGGAACATAAGAAGGTTGAAGGATGTTTGAAACGTCTTTTTCATTTACATGTATGTATATGTTGTGTAAAATTCAAGCAGTGTTGTGAGTAATGTATATTTTAATTAATTTAATATGTTTGTAATACATTTTATATAAAAAAAATAGCTTTGTGCACTTCTTTGCCATATAAACTTTAACTATGCTAAAGTTAAAGTTCATCCGTTCGCGCAATTCGCTTAAAAAAGGGCACAAAGTTTTGGTTTCACGTATTAATACATAAGATTATTACTGCTTCAAAAACTGCTTTATAAAAGTCTCTACTTAGTCCTTCCGAAAAAAGGAAGGGATACTTATATAATACTGTGAAACATCCTCTAAACATAGAATTATGAAACCGCTTACACTGACTACTCGCAACTTCGTTACTCTGTGCCTTTAAATAACAGTAAAAGTCTTGTCAAAATCTAATTAGCCTTTTAGGAAATTTACTCGGCGAACAATAGACATTTCAATTTTATTTATATGTGTAGATGAGATTATCACAATAGTATCCCGGTTTTATGTAAATTGATTGAAATATAACGATAATTATTGGAAATGTCAGAAAAAGTCAAGTCATGTTTATGTGTGCTCGAGTGGATTCAAGAATGGTTCAGATTGAAAATTGGACCAGGTAGATTGTATTGCGGTTTGATTCTAGGAATTTTATTTGTGATCAGGGTGGGACAACGTCCTCCGGGCCTGCTAGTTTATATATAAGTATTACTTTGTTGCAAATAAATTATGGAAGTAATATTAGTTAAAGCAGGAAAAAAGTAAACGACTAGTCGCCGTCACAGACTAGTTTTAAATCTAAATATCCACATAATTATGTCGCGTGCTTGTCACGGATTGAAATAAGTTAATGGAGACAATGGTAATATGCCTTAATGACCGTTGTGACCGTCCGAGGGTTCAAGAAAGGACGAGGTTGAACCATACGGCTACAAGAACAAAATTACTTGAAGACAAAGATATTAAAATAAATATATTGTAGTTGTATAGAATTATGTTAATTAAATTTTCATAATAGATCGCTTAATTTCTTTAGTTTCTTACAATTGCTTTATTTTGGAAATGTTTAGTATGGAAAAGCTTATCTATACATATAATAAGAATGTAAATCTAAGGTGTTTGTACTTTATTGATTATCGTCAAAAATTTTTTTTCCGATGTCTAGGATTAATAATAGAATTACATTTCAATCATTTTTAGAAATGTCTGTATGTCTGTCTGTCTGTTTGTATGAACACGTATCATTGCTAAAGCACTGAGTTCACATTAAAACATCACCAAGAAAATCATAAAACATATCCTCGAGTAACATTTAGTCTTTGTTTTATTAAAATCGGTCCACTCTATCAAAAGTTATTGTAATTTGAATGACGGCTGGAATTAATTAAGTACGAGAGAAGAGTAGTAATCTATACTAACATTGTAAAGCTGGAAGGTTTGTTTGTTTAGTAGGTTGAACGCGCTAATCTCTGGAACTATTGATCCGATTCTAAAAATTCTTTCAGTATTAGATAGTTCATTTATCGAGAAATTTATCATCACACTATATACACTATAGGAGCGCAGCACCAATGACGAATGTTTCAAAATCGTTTTTTTTTCTTTTGAGAGCTTCCGCTGGTTTCAGCGTTAGCCCATGTAAAGTAACTATTCCACGCGGACGAAGTCGCGGGCAGAAGCTAGTAAGTAATAAAAGACATTTCATTTTAGGAAATGTCTGTCTGTTTATATGAACCCGTATTACTGCTAAAGTACTGGGTTCACAATAAAATCAAACCAAGAAAATCATAAAGCATATCTTCGAGAATAACTTAGCCTTTGTTTCAATGAAATTTCTGCACTCTATCAAAAGTTATTGTAACGGTAATAAGGACACGGCGTAAGTATCAGAGAAGAGTAGATAAGAAAATGGGCTTAATACAGTCGGATGACTTTATTAATCACTGTTTTTTACATAAGGTTAGGAAGTCCCGGGTACAGCTAGTTTGTAATATTTTGGGTTAACATACTTGGTACGTTAGTTGCCAAACAGTCGCTAAATGGGTTACTCAATGTAAATTTAATATATAGGCTACATGTCGTTTATTCCAATATAAAGTGTTTTAACAGTTTTAGAAATAGAAAAATATTCTGCAACAAAAAACGTATTTTTATGTAATAAAAAAAATAAAATAACATAGTTCATATTTTATTCGCAGTATATTTTCGCATTTAAAATATAAAGTAACTAGCTGATCCGCACAACTTCGTCTGCGCCAAATCGGCTATTACCGGTACCAATTTTATCTCCAAACGCGAAAAAAACTTGCAACAGTCACGAAAATTATATGGTCATGGCTTACCAGAAATGTTGTTCTGAATGAGCGTATGATTTACCTGTAATTGGGTTGGCAGTCTTGTTTGGGGAGGATAAATCCTGAACATAGGTTTTATAGTGATCAAAATATCCAGTCTGGATAGCTTCTTCAGCGATAAGATCGACAGCTTCATTACCCTGGATCACACTATGTCCTCGTATCCATGCCAGAACTACATAAATTCCTAAACAATGACATTGATACAAATGAAATTGATTAATATTGCGAGTATACGGATACATAAATGTCATTGCCAAATGTCGCGACCTAATATGATTTTGACCTAATGTGGCTAATTCGGAAGCCGAGGGGTTGTGATAACTGATGTTTTATTGAAATTTGTCAAAACAATATCAAAAAAGTTCAATAAGAAGGAAAAACCCTTTCTTTCTTAAAGAAAAACATTTTCATTAATATATTTAAAAAAAAATATATATATAGATTTTTTGAGCCTGGAACACTCTCGAGCGTGCCTAGAATACCCTCCTAAATTATTATCACAATCTGTTCAGTGGTTTCGGCATGCATAGAGGACAAAGATACAAACATTGATTTTTATATATAAAGAAGATGACATGGGCTTCTTAGGGTTCTTTTAAACAAACTTAGTATCGAAAATTGTTAATAAAACGGGATAAGGTTTTCATGAGAATAAGTGAATTTTTAATACTTTATGCCACGGTCGGCGAGCGCGGTGCATGCAAGTACTGAATTTTTCATGTAGGAATATCAGAAATTTGACTGGCAGCCGTATCTTTCTATATTCACCGAAGTTATTCTTATATAACGTATAAGGTTCATCACTACTATATATAATTTAGGCCACTATGTAAAGGAGACTATTAAAGACACCTTATATATTGAACGCTATTAAACGGCCTACACAAAAGGTTACTACAAACATGTTAATAAATTATACATTCGTTCGTACCAAACTTATGCTAGAAAAATATTAAACTCATTCTGCGTAATTTTGTAAAAAGGTATTAAATTTCGTTATTATGCATCTATAATCACAGAACCAATTGTAATTTACGGAACAACTGTAATTGTAAAATTAAAATGAAAATATTGTGACACTAAAAAAAAGGAAATAATTTTAGCAACGTGTTTCCATACTGATTTAAACCGTCCAGCAGTTTGTTCATTGGACTAATTATGTATTTATAAAATATTTGTGTCACTAGGTTGATGACCTGAAGTTTTATTTTTATAGGAAATAAAATCTGGTATTCTATAATTTGAGAAATTATTGCTAAAAATGTTTAGTCGTTTCATCAAGTACAAAGCGACATTTCCTTTGTATCTATGACAAAGAACAATATAATTTATGATTTCACTGCTTATATTTTATTAATATAATACTGATCAATTAATGTTTATCATAATAGATTTTTGAAGTTATACTTCTTTTGGCGCGTTAGGAAAAAATGATGAGAGTAAATGGGCATTCCATGTCAAATCGACAAATTTTTTTCCTGACCCCCTTTGATTTCGCTGAAAATTTTCTATCTTTTTCTACCCCCCGAAAGTTATTTTTCAGAATTTTTTCAAATTTTTTTTCCCGACTCAAAAAAGTTATGAATTTTTGAAAAAAACCGCTCTTTTGTTTTTAAATTGCCAGAACTTTTTCAAAAATTGACCGTTTGGGAGCTTTTTTTTTTCAAAATTTTTGTTTTTAAATGTAGTTTTCGAAAAAAAATATGAAAAAATTTTCAGAGTCCCAGATATATGAAATATTTTAGTTTTTTTGAAAAAACCGTAATTTTCTCAAAGACCGACCGTTTTTTTTTTTGCTCTAAAAATACTTCAACTAATTCTGCAATGATCCCCGTTAATCAAAAGATGTGACGACAGTCGCTTCTAATTTTTTTTCTTGATTATAAAAAAACTTTTGTTGAATTTTTGCTGATTTTATATAACTTTGATATGAAATTTTTTTATTTCCTCGTGAAACCTCAAAAGTTGAAAAATAAAATTTTATTGGAGAATTTCAAGTGATTATCGTCCAAGAAATTGTTATTTAAAAAAAAAAAAAATTTTTTTCTCTCATTGACGTTATTTTTTTACTCTTATGGGCGTTTTTTTTTGGTACTGAAATATGACAACTTCAAAAATACAATGGGTTTAAAAGTCATTTTATGATAAATAATAGGTACTTTATTTAGCAATAGTAAGTCTACGTGACATGATGAACACAACGACAATGTAATTATTCTGAAAACATAACTTCCATATTATTTAAATGAAATGTAGATGATATCTTTTTTACCGACAATCGATAGCTCTTAAATTATCACATTGTATCAACTGGAGGTAACTTTTAAACCCATTGTATTTTTGAAGTTGTCATATTTCAGTACCAAAAAAAAACGTCCATAAGAGTAAAAAAATAACGTCAATGAGAAAAAAAATTTTTTTTTTTTTAAATAACAATTTCTTGGACGATAATCACTTGAAATTCTCCAATAAAATTTTATTTTTCAACTTTTGAGGTTTCACGAGGAAATAAAAAAAATGTCATAACAAAGTTATATAAAATCAGCAAAAATTCAACAAAAGTTTTTTTATAATCAAGAAAAAAAATTAGAAGCGACTGTCGTCACATCTTTTGATTAACGGGGATCATTGCAGAATTAGTTGAAGTATTTTTAGAGCAAAAAAAAAAAAAAAAACGGTCGGACTTTGAGAAAATTACGGTTTTTTCAAAAAAACTAAAATATTTCATATATCTGGGACTCTGAAAATTTTTTCATATATTTTTTCGAAAACTACATTTAAAAACAAAAATTTTGAAAAAAAAAAGTTCCCAAACGTTCAATTTTTGAAAAAGTTCTGGCAATTTAAAAATAAAAGAGCGGTTTTTTCAAAAATTCATAACTTTTTTTGAGTCGGGAAAAAAAATTTAAAAAATTCTAAAAACTTTCGGAAAAATAGAAAATTTTCAGCGAAATCAAAGGGGGTCAGGTAAAAAATTTGTCGATTTGACATGGAATGACCCAAATATTTACGATGCGCGCGCACAACGTCACGAACCGACACCCTGAAGTTAGCTATAGTTAACATTTTGTTTCTTTGTATTTGTTGTTTGTATTTCTTTGTATTAAAACTTTAATGTATTAAATACCTTTTTTCTATTGTTAGTGTCGTTTTTCTACAAACGTAGAATAAGGCGAAAGATAAAATGATTGAAAGATTTTTATCTTGTTACGCCCAAGAAGTATAACTTCTAACGCGTGTACATAAGTACACACACACTTTTTTAAATATATTCTACTTAAATATGAGTGCATTTTTTTAAATATATCCATCTGTACTAACATTGAAAAATAATTTTCATTTGCCAGTAAAATTGTTAACGGAAATTTTCTATTTCAATTGTAATAATTGTGGTGTTACAATATGTAATAAATATATTCTTAACCGATTTCAAAACGCAGGGGTTTCTCAATTTAGTTGTATTTTATTATATATTTTTTTATTTCAGAACTTCTTAATTTATAAATTGCTTGGAAATTATTTTTTTTATTAGAAAACGGGATTTTTTATATTCCATTTCATTAGCACTAGTCTTTAGATTTCAAATATATATCAAGGAACTTCTCAAAATAAAATAGGAAATATATTAATTGAAATATTGAAATATGGTCAAAGATGTTTGCCGTTTTTTACGTTTGGTCTTTGACGTTTTCGTTTTGAGATTTCTTTGAAGTCGGTTTTATTTATTGTTAAAATTTTATTAAATATTTAATTTTGTTCAATAATATATGAATTTTGCAGATATATATTTCATGAACATAGAGATTAACGACTAAACTTCAGTTATATTGTCCCTAAAGTCACGATCAAAGAAATGTTCGTCAATTTATGTTCCCAAAACACAACCATTTATTACCATGAAGGTTTTCATTTAAGCGATAAAAACTGTAAAGCCGAAAGTGTCGTGTGAAGCCTCGGTTTAATTTACACGTATACAAAGACCCTCATTGTGCGGAGGTGCGAAGTGATTTGCTTGGCAAATTGGGAGGCCGAATAGGGTTGGTCCGTAATCGGCTTACGACGGGCGTGCAGACAACCGTACCTGTCTGGATTTTCTGTTAGTATGTCATTTTCTGCTGTGGTCATTAGATGAGGTTTACACAGTACTTATCTATAGTAATACATGTGATGTATTTGTGAAGCAATTTTTATATTAATTTATCGTTTTAACACAACTTCATGTTATTTTGTGGCTATGCGATATATAATTTTATCATAGAATTGTGTGATTCTACGGCTATATACAGAGCCAGTCTTCTTTCTAGAGTTAAAGTGTCTTCAAATTAGGGGCCATTCAAGTATTATGTAAGCACTGATGGGAAGAGACGGGTCCTTGATTTGCTTATTTTTATGATATAGGGGATGGGTGTCTAAAAGGTAATGATATCATAATCAGCAATATTTATTTATTTAACCAGAACACATTTTAAAATACCTACACAGGCTGAATATTTAGACAGTAGCAATATTTATGAAGGACAGTCTGCACTCGATTCTCGTCTTAAATCAATTAAAAAATAGGTGCTTAATATTTGACCTAATTATATAGAGAAATTCAAAAATTATATGCTATCCTCTACGCTTCTATGTTAAAGCAGTATCAGTGACCGTCGGGTGATTTCACTTTCACTTGAAAATGAACGTGGGAACGGTATGAACAAAACAATAGGGTTTATTATCCGTTTTATTATCTCAGCTCGCCCCTTACAGCTTTGGGCACCGGTCATTGTATCTAGATTTATTACGATTGTGTTTATACTTTTGAAACTCTTAGAATAAACTTTAACTGAGGTTCTCTTTGTTAGTTATTAATATTTGTTTTGATATTATTATTTTGTATGTGACATATGACCATGAAGTATTATATCCTAAAGTAATGCGAGTGCTTAATCTTTCACCTGGTATAAATGTTTACGTCAACATAGGAGGGATAGTAAGAACATTGCCTACTCACGCTGACCAGGGGGAGCGAAATTACAAAATATACGTTTAAGCACTTCTTGAACGGCCCCTTATCTTCAAATTAGTCTTGAATATTAGAGACTGTATACGTAACATTCTGACTACCTTTTTCTTCATCCTTACCTGGTGTCGCAGAAACATTCGCCAATGTATTTTTTTATTTCGACCTTAGTATTTATCATATATTAAATTGAACTCGCTTGTGCACAAGAAACAAGCCGTATCAAGTAAAACGTTACCAGAAGTACGTTACATTACTTAAATGTAAATTAAAAACCACTCAATAAAGTCCCCATCAAATTTAAAGGTTTGCTCGACAACTATATATGATTTTGGACTTCCCATCTTATTTTTCTATCATAACAGACATGTCAAAATATTTATGCTTCTTACTATGTGATATTTTGATTACCAATTGACTTTACAAAAAAAAAGAAACCATATAATTGTTAACATCTAAAATTCGTTTATTTATTTGGGACTCAACTCTTCAATACAACGAATAAACTAAATTTTTGGTGTAAATTTAGCCAGAAAATCTTATAATATACCATATTTGCCAATTATATAATGATAATCAGCTAACATCCATTTAAGAAGTTAGTTTATGTTTATACGCGCACAAAATACGTGGCCAATCAATAATACTTCCCCTCTTTTCAATTAGTATATCAAATGTACCTTTAATGCTCAGCCTTGGGGAAAAATCCACCCGTTTTACCTTAAGCGATTTAGGGGATACGCCACTAAATGAAATCTCTACTAGCGGGGAACCCGAGGATCAGTGGGAAGGTAATGATGGTTTAATATCTTGAAGTTTCTTTGGAATCCTTAATTAAACGGCCGATAGATGGCGCATGATATACTAAGTTTTTACTTGTAATATTTCAACCGTAATAGTATTAAAAAAATTATAAAACTCCATGGTAGATTGCGCGCACATTTCTCAAAAACGACCGCATAGATGTCGACCTTTTCTGGTATTTTACTTCTTAGATTTGGTGATTATCTAAAAAAGAGGCTATAATAATAGTTTCCTTTAATATAAAGTTTAGTTATGAAACTTTGTCATAAGCACTACGCGTTCAGATATGTGTATTTTCCTGCGGTGGAGAAGTGGGACAAAGGCGAGTGGTGCATATGCTTTTTCCTCTATACACAAAGTATATTTTTAATAAACGACACAGACAAAGTCGCGAGTATCAGTTTGTACTAAATAATATTCAAACAAATGACATAGAAAATTAAAATTAGAGGGAATGAAAATATCTAAAATATTCGTTTCTTATTTTCTAAAGGTAAGCAATTGGTATTATTACATAACTTCGAACCATCATTTATTGGATGTTCAGTTTATCAATTAGGTACAAGCGATCGTGGTCCTTTTTCCGTATTATTTTGGAAAGGAACCCATTTTAAGAGTAATATTTGTCCTAAAAAATTAAAAAGAGTTTTTAATTCTTTTATTACGTTTTAAATATAACTGGCTCGTTATACAGATACACACAATACTTAAGGCTCGCTTATTGCATTTAGAAACCATTTCAATTGACCATTTTAATATCTGCTATCTGTGGTAACTCTGATATCTTACTAAAAACATGGCTTTCACCTTTCAAATTAAAAACCAATTAGAAGATTACATATGACATGGCTGTATGATCTAGTTACCTTTGCCTTTTACTCAGTAAGGAAAAAACAAGAACCAGTAAAGAACTCTATCGATAAACCTCAACACCGTTAGCATACCTAAGATTTTTTTTATGGAGAAGGATTGTATGCTAACTGTTTTGCATTATATTATAGGCTGGGTTTTATTGTTTTGAAGTTTTATATTGTTATATTACTCGAACGTAGTTCTGGCTAGTATATTATAACGAATAAACACTTAAAATGTTAAAAAAATTCGGGTTGTATGTACCCCATTACAGATATGACAAGGTTACATTACCCAATGATATTATAAGTAAAAAGATTTTTGCTTGCACATTACCTATAATTATTTCTTACTTATCCTCATCCGCATATGTTGGTCGTTGGCAGTCGTTAAGTCTGCCTTTTTAGATTCTTCACGTGCCCTGGTAAAACATAAGCTCAAAACCTTAAACCAAAAGGTTTACTGTCAATTAAGACACAATCTAGAAAACTGAATGAGCAAAAAGATTGAATGATCAAATTAAACGAAAATTACTCGGAAAAACATAACCGGAGATCCAAGTTATTAAGTGGTTACGATTTTAGTAGCTAATGAACAAGCATTCTAACTTTAATTTTCCTCTGCCTATGTATGCAATTTTGACAAAGCCAAATCTGACCAATACACCTTTTAGACATTAGTTGCCCATTCTTATTATAATTCTAATATTAAATACCCCAAAAACAAAACATGACACAAAATAAAACAGTCACAAAAAAGTAGCAATATTGTAAGTTCTGTAAGAGTAAATAGATAGGGTTTACCAATATTTTAAATGGCTTCGCTCAAGAGCCCTCGAGTGGAAAGGGTAAACATTTAGATATTACATAGATATGGGCAAAGAAATAATTGCAATCTTATCTTATAAAGTACTGTAAATATACTCAAGTGCTTGAAACAAAATAATTTTTTTGTTGTTAAATGTATATACTATATACCAAGAAATAAAATCTTACCTGCTTTAAAACTCTTAAATTTTTTATTACGTCTTTAATTTTCTCCCTTCACCAAACCTCCCTTTATAACTGACACGGGATCTCGCGCCTCTCCTTACAATAAGGACTCTAGAAATAAATCTGTTCTCTTTTTTAATATTTCGTCGCCCCGCTATAATTTATCTTTTGTTTATTTAACAGTATTTAATGAGTTCTCTTGTATTTTGTTATATTGTGTTTTTATACTTTCTTTTAGTAAATACATAAACTAAACTACGTATTATTTCCATATTCATTTGTTCTATTAAATATTAATGTAAAAATTCAGAGATAGAAATAATAATTTTCTTTTTTATTTCAAATTTAAGTTGTTTGAATAGTGTTTGTTAGTGACATACTGTGTCAGTGAAAATGGAAAGGATTTTTTGTACTGTGTTAGTGAAAATTTAAAAACAATTAAAATACGCCTGATCATTAGAAATCGGTGCTTTAAAAACTTTATTAAAGGACAATGCAGTGTAGTTTTACTAGATATATTACGGGTAAATGCTCCACGATTGTTTACACTTGGACACGGTTCTTTTGTACATAAGCGTGGAAGAAAAGTATTACTAAGGACGGAGTAATTACGAAGGAAGTAATTACTAAGGACGTGGTCAAAAAACTTTAAAAGATAGTTTTAGCAGAGTATTAGTAAATACCAGTACCATACTGTACTTCGTGATTCCTTTATAAGCTTGTTCTTTTCTTTCTGTTTGACCCTAAAAGGACAAAACAAATGAAGAAATCAACGATTTACAAATAAATTACTTGCCGTTTCATAGATTACCGTGCGTATACATGCACGGTGTCTCGTTTAATACGAAACAAATGGAAATGTAACCGGAATGGAATGCAAATTTATTCAATTAATCCGCCCGCCAGTCTGTATTGGGTGTCGCAAAGCCGTGATTGGCGTTAAGTCGTTCGCCCGTACGAAAGTGGTTTGACGTTTACAGAATAGGGACCCGTGGTTGTCGGTGCATTCGAAATCATGTTTGCATGTTAGTTCATCGACAAAGGCTTTTATTACTACGTAAAGTATATATTCCGTTTTACAAATAACTAGCTGTGCCCTCAACCTCGTCTATGTGGAACCTGATGTACAAAACAGCATCTAATAAAGTCATCTGAATGTATCAAGTCTAATTACTGTCTAGTATTCTCTCGTACTTAAGTCGCGTTTGCGTTGCCATTAAAAGAAATTGTTTTTCATTATATCATAGAAGGCAAATGAACAAGCGGGTCACCTAATGTTAAGTGATCACCGCCGTCCATAGACACTAACAACACTAGGGGAGTCGCAAGTGCGTCGCCAGCGTGTGTTTGGGGGGAGGAGGGAGGGGGAGGGAGACAGGGAGAGGGGAGGGGGAAGAGAATAGAAGGGGTGCCTCCGGCCTTCTCACTGACCGAACGAAACGCAACAATGGAAGCACTATTACTTCACGTCGGTGTTTCCGTGGGTCTTGTGGTAGTACCCCGGGTGAGCCGACCCATTCATGCTGAAACTAGTAATAGCTTCGGTGTGGCTCTACCACCTACAACAACAATTACAATAACTTTTGATAGACCGAAGCGATCTTAATGTAACAAAGACTAAATGTTGCTCGAAGATATGCTTTATGATTTTCTTGAAAAGTTTTTGTCATGAACGCAGTACTTTAACAGTGAAGCGTGCTCAATCAAACAGACAGACAGACATTTCTAAAAATGATTGAAATGTATTTTATTACTTATTCCTAGACACAGACATTTCTTTTTCAATTTTTTATTTTTTTTAAATTTTATTTAAAAGTTACGGACACTTTAGATTTACATTCTTATTATATGTATAGATAACTAGTATTCGTTACCTATGAATTCCGTTCTGCAGTACAGGCATTTAAATAAAATAATTTTTGTTTGGCTAAAAAACCTTGACAAATTATATACTAAAACCAATTTTATATTAGTGTTACATTTTCCCCATGAATCACTTGTATCCATTGGTGAAAACTGTATGAATATCCGTCAGTAGTTTTTGAGTTTATCGCGAACAGACGAACAGACAGACAGACAAACGCGGTGGCGGACTTCGTTTTATACTATGTAATGATATGCGTTTCGTGTTTATG
Source organism: Antheraea yamamai (assembly GCA_036509395.1). Lineage (NCBI taxonomy): Eukaryota > Metazoa > Arthropoda > Insecta > Lepidoptera > Saturniidae > Antheraea > Antheraea yamamai. The sequence continues at coordinate 5,241,477 of AP028428.1, forward strand.
AGTAAATAGAAACAGAATGTCATATACTATTATAATATAGAAGATTTATTAATTTATTTTAATTTTACAGAGAAATCCATCCTGTAACAGTGTAACACATTGGCTGGAAGAATGTTGCAAGCCATCATGGTACAGGCATATAAGACATCGCAAACTTTTTAGTTCGTATCCACATAGAAATGGTTTTTCTTTTATACCCACAAGCCTCAGAAATTTGGTTGGATCCTGTTTCAGCACCTAAACAATTCTCTAAACAAAAACTTACCCCTAGAAAAGTATGGCTGTTTGTTAACTCGAGCGTAATCTGTCATTTTATATTTTATTCATAATGTTGTGTTATTTGACTCTGTAATTTGTAATATTGGTGGCAGTTTAGGTAATATTGTTCGGTTATTGTGCACAGTAGGTGGAAAATAATACCACGGAGCATGAATTTTGCGGGGTGGTAGGGTCTCGTCATTCGCCCTACCATCAGACCTGGATCGCCTCGACCACCGTACATTTCCAGATTTGGATAATCCCTTCCGTGAAAAATATCAACCCGCCAAGTGGCACGTTCCTTCTTTCGGGCGTGCCCGCGTTCCGGCGGCGATCAGCCGGTGTATGTCAAAAAAAAAAAATTTATTTTTCAGCAACCCGGGGGGGGGGGAGGAAGGCTATGTGTTTCGTGCGGTAATGCCCGTGTAACCCTTGGCTGGGTCGCTTTCAGGCCGGCATGGCACCGGCGACCGAAATTTTTAGTATATAGCGATGGATTTTCTAGTATGGTTCTTTCCGGTTGGTCGCCATATTGTTTTTGTTTTATTGTAATCTGTGCTTATTCCATCATTTGTAATATTGTGGCACAGTACAGTCACTTTGCCGAGTTACAATAAAAGAAAGGTGGAAAAAAAAACCACGAGCATGAATTCTGAAATACCACAATAACTCCTTGGAACGTTCTAACAAGGGAGCCACCATCTTGTTGGAACTGAAATTTTCACAAAACACATTGTTATCTTAAATTAGAATTATTACCATAAAAATATTATTACCTACTCGACAATAACAGTAATAATTTGCAAAAAATGTTTCCAAAAAATAAAACTATGGCAGCAAGGGTCAACGCTTCTCTTTTGGTTATAGAAGGAAAAGATGGGAATTAAGTTGAACAGCCCTTCAGAACATTCATCATCATATTTATGTCGTACAGCACGCTCATTGCTGCTATATTCTAGTACAGCTGTAGATATTCGATCAACTCTATAACGCTTGTATCCCGTCTGATGCAATCCCGCAGCATGATCTGATTGTTGAATTTTCAAAATAGTAAGAAGATTGTAGAATTTATATGCGGCTAAAACAAATATAAATTTATTTTAATACTAGCTGACCCGTGCAACTTCGTCTGCACAAAATCGGTTACCATTGGTTTCAATTTTATTTTTAAACGTGAACGATTTTAATAAACCTAAACCCCGATTGCAGCCACACCTATGGTTTCCAATTGTGAACCCAAACTATCAAGGGACTCACTCAAACATATACCCAGATGGTATGTGAGAAATCTTTTAAAATAAGCCTACAACCCGTTCGTAGCATCATCTACTGGGTTCAATAAAAATATAAACTAACCTACATTTATTGGCGGTAATGTAAAAAAAACTTTAGAGGTCTATTGACCCCAGTTTCTAACGAAGTTCCTTTCCCTTTTTTGTAGACGTATACTATACAGTCAGTATAGTTTATATTATAAAATATTAAGTTGATAGAGTTAAATTGTAAATTAAACGATAAAATATATTCATAAAATAAATAATGATAAATGAAACATTGAATGATATCATAACTATTTTGAACTTGTATTAAAAGTTTTTCACACTCCATTGTATTGAAAAAAAAAATATAAATATTAAAAAGATATGTGCACAACGCGGCCACTGTCACTTGCTTGTAACTATTCGTCTAAGCGCTAGCAACGGTTGCGACAATGAATTTCAGTAAGCCAGTTTTTTATATATCTTTATGTTCTTCCGAACAGCGTGCGGGCTACCTGGCTGCCGGTAAATGTTGCGTTCATTAGAGCGAAGCCACGGACAAAAGCTAGTTCTTTATATTAGTGTTTAATTGTAATCTCGGGGATGATAAGTCACGTCGTAGTAAAGTTAGGCTTGTAATTGGCCTTTTTTTATATTTCTGCAGACTCTTGATCCGCACTTTTTTCTGATTTCTGAAAACTCGTCTTAAGTGTTGTACTGCTTATACAGTGAGCAAAACATACATTGACAAAGGATGTAGCTTGCTAGCTCTATACAATTAAATATTCTAAAAAATGGTTAATGGAAATGTAATTTGGCAATGGGACGGACGTCTTCATCGATCAAATAGATGATATCAAACCAGTGCGATTTCCTCATTTGCTAGACATTTTCGCAATGCTTAAATATATATTTTTTATGAACGATAAAGGAAGTACTGCACTTTCATTCAATTTCAAAAGTAATACGAGTACAAATACCTTAGATGCAGGAATCTTGAAACTGGCGTACACTTGACAAACGTTCATCTTTTAGGGTACTATTAAATTAGTTTATTTTCCCTACCTTAACAGAAATGGAACAGAGGGTGCTGTGTACTAAGTCGTAAAACAACAGCGAGTTTTACACCTATGTGTTTGTACTTTTTAAAATATTTCGTCAATTTATCTTTGTGGTTGAATTATGTCTTAAGATACCTTAAGATATGGGAGAATAACTCCTAATATAGTTACAGAATATTTACCCCGTGATACGAACATTCTGACGGTCCAAGGAAGAATGTCCAGTGCCCTTTTTGTCGGCTCTTTTTAAACATACAATCAATAGAGGATAATCAATATTTAGGACTGTTCAGTAACAACTAGCCAATAGTACAAACATTTGGTCAGGAATAATCAGACTGACGTATGCTATTCCTCAAGGATCTTATAAAAAGGTCATTTTAATTGTTGTAAATTTGCTGTGATGAACTTTTTACTTCTATATTCTTTCCAAATTACTGTTTTGGGACAGTTATCTGTACTTCATTACATAGTATAAAATAAAGTCCCCTTCCGCGTCTGTCTGTTCGCGACAAACTCAAAAACTACTGAACGGATTTTCACGCGACTTTCCCCAGTGGATAAAGTGATTTATGAGGAAGGTTTTGGTATATAATTTGTGAAGGATTTTTTTATAATCACGGCGGGACAACGTCTGCCGGGCCCGCTAGTATACAATATAAGAAGTATTATGAGGCTCATATTAATTTCAAATAATCTAGTCAAACAAAGCATAAGTACCACGATCATAGTTATAAAATTAAATAGCGTGTCTGCAAAGTTAATAATCGAGTTATTCAGTCGAGTATGAAACTTATTTTTATGCATCCTATATATTCTATTCACAGACTTTATAATTAAATATTACACACCTTGTATCTCTGCTATAATTAATCTAACGAAATATTCTATATTAAGAAAATAAATAGATACATATGTATATATATATATATATATATATATATATCTTTCTTATGCGCAGTTGGAAGCTCAGAATCTATTTGCAAACGCATATGTGAATTTACGAGAGAATAAACGCTATCTGATAAGGATTGTACCAAACCTGGAAACTCAGACGTCTGTGCAATTTATGACGTCTAACTCCGAGACGGACCTGTCCTTTTGTGGCGCACACAGCTTCAGAATATTCTAGCTTATACGTTATCATCTATATTCATTTTATGTTCTACACCGTCAACTTAAATAATATACTTGTATTTCTTATCAGCGTAATATACAATATTTTCCTACAAAAATAAACCAATGTTATGAACTACACAGAAAGTACCGTCAGAGAGGAAAGTACTGTAACTCCAAATATGTGTGTATATGTGTTATGAAACGCTTTAGTACCAATTAGGAAGAACCTAGCTACTTAACCGAACTGCGGTACCTTTTACCGTTGGTTATATATAGGCTGTAGTGTTCGCTTAACATCAAGTAAGCTGCATGCCAGTTTGCTGTTTTAAAATAACAATATTAAAAATAATAGGCAATGTTTAATATTAACATCCACGCCTAATTTCGCGTTAAATTACAATTTTAATTTAATAACAGTACAATATAGTCTATTAGGTTTCGTTCACGTAGCATTCATCTGCGTCTCAATTTTTTTCCTGTGTAATTTTCTCTACTCGTAAGAAAGTGCATGCATAATTTCACGATGATCCGTTCAGTAGTTAAGGCCTGAAAGCGGAACAAAAACCAACTTACTTTCGCATATACAATATTTGTTAAGATCCATTCTAACGGTGAGATATAGTGAAATAAAAAACAAAAAAATCTATTTCGAATATCATGATGATCGGCCTAATGGTTTAGCAGTATACAGATCTAAAATCATACAAATTATAGATATTATAAGTATATCGCATTGCTATTACAAAACCGTCGTAACTCGAATATAACGTCAATTGAAATTTTAATTAATCTTAATAGAAAAAGTGGTAAAATACACCTCAGTAAAACAGTTGTAAAAATATCTCTAAACTGAAGCGAGAAAAAACACTCTAATCAACTTTTAATGAAATACTAACGACTTCTAACCTCCACCAATATTGCAACATTTTTAGTTTCAAGAAAGAGCAATCGGGTGAAGACGTGTCACTGTATCACGTAGATTATATTGTAAAGCAAATTGTTTTTCTTAGTCTAATTTACAATAAAATGTGCATGACCCAGTTTCAAAGAACTTTCAGTAGATAGCGAGAAATCAGTTTTTCATAGATTCTGAAAAAAGTGATTTTTTTGAGTTAAGACAGTATTGTAATAGCAGTGCGATTTGTGTACATGTGTTAATAATAAAATAAAGTAGCATTATAATACGTTTTGTATTTCGCGTCAATTGGTTTATTGAATTAGGGGATCGTTATTCTATGAATAAAGCGGTAATGTTTTATCGATATCCAATAAACTGTCGAATTTCGTCTTCACTCAAACGTGCCAATAACTAATTCTGATTCTAAATTGTATTATTTATGTCTATCGAGTCGATTAGATTTATTTGTTTCCGATTTTATTGCCCGATAAATGCTGTCATAAAATGTAACCGTTAATATTGTTTTTAATTAGCACCTCGGCTGATTTTTTACGACCCAGATCTCAAAATGGCGGACTTTGTTTTTAATTTTTTTTTTCATTACACGACATTGTAAATTGTAAATTTCATGGTTTTGCAAAAAAAAGTTAGTAGAAATAAAAAAAAATACATTTTACAAAAAAAAAAATATTATTACAATACAGACATAATTTGTCAATTTTGAAGTTCTGCTATTAATCAGGTTGTTATTTTTTAAGCTTATGATACCAACAGTCTTTTGGTCTGTGCCTCATGACGTCTACATTCGTTTGTACTGAGCTTTTTTTCTTGTTGTAACACCGCAAAATGACTGCACTATGCCTGATGGTAGGCACAGTACAATCCAAATACAGTGGCGACCATCGAGTAACACACTATCCATCGCCGGTCACCGCTGTCATGCCAGCCTGCGAAAAGCAGGATAGGCACAGGCTGATCCCGAAACGCGACCGCAGAAGCGAATCACTATGACGGGTTTTTTCGCCATATACCTGGTGGTTGCGACCCAGTCAGGCTGTAAAACCCTACCACCCCGCTTTCGCCATTGCCTCATTCGTTATTCACGTGCAGGTGAGGTTGGCTTGGGTGTCTCAAGTCTTATGATGACATACACCCCATATTAGCTTAAATCTTTATGGTAGTGGACAGTGGTTAAATCACTTTTAAAAATAATATTTTCATTTGATAAAAAGTGTAGGTAAATACTCATGGCGGGGTTCGCATGTAGCATTCAAATGTGTTGTGTATTTTGACATGTCAATGGAGTCGCGGCGCGTTGCGGCGGGCATTCGTTCCGAGACAATTGTCCTGCGATACCAAGTTAAATTGCTTTGCGCGTAGAAAATACGCTTTGATTCGAATAGGGAATACGAAAAGTAAATTTAACGTTACCGTCGTAGTAATAATGAATATATAGTATGCACTAAATATTGATTATCTATTTTGATAATGAAACTTGTTCGTTTGAGTACATGTAAAGAGTGAACGATATTCTAGACTGCATGAAGTTAGGAGTTGCTATGTTGCTAGTTAAGCTAGGAGTTGAAGCGATTGTCGGTGGGATTAAATTTCACACGTGACAATTATTTGTGTGTGTGTTTAATATGATTATTCCGAGTCATTTCGAGTATATTGTGTCCGTTATCTTTATGTTTATTAAAGGCACCCCGCGAGACAATCTTTGATCCCTTATGGGAGTTGTCTTTAATAAAAAGATTCAAGCTCAGTTAAATTAATTGGCGTTTTGGTGTTATTTGGTTCATTCTTGAGGACAACAGGCAACGTATTTTTTTTTATATTCACAAATTTATAGCTAAGTCTGTTATTTTCATTTAATGTAAACTAGCGGGCCCGGCAGACGTTGTCCCGCCCTGATTAAAAATAAAACCTTGACAAATTATATACCAAAACATTCCTCGTAAATCACTTTATCCACTGATGAAAACCTCATGAAAATCCGTTCAGTAGTTTTTGAGTTTATCGCGAACAGACAGACAGACAGACGTGGTAGGGGACTTTATTTTATACTATGTAATAATAATAATAATGATGATACCTGCTGTACTTGTCCCTTAAGGCCAAATAAAGTATCTATTTCTTTCTTCTTGCTATTTTTAGAATAAGGTATGTGGTATTGCTTAATTTTTACCACATTTGATGTATAGTGCTAATAGGATCCAAGAAGATAAAACGCTAAGCGTTACCTTGTTTGTACAGGATAAGTGCTTGGAAATTTATTTTCTGTCTAAATAAGTAAATAAATAATTAATGCTTTAAGCAATTTATCGCTAAGAAAAAGGAACCAAAACGAAATCCTTTAATAGAAATCAACACAAACCTTCGCCATAATGTGGCTTTAACTCTGACAATTTAGCTGTAAGGAAGGATTTTGTTCCGTTTTCATTTTGTATCAAATTATCCGCGATGTAACGAACTGGATTAGGCAAGTAATATCAAGGGAACAAAGAAAGGAAGTGATTTTTGTGCTCCGTTTCACAGGACCATAATTTGAATACATTGTCTTGATTATTAGCTTTGTTCTTATGATTTCTGATAAAGAAGCTATTGTTCCAAGCAGTTAGCATAGTTTTTTGGTTTAGCGTACGGCAGTACTGAACATGATTTTCTCTTTATTTTTTTAAGCGCTTTAGCTTAGTTCTTTTATATGTTTTAGCGTTCAACCAAAACCTCATCTGATGTTAAATGACGATTCGGTCTATGATGATAAACACATAGAGGTAGAGCCACGCTGAAACTATTACTGGTTTCAGCATGAATGGGTCGGCTCGCCCGGGTTATTACGACCCTCTCACAGGAAACCGACGTGAAGTAACAGTGCTTGCATTGTTGTGTTTCGTTCGGACAGTGAGAGCGCCGGAGGCCCACCTCTCTTTTCCCCTCCCGCTTTCCCTTCTTCTCCCCCTCCCCTATATACAACCTGGCAACGCACTTGCGACTCCCCTGGTGTGGCAAGTGTCTATAGACGGTGGTGATCACTTAACATCAGGACATCAGGTGAATCACCTGTTCGTTTGCCTCCTTTGATAGAAAAACACAACCTTTCGAGATACTGAAATTCAATTGTAACAGCCAAAACACACCTATTAGTAACAGATCTTAAACTTGAGGGTATTAACTAGCCAGTCCGACATGGAAAAATCCCTGTCACCTTACTGTGGTTTTGTCATGATATTTTCCTACACAGAAAGTTCTGGCTCAATCAATGCGGTGTCCAAATACGCTAACCGGTAATGTTCAAACAACACCTGAAATTATCCTGACCTTTCGATAAAGTAACACGTCGCGATAAAACCATAATATTGTAGTGAGATATTTTCTAATACCCACTTTACTAGCTACCATAATCAGCTAGCATTAATATCAACTTAGACTGAGGACAATAAATCTATAAAGAATAATATAGCCAATATCTTGTGATTGGAGAGTCCGTCAAGGCGGAGACGTTTTTAGATCACCGGTAGATATATCCGTTTCGACTTCTCTATTAAAACCCCGGACAACTCAATAACGCCTGGAAGAAATTTAGTTTTTTTTAATTGTTACCAAATTTACATAGTTATCAAATGTGTAAATAACTGTAGAGCGACGAATTATATTATTTCACATTCAATGAATATTTAAAGAAGATCGTCGCTTTATCTTCCATGGACTCGTCCTCATTTGATTGTCTACTTATCTAATTTATCAGTAATACGTTTATTATTATTATCTATAGTGGTCAATTTCAATTTCAACCTGTGAAATACCCATTGCAGAGCCATTGACGTGTTCCCGAAGTAAGGAATGGACTAATAACCACGCCAGCCTACGACATATTAGTATTGTCAAACGCAGAGAAATCTACAGTTGTGTATTTTCCCACATATAGGGTAGTACCATAAGAACATTTCTCAGGTATTTAGGTTTCCTCATCATGTTTTCACTGTTAGTCGATAGTATTACTAATTCCTATAAGGAAATGTGTGCCAATTCCGAAAAATTAAAACTTGCGGACTCAGACTGGCATTCCACCGGTCAAACTGCTCGATCACTACGAATTTTCTTTATCAGTTTATAATTTAATATTATTTCATTCATTTAATTCTGATTTAAGTCAAATGTCATTGGAAACGGGTATAATCCCCAAGGCGCTCGTTATTTTGGCATCGAAAACTGTAGCCGATTAACTACATCGTCGCCCTGAGACCGAAATCAGCAGTTTGTGGAGATCCCAATATCGAATGATATTTAATTTCCCACTGAATAACAATGTTATTATTTTAATTGGCAATTATAATACTTGGAGGTGTTTATTCTGATGAAACTACTTACCGAATGGATTTTTGTCTTAAGGAATACAATATACGAGTATACTGTAGATATTTTAATTAGCTGTAATAAAAGCTAGATACCTCACTATGTACCTAATAGAATAACAAAATAAAGAAATAAAATCATCGAGAAGCACAAGAAAAAAAAAATTTTGTTCAAGTTAAACCGCGTGGGGTGCTGTCAATACTTGGATGGGTGACCGCCTAGGAACGCCGCGTGATGTTGGCTTTTTCTTGTATTATTTTGATTAAAATGTTTAATGTTATAGAAAAGTTTCACTTCTATCGTGTGTCTTTAAGAAACATCCTGTTTTTTTTTCTTTTAATGTACATTTACAGAGCTAAGCTATCAAAACGGTCAATCAGTTGTGAGCTACATTAGATACGATGGATCACAATATCGCACTGCTACAAAACGCTACGAATATTAAATAGCAACAGCACTGTTTTCATCTCTTGGTAAACGTAAACCTTTTTTATAGTTACTTATCGTCGTGACTTAATCAGCTTAAACCTCACATACTTGCTTGTTTTTCTATCAAAACAAATGAGGATCGATTAACTTCATCGCCGTCGAGAGATTAAACTCAGCATTTGCGGTCGTAATGTTGATAATAACATTTATCTGGACGCGTACAAACTTTACTCGAGAGAGGAGACGAACAAGTAGATAGATTCAGTTTTTGGCGAGATATTAGTCTGTCATGTAGTGACTTTTATATTATACTAGCGGGCCCGGCTGACGTTATCTCGCCCTGATTACCCCACCCCCCCCCCCGCAACCCCCCTTGTGGGTGGAATTTCGTAAAATCCGTTCTTAGCTGACCTCTACTCGGCGAAAGGAATATTCCTACCATATTTCAAGTCGCTACGCCTTATGGTTCCGGAGATATCGTGATGAGTCAATATATAGATGGGAATCTCTAATATATATATAGATTCACCTTGTGTTCTTTACCTGTATTTTTATATTATTGGTAGCATTTTACGTACTATATATAGTTCAGTTATTATGCACAAGTAAAGTGGATGGAATATAATACAACGGAGCATGAATTCTGAGATGCCGTAAAAACTCCCTTGAAAGTTTTAACAAGGGAGCCACCATCTTGTCAGAACGTTGTAATTAACATGACATTTGTAATAATATTACCCACTCGACAATGGCAGTAATAATCTAGAAGATTGGTTGCTGAGACTAAAATTATAAAAAAGTAGGTAGATAGTGATTTGTATTCATGTCTGAAGGAGACGATTAACTTTTTTTATATATATATCATTGGAGGCAAACGAATAGGTGGGTCACCTGATGTTAAGTGATCACCGCCGTCCATGAACATTAGCAACATCAGGGGAGTCGCAAGTAACCGGTGAAGCTGTTAAGGACTTACTAGGTCAATAGCGTAGTCAGTTCAAGAATATTAAAAAATCACTAAATCTTTTTGGTTTTAGGGTTTCAAAGAGTAAAGAAAAAACAAAAAAGTACTTCCATTTTGGTATCTATGTATAAATTTTACTCGAATTGTGAATTACTCGACTGTATAACATAGGTACTGAATTTGACGATACATTTTCTTATATATTTTACTATTCTTATAGCTTTTCGAAATAGCCAACAAATGTTTGAGACGCCTCACGTATTATGTAGACGCTAAGTCATGTGTACGCCGTTTTATGATTTTGCTGTGAAATCGTAAAACACAAAGTTGCAATGTGGACACTGCTTAAACTGTTCACGTCTTTGTTTCTTGAGATTTTGTTATGTTATAAGTACACTAGCCATCTGCAATGTTATCACAATATTTAGAACATTTTGTGTATTGTATTATACTTTATATAACAGTTTAAATTTCAAGGGAAATATCTATGTTGGTAAGTTTAATTCACGCACGAGGAAAGTAATTTCTACGTTTTTATAAATATAAAAGAATGATGAATGTTAATATAATAATATTCTACATAAAATTTGATCTAACCGGTATAATAACAATTCAATATCTGCAAGTTCGAACCCCGGCATATACCAAAGAAATTTTCGAAATTCGCGAACGATTACTAATTTAACCTGGTAAGACTATCGGCTGACGGTGAAGGAAACCTGAATTACAGCGTTCTTGCAGTACCACAGTGTGTGGGAAAATACAGAACTGTGGATTTCCCGGAGTTTGTAATCGCCAATACGTCCTGAACTAGCGTGGTGATTATACCTAAACCTTCTTTCGAGAAGAGGCTTATGGCCCTTGGGTTACTGACAGGATGATATTATTTAATATTGTCATGTTTGCTGTATATGTTAATCCCAGTAAGAGGATATCAGGATGATTGAGCTAAATTATAATTGAACTAAAGACTAAACGATACAAACCCTTGTAATAATGAAAAATGATCTTTGTTCAGCAAAGAGTAGTAAAAAGTGGTTAGAATTATCCAACGTAACAACAAAATATACAGTTGACATTAAAAAAGTAATCATAGCGCAACTACGTCCAAAAGCGAGATTTTATTAAATTGACAGTTTCAAACTTGAAAACTTCTAAAGAAATTTCATATAAATCGTTTCCACTGAATTCCGAATCATAGGCGATCCGAAACCCCGGGTTAACTTAGATAGGTAACAAGTTGGATGTGCTCAGGCAGTAATGAACGGCATTCCACACATTCCACGGTGCGAAGACATTGCAGGTGGAAAGTCGTTTATTGGATTTCGCCTTGTGAACTCTGCTCGCTTTTGAGGAAATTTTATTGAGTTTTTTTTTGGTGCGGCGTTACTCGAATTATAGTTGGAATTCGTTCTGCAACGTTTACACGATCAGTTTTTCAGCTTGTTGGTTTTTTATTACAAACAAAACGTTGATTCGGTGTAGTGCAATATAACTCACATGGATTTTTTAAATGTAAACTTGTTTTCTTTTCTGCGTGATTTATTGATTTCGTTAAAACGAATACCCAATAAAATATATAACCAGATCATAAGTATTCTACAATTGAAGACACTTTTTTTGTTAACGTGGAGAAAAATACCTTATGGATACGCCACTCTCTCGGGGGAGAGAGTGGGTTATGTCCGACTCGCACTGACTGAAACCCCACGGTGTACCGTCTGACCATATTGTTGGGACGGCAAGGGATCGAATTATGCTAGTTCCCTTGGATAGCCGCCCCAACTGTCCGTCCGGAGGAAGGTGGCCGCCGGGCAGGAGCCTATTAGACAGAAGTCTAGTAGGGAGACAGACTGGATACACACCAGCTGCCACCCCTCGTCCGCCGGACCTGTGCAATTAGGAGATGGGTCTGCCGGCCCATCCCCTCAGGTCTGGCTACGGTGGAAGGAGAAGGCGGGCAGATCGCCGCCTTCTCCCTCCGGTCTTCCATTGACGGAGAGGCCCGCTCAGAAGGTCATCTTTGCGAACCCTCTCCTTCGCCTTTTTCTGCGAGATGATATCCTCGCAGAAGGAGGCCATCGCTCTTCATGCTTCCTCGCTGCCGAGTGTGGTTTCGGCCATGCTCGGCAGCGACAAATCTGTTCCTACCATCACGGCGCTGTCCCTCCCACGCAGCACACTCAGATGGAGTGCGCTGCGTGGTGTCCTCCGCAGCGCCGCATTCATGGCATGTGGCGGTTGGCTCCCTGCGAGCAATCTGATGCAGGTACCACCCAAAACAACCGTGTCCGGTGAGTACCTGCACCAGTCGAAACAACAGGGAGCCCCACTTCCTTATGCAAAATTCCGGCAGGATCCGGACATCGCCTATCGTGTAACGCCCGAACCGCGCGTCCGCCACGACCTGCCTCCATCACACCATCGCTTCCTCCCTCCCCACCCGTCCTCAATCCCGCTGGAGGCCGGCGGAACGGAAGGACGGAACTCGTACACGGCGGCAAGAACTCCCGCCTCTAAGTCCCAGGGCATGGAACCGACGAGATAATTAAAGACACTGTGGTAACAGATATTAATCGAAAATAATAAATACCATCTATAGGCGACATTATAATACGCCTAGATCCATCTATTCAATCAAAAGAACTCCATTGCTGTACAAAGGCGTCATCACCACCTACCTTCCTTCTTGCCACCTACCTTCTTGCGCTATTCGACTGTGTCACAATTTTCACTAAGTTGTTGGTCTACCTGCTGGCTTTCTGCCGACATGATGTTTTCGTAATGGGTCGTTGGTTGGTTGATTCCCCTTGATTATATGTTCTATGAGCAATGTTACTATTTTTTTTAACTTATCCTTTTGGTACCTATGAGCTTTTTTAAGAAGCTCATATTAACGCAACGTGCACAAAAATGGAATATCAATTACGTGAGGATATAAATCAAAAGTTCTGGGAAGGAATGAAAAGGGCGAAATTAGTTGGTGTAGTTCTTGTGCATGTTCACAAAAGTGAAGCCAATAGAAATACTGCATGGTGCAAAGACAAGCGACCCTATACTGAAGTTTCAGGGTTTTCATTATTGCACCAATAATAAACCACCAAACAATGATCTATCACAGATGAGCCTTCGAGGGTGACGAACGGTAGATTGTAGTGTGGCCAACTGATACTTGTCGGTCTTGTTCCAAAGATGTCAGCGGTACTCTGATAAAGTAATAGGGATGGGAAAGTATGTTATTGTTTAAAATTTTCGTTCCTACTTGTCATACGTTAAAATCGTCCTTTTTAATGCTCACGACCTTGAAATTCGTTATATTTTCTTATACTAAATATTATAATTTTAGTTGGATATGGTAGGTATTTCGTAAGTGCTAAGATTATATTCGTTGTAGATATCGATGCACTGTGTTTCCAATTAAAAATTTCCGTATCGGCCCGCGACGTTAGATGGCATTTTTACAAGCCGGTTGCAAGCATCAGATAGAACTTTTCTAATTATACAGGCGTGTCGGGACAACGAGGCACGGGTTTTTGTTTTAAAAAATATTTTTAGTCCATCTGGTTTTAATATTAAAGCAGAGATTTTCGGATTTATTAGAATTATACACTTTACTAGCGGGCCTGGCAAACGTTGTCCCGCCCTGGTTATAAAACAATCCTTGACAAATTATATACCAAAATGTTCCTCATGAATCACTTTATGCACTGGTGAAAACTACATGAAGATCCGTGCAGTAGCTTTTGAATTTATCGCGAACAGACAGACAGACAGACGCGGTAGAGGACTTTGTTTTATACTATGTAATGATATAATGTTATGTACTTTAAGTATAAAGCGTGTTGTACCCTTTCAGTTAGTTATTTTAGTTTTAGGTGCAAGTCATATTATTACATAAATGTAAAGTTTATATGTATGCCCTTTTTCTTTGTGCTCATGAACACTTCATTCATAGAAATCGTTTATGCGAAGGTATAGCTCATATTTTATTACGTCGTGTTTATTACCACGGCTTACTTTTATATAATGTCTAATAATTCGTAATCACCTTTAAGTTAAATGATGATGCGACCAGTTTACAATTGTTACAATTTAGTTTACAATTGCTACTTATATGTAGAACAAATCAATACCTTTTTTAATAGATTTATGTATTTTTTATATTATACTAGCGGGCCCGGTAGACGTTGTCCCGCACTGATTATTAAAAAATACTTGACGAATAACATACCAAAACTTTCCTCATGAATCACTTTATTCATTGGTGAAAACCGCATGAATATCTGTTTAATAGTTTTTGAGTTTATCACGAACAGACAAACGCTTTTTTTTTCCCGAACTAACTACGCTATTGACCTGGCAAGGTCTTTACAGCTTCACCGGGCTACTAGACAAACGCGGTAGGGTACTTTGTTTTATATTATGTAACTAGCGGGCCTGGCAGACGTTGTCCCGCCCTAATTAAAAATAAATCCTTGACAAATTATATACCAAAACGTTCCTCATGAATCACTTTATCCACTGGTGAAAACCGCATGAAAATCCGTTCTGTAGTTTTTGAGTTTATCGTGAACAGACAGACAGACAGACGCGGTAGGGGACTTTATTTTATACTATGTAATGATGATGAGGTTTTTATCGTACTTACCATCTGTGATTGTCATAAACGTTTTAAGTCTCTTATTTTTTACTTAATTCGTTCTTTAATAAATATATGTTTTTATTTAAAATCCAATATTAGAACATATTTATTTAATAATTATTATTATCAATATTAATTATTGATCTAATTAAGATGCAACTATGGTTCAGTGGTATTATTCTGGACGTAATACCTTCAATCGACGTAGGTTTGAATCCTGCAAATTTAACGTGTTGTAACCAAGTTACACAGTAATTATAAAATCTATTAGGGGTAACATAAAATCGGTAAAAATATAAAAAATATATATAAAAGGCATCGCAAAATTATTCCAGACAAAACTCATACTTCTGTTGAAACAGCAAAATGCTTTCGATAAGAACAAAGTCGCAGGGACCAGCTAGTTGCGAAATAAGACGCGAAAAATATGAACCCTAAATTGAGGCACATACAAGCAATTACTCCGCCCCGCGAATATGAAGTCGTCAAAGAAAAGTGAAATTGCTCTACGGCACAAATAAATGCGGCGCAAACAACACGGCAATAAAGATTTATTGCTGAGATTTTTCACGGGACCTACTCGCCTTTCTAAGTTATAAAATAGTGGCGGTGAGTTCAGTAAACGGAAAAATTTTGAAAATAGTGGGTAGCCCTATAATGTCCTATAATAAATGATTTTTAAAAATATGGATCAATCATTTCTATTTATTTAAAATTTTCGGTAATGCTTGAAAATGTCTCAAGCTGATAATTCTATTTTTTCAAACTAGCTGATGCCCGCGACTTCTTTTTCGTTTCTTGTTCAGATTCATCGTGAATTGTCTTAATTTTTTAATAGTGATTCCGTCATAACTCCTTATCTTCTATGAACCTTTTAGCAATTTTAAATAACATTTTGGAAGTTCGATTTTTTTTTCTGTTTAGCTGCTATAGAAGAGCTTAATAATACGAAGCATAATTCATTATTTGAAAAACACTATATCCGTAAATGTCTTTCGAAGATTAATTCAGACAACAACGGATATTAAAATTTTCATTTTAAGATTTAATTGTCTACTAAGAATGTCGAATAAAAGTATAAAAAGAATTCACCCGCCCAAACCTCACAACTTGAAGTCCTGATAAAAATACGAAAAAGTTAATGAACTGACGAAAGATGGCGCCGGCATCGTCATGGTGATAATTTGAGAACGTAGCGAAATATACTTAGGAGAGAATAATTGTGAACACTTCAATAAAAAAAAAGAATTAGTTTTTCTTCCCTTCTTCTAAAACCGATTTTATATGGAATGTCAGAATTGTTGTGGACTTAGAAAATATTATATTATAGTTATTTAATGTACTTTTAAATCAATATAACGACCTAATTTTTACATTTAATATTATTTAATATTGTTAGCACAAATAAAATTAAGCATTCCTCCATACGACTAAAGGTTTAGTTAGGTAAATGAAGTAAATAAGCAATTTCTAAGATCCTCGTTTATAGCACATTTTTTACAGTTTTACGTTTAAACAGACTTAAAATAAAATGTCATGAAACCGTGGAAAATATATTTATATTTCTGTTCTAATAATCTTTCATTAATGGGTGAATTTTAGTTTATTTATTGTAATTGTACATTGACAACAAAATCTGTCATGAGTTTAAAAGGTGAACGAAAATAATCCAATAATATCAACAACATCAGAGACAAGGTTGTAATCTTCAACAGACTGTGAGTTTAAGTTCTTGATCACAATTAGTTTTGTTATATTTAGTTACAGCCGTTAACTACTTTTTAGAAGTAAAATTTGCACTTTCATCTCTCTCATAGATCGACATCAATGTAATTCGATACTTATGCCTGCTATGTACATAAATTGAAATTTTTATGTCGCTTTCTACTAAACTATACATATCTCTTTTTGTAAAAATATTCTAATGTTATATCTTTTAATGCTAATATATTTACGATACAACATACACTACACCAATATATTTGACGTTTATGATTTTTAGGACTGTTACATTTACCACAGACGTAACAATAATTAAATATCCTATACTATGAAATAATTCTATTATATACACATTACCACTCCATTTTTGAGTGAAACAAAATCATTTTTATGTCACAAAATTTTATGTTTGACGATAAAATAATAAAAATATAAAAGAAAATATTTCATGGATTACCCAATGCCATCATTGTAGTTCAAATTAGCTATTATGAGAACCATTTGAGAAATACGCTAACCCTCGGACGAGTTTGCATGGATTCTTTAACACCAGCATATTTCCTAATAGTACACAAAAATAGATGCCAAATCGTCGATGACGCGTCGGTTAAGTGCCAAAACAACTGGACGTGATGCCAAGCGGCGTGGCGTGCCAAATATTCATATGTTTTGCACCCTAACGATCCGATGCAGCGCTCCTGTCTGCGTCTTTATTGAGAATGTCCGTTGCGATTTCGGTATGGTAATTATGGACGCTACAGCAACCTGGTTTCTATTTACAGTTATCGTTTCATTTCAGCTACATCTGAACTGTTTGTTCGAACTTTACTGTGATAACTGCTGAACGCCTCGTTTGTGTGTTTCATTTAGAACGTTCTACAATTTAGTTTATGTGTCAGAACTTCTTCTGTACAGACAAAGAAAAGCCGTCGTGAAGACAAATAAAAAAAAACATAGTAATCATCCATTTCACAAAATTCGTGGGTCGAATACTTATCAAAATTAAAAATATATATACATAAATTCCTTCATTTTGGAAAAAAGTTTAGGAGTATTTAGATGAAGTTAAAACTAATCTGTTGATAATATAAAAATAATTAATATTTACAGTCAGCAATGTAGTAGAAAGAATGAATGAATAGATAGATGGTTTGTCTGGTTATATGTTCACATTGTAAAAAAATGTACTCAGTGTAACAAATTACAAGTCATATATTATTTTAACACAGAGCATATAATTGTATAAAACAATATAATGAATAATTAAATATCAGTAATGCCTAGGTAATGATTCTATGATTAATTTATTGATTAGGGTCTACGTGTATTGTTAGCGACGGCATTAATAAGTATTATTAAAATAATATTTGATGTGTTTGTATATTTTATGTTTCAAGGTTACATCTAAGAAATGTAATGATTTATTCCAGCAAGTATGTCATAAATATATACAGTTTAGAATTTTTGTTCTATATAATACTGACTGTTGCGTATATTATTGTTTGACGTGTCTAATTTCTTTTTTGTTGCGGTTTAGTGTGTACTGGTTAGCATAATATTAATTTAGTCATGTGTTTTGTCTGTTTCAGTTCTATATTGATCTGTAACCATACGAACTGCCGTTAGAGTATTTGTAATTGCATTGTTGAATTGATTCACGTGCCACCTATTGTACGTTGATAGAGCTATGTCGGAAATCTTTATGCAAGTGCTAGTAAGTGTACAACAGTTCCAACTTGTACATTAACCATCAATTAATCGATGCGCAGACACATAGAACGTGAACATGCGTCATTTTTTTTATAAAAAAAAATATTGTGAACTTATCAGCACAAAAGTAGTTCAAACCACATTTGTTTTGGGTTTTCAAATATCTACGGATATTTATCTATGCATAATTTATGATAAGTTAATTGAAGATTAATTAAAATATGTGTTAATCTATCTAATTATATAAATTAACATTAAAATATTACCTGTCTTTGTATAATAATATGACAGTTTATATCAGACCACCTTATCACTTGTAGCTTCATATACCTAGTCCGACCATAAGTTCTGTTACAAATGAAAATGCATTTTTTTTAATGAAGTAATGTAATATTATTAAAATTTATACCTACAAAGTTATTAGTCTCAGCAAAAAAGATTCTATTCGAAATGACCACCTTTGGCTTTTGTACAGGCCTTTAAACTGTTTGGCCACGAATCTATGGATTTACGCACTGTTTTTCTTTAAAGATGTTTTTGTTTAAAGATTTTTTAACAGATTTAATGTCGCCATGTCGTTTAGAGCAAGCCATGTCCTCTAAAACTGACCATAATTTGAAGTCTAAAGGGTTGAGGTCTGGGCTAGATAAGGGCCAGTCTTCAGCTCTTATAAAGTTCGAAACGTTGGTTTCAAGCCAGGCTTGGGTAGTTCGTGTCTTGTGACCAGGTGCAGAGTCCTGCTGGAAAGCCCACGGTATATTTTTATAAAGTGTATTGCTGAGATGTTTCACAACATGATCCAAGACTGTATCTTGATATACTTTGTACCTTGCCGACCACTTGAACAGCTTATTTAGAACTGTAAGCGTACACTTTATCATTTTGCTTATTACAGTGTTCTTCAATCGTGAACATTTTTTCGTCGGTAAAGAGGATATTTCTTTGCCTTTCACGTGCGTATCGCGACAAAAGGCGTTTTGATCGATCCACTCTCTTTAATTGTAAAGATTGATTTAGGGCATGTCCTGTATATCGACGATAAGCACCGAGCTTCAGGTCTTGTTTTATAATACGTGATAAAGTCTTAGCGGGAATCTTCGTTTCTCGCGGTAAGATTTTTTGCTTCCTAATGGGGTTTCAACGAATTCTGGCTTTAACAGCATTAATAGCCTTTGTAGTTCTAACAGCACGCGGCTGCTCCGATTTTTTCTGGTCTTCGACAGAGGAAGTGTTGTTGTATCTGTTGATAATACGATATACGAACATACGCCTGATACCAAGCTTTTGAAGTGTCTGGAATATGACCGACGGCTCCATATCCACTTTGTGCAAGACGATCACTGCAATCTTATTTTCTTTAACACCCCATTCCATATTGTAATTTGATAATGAAAACGTAAAAATAAGTAAAATGGCGCTAAATCGAAAGAAGTTTTTAAAATAATATACGTGTTCCAAATTCAAAATAATTAAAAAGTTGAAAAAAGAAAAGTTTTCATATAACAGTATTTATGGCCAGACTAGTTATATACCAGGTGTTAGGTTAGTCCCTTACAATGTTCTAAGAGATGGTAGTTTATGGTCACATTTAACATATACAATAATAATATCAAAACAAATACAAATAAACAACAAAGAAAACCCAAGTTAAAGTTTGTTCTAAGACGTTCAAAAGTATAAACACAAACGTAGTAAGCTTAGGTGCAATGACCAGTGCTGAAAGCTGCAAGGGACGATCCGGAGTTAATAACCTTTGATAATAAAACGGACAATAAACCCTATTGTTTTATGCATACCGTTTCCACGTTCACTTTCACTTCAGACTGACAGTCACTGACACTGTGCTTTAACATAGACGCGTAGAAGATTGTGTATAATTTTTGTATTTTTCTAGATAATTAAGTCAAATAGCACCTATTTTTTAATTGATTTAGAACGAGAATCGAGTGCAGAGTCTCCTCTATAAATATTACTTATGTCTAAACTTTCAGCCTATATAGTAGGAAGTTTTGCTATAGTGTGGTGCATAGATATTTATATGGCACCAACATACTTCAGAAATGTAGCATAAAATCATCTTACGATCTATATATTTACGTAATTTGCTTAAGGTTAATATTTTTTTAGACTAAGCGGAGAGTTACTCTTTGTAATATTTTTTTTTTAAATACTTTATAGGTTTTAGCGTTTGACCACAACCCAATCTGGTGTTATATAAGGATGTGATTGAAGATGGTAAACTCGCTAAACATAGAGTGGACTGGCTCTCAAGTGCAACTGCCGGAACATACCTACAGATGCATGGCGACAGATTTTCAAGTTGAGGATGGTGGCTATCCTGGGGGACTTCTAAACTACCACCACGCTGTTCTGATCACGATGTTTTCTTTCACGGAAAGCTCCGATTCAGTTGCTAGAATTTGAACCTAAATCCATAGGTACGACGTACGAACAACTAAGCCGTGAACCAACAATGCTTCACATATATTGTTAGCAGAGTCTGTATTAGAACTGTCCGTATTATCGACCTGACACGCCATTGGTCGAAGTTATCGGCCGATCGTACATTGGCTGAATGCTATAAATGGCGAGTCGATCGAGCCATAAGGGACATTCTCCGTCGGTCGTCGCTCCGAAAGGTTGTCGGTATTGGTGTTGTATTGAGTGAGTTCTTTCCAATTTACATTCTCATTTCTATTTCCCTGGGTTTTTTATGATTTATTGTGTCACTTGAGTTAATTAATTGTTGATGTGAGTTTTCGTGTTGAGATTTGTGTTTTTTTTTAAATATAAACCCACTTCTGATAGTTAAAAATATCAATTAAATATATTTCACTACGGTTGTTTTACTGTATATAGATAAGATTTACTTTACATACAAATACAGTATAGCGTATTTCCGTAAAAATATGCATACGCATAATGTATGTACATATTTTTAGAATACCATAAGCAAATTAAGCCAGCATTATTCACCCCTCTGAATTGCTGCTAATAACCGTGATGGTTTCGAACCCGCGTCCCTACTCACGGCGACATATGACAGGGGGCGCCTATTGAAAAAAACCGCATTATATTCAGTTTTACGTGAAAAGATGATATTTCTATACGAGACGTGTTGATAAATGATGTAGGAATTTGAAGGCTTTAAATGAGAAAATTGTAAAGGATTATGGAAAACGATGACACGAAATATTAATTAGTAGCTTTTGCCTGCGGTTTTGATAGCGTTAATGTAGATTTAATGTAAGCCTCAGGAATATGATTGTTTATCTGGATAAAAAGTACCCTTGTACTTTTCTGTAACAACGTGTATGTACAACTTCAAGATAATCGAATCAACAGCTGAGATGTGAAAGCGCAACAAATACATTTACCTTTGTATTAGTAAGTTTATGTATAAGTAAGGGCTAGTAAGGATATTTATAACTATTATATGAAATATAGATAAGGTACTCATTTGAGCTTTCAAATAACAATAGAGTATAGATAAGACTACGCCTAAAATAAATATCAAAGAAATATCAATTTCTCTGATCAAGGATTAAGTTCTATGTTTACGAATATGCCAGTACAAGACTTGTTTATTTAATCGTATGGCTAAATAGAGTGTCTATATCAATTTTATCAAATTTTGTATACAATAACTTTCCATCATTTCAATATTGATATCCTACTAAAATTATCAATAATACTTTTGGAAGTTATAAAATAACTACCGAGCCCGGCAGACGCTGTCTCGCCCTGAGTATAAAAAATCCTTGACAAATTATATACCAAAACCTTCCTCATGAATCACTTTATCCACTGGTGAAAATCGCATGGAAATCCGTTCAGTAGTTTTTGGTTTTATCGCGAACAGACAGACAGACGCGGTAGGGGACTTTGTTTTATATTATGTAATGATAATGATAATTAATAAAAAAAGTCAACCAATTTAGAATCAATTTCATTCATTCAATCAATTTCATAGAATCAAAAATCAATTTAGAAATTGATAATATGAAAATTATCAGTAACAGTTTTAAAGCCCGTTACATATAAATAACATTAAATAAAAAGTAGGTCGATTATAATTATTGCTAAGAAAATGTGTGCTGATAGAATGCTAATGTAAATTAAATAGTGGTAGCTTGTTCGAATACCGCACGTGGCTTCAAATCCTAGAACTCGGTGGGGTTTGCGGTGCAGCTAAACAACTGAAAGATACCACAGCCTATCACTATGTTATGTTCGCTTAGATAGCTATCAATTTCAAGCATTATAAAAAGCCTGCCGTCAATTATTTAAGAGCCCGTTCTGTACTACACGTATTACTATGGGAGTTATAAATATAATTTTTTGAGAAAAATTAATAATTTCCTTAAAATATATTTACTTATTATTCTTCATTTCTATAGTCTTGAAGATTATAATAAAGAAAGTGAACCTACGTTAAGTTAACAGAGTTAATTGCACCAAGAATTGATTAAATCTAAGCTGTCGGTAAAATACAAATTAGTCCAAAAATACTATGATTAGATGTTGTATACTGATTGATACCTATGCATGTAATTAAATTTACAAAGATTGACATTTTTTATAGATATTCAAATATAGGTAGATAAACCAGTATTTATTTCCAAAAGTATAAACTTATGGATCCCTGGATTTTGATTTTTTTTTAATTTCAAATTGTAATTTTGTGTCATGTAGACTTCTCCTAATTAACATTTTATTTAAACTTACAATTTTTTACATCATCTAATTAATGACTTAAAAATGTATATACTGTTCACAATATATTGCTATCAAAGTATACAATTATGAATAGAAATATTCACAGCAACTTTTGAATAAATCATACATTCGCAATGTAAGCTTGTAGCAAATGACAAAGTTCTGCATTGTTACAAGTTTGTTCCCGGTGTAATTGAAACATTCGCGTCTTTAAATGAAGACGAGAGAGGTGGAGGAAATGATAAACAAAGTTTATAGATGCTTCGTCTGTTTTTAGGTAATTAATTTTGGAAGCAATTCTAAAATTTCTATGAATAATTTTTCATTGCATTGTTCTTCCAAATAAACGATTATTAACTCCAGAATTATGTCACAATGGCTTTATTTGGTAAAATATTTAAAAATGTTTTTTTTTTTTATTATTTTCCAATACTATTTACATTTGTTGTTACTTGGGTACTTTTGTTTTGGAACTGAAATTTTTAATATAATTTCAAAAGAAGATAATTCCTTTTATTTTCAAACTTCACTGTCATACGAAAATATATGTAAAGAAAAGACGAGAATTAGGTATTAAATAAATGGCACTATACTTTAGTTAAGCGTTAGTAAGACTATTAAAAAAGAAAACAGCTTTACTGCAGCACCCTGGAGCGATAATGATTCCGCAATAGTAATAAAAAAATCAGTCACAAATCTCAAAATCCCACCAACAGCCACCGAGGCACGCCTTCAACATTATTAAGCCTTTATATTACTCTTTTATGGCAGTTTCAACTTTAACTCAGTTCCATAAACTCAAAAATCGCATATACTGTTTTCAGGAAGTTAGAACTTGCTTGTTTTTAAAACCTGTTTACGATGTCATGGAATTTTACGCTACGGAGCTTAATAGCCGACTTACCATCTATCCTTTACAAGTCTATATCCTCGTCTCTTTCTTCGGTCAACTCATTCAATCCGACTTCCCTATAATCCAATGCTAGACTGGACACAACGGATTTGTAAGGAGCTTTCCTTGTCTGAAATATTGTGGAAATATCATACGTTCTGCTAGTCGGGAGATTAAAGAAAATTGGTGAAACGACTTAAGAATTGAATTTCATTTTATACTGGAATAAAATTATTTGTTTATGGTTGGATTATTATAATAAAATGGAACACTATGATTCATTATGAATTTAGAGATATATGTAGACGCTTTTATGTCATCTATACTAATATTATAAAGCTGGGGGGTTTGTTTCTTTAAACGCGCTAATATCAGGATCTACTGGTCCGGTTTGAAAAATTATTTCTGTGTTAGATAGCTCTTCTATCGAGGAAAGCTATATATCATCACGCTAAGACCAATAGGAGCGGAGCACCAATGAAGAATGTTTCAAAATCGTTTTTTTCCATTTGAGAGCTCTCGCTACGTATTAGCGTTAGCCCAAAGTAACCATTCCACGCGGATAAAGTCGCGAGTAAAAACTAGTACTTTATATTTAACGGTAACCCATTTGAGCACAATCTCACCGCACGTTAATTGAAGGTCTTTAAGATGGTAAATACGCTACACCTAGACGGAGACTGGCTCTCCAATTGTAGCTACCGGAAGATATAGGTGTTTAGCGACAGATTTTAAACATGAGGTTGGTAGTCAATATGCCGAGGATTTTATAAGGTGAATAATTTGCTACTCATGAAATTTGGGAAGTATTTGGAAGAATTACAATAGACTAAGTAAAATTTACTTAACTTCGAATCATCGAGAGAACTAATAACGTTATAATTTATTCATTAATTTGCATACTGATCGTAAATTTGATGAGCTATTTGTCGTCTAATACTATGATCGCACATATTCGAATTGTGCCCTAAAATCCCTTCAATGGTTGTCGCTTCACGTTGCTGGATTATTGAACGTGACACTACATTCGCTTGTGCAAGTTGGAAACGGCGAACTAGATTCCATATTTGTACTAAAACATTCACAATACTACAATCGTTTATAGATAGCATTTTCATAAAGTTTATTTTTTGTTTGTGTATTCGTATAGAGTTTTACTCTTGGGTGATATTTTTTTCATTTCGATGATATCGGGATCTAAATCATTAAGAATATTGAAATCAGAAATATAATTAGTAATTGTCTATAAATTTTGGTCGTCTTTGGAAACAGGTTCAATTTCTTGAACTGCATTTCTTTATTCATTGATTGCATCGTACCAAATGTTATCGTCTTAATTTTGTGTGGTTTCGAAAAGTCTCGTGAATGAATTGCCACTCTTGTACCGATCGTTCTATCTAGTACCAACGTAGCAGAGCAGCATCATAGCCCTAATCGATATAAATAAAAATCAATTGCCAAATGTACGTAGGCGCATCACTTTAGAACAGCTGCAGCTATTTAGCTAATTAGTTTTCGTTGTGTTTCTAATTGTCAGGACAAGGTGTGTATGAAAAACAATCGTACAGAACAGTAAAAAATTTGAGCTGAAAATCTCCAAATAAAAAAGCGACTGAATGAGTGACACAGAAGATGTAGGTATATATCTTCAAAAATGTTGACAGAATTGATAGACTAATTTGTACTGTAAAGGGAAAATTTGGTTTCTTTTTCAGCGTTATTGTACCCGTACGCAACTGAAGTGGGCAGCTAGTGTTTGATAAATAACTTTTATGTGCTAGGTAGAACAATGCACATGGCAATAAACACGTCATAGTGATTCTGTTCTGATTTGATGAACTCTCACCGGCGGCGTTTCCGGATCATTATAATTTGAAAACTTTCAAGAGACGAGCCTAGTCCTTTCTTAAGGGCCGGCAACGCATCTGTGGTTCCCCTCGTGTCGCAGGTGTCCATAGGTAGTGGTAATCACTTACCATCAGGTGTCCCGCATGTTTCTTTGCCATCAATAGTAAAATAATAGTATATTGTATATCGGGATCAGCCAGTACATATACAGCACAGCCTTACCTTGCCAGGCTTCCAGACTGGTCGATAGCAACGACTTCTTTCTTTGTCGTCGTTCTTTTGGATTGCACTCTTTTTACGAATAAATAACAGTGATGTCATTTTGCCGTACCGTAATAAAAAAGTATAATGTTCGGAAACGCTTGACGCTTTTAACTTGAGATCTTGTAACAGTGTCCAATGCTAGTTTGATTGATTTATTATACAGGTCATTTGTACAATAATGCAGACGATGAACAATGAACATAGCCTCATCAATTCCTACTATCCAGTCATCGTCACACGCAAGATTTGAATTATTTCACGTCCCATTACTAAAACGATGTACGTTTATTGGTCCATAAAATTTATTAGGTATAGGTACCAAATGTATTATATTATATTGTGATCTAATTTTAAACAGAACTGATCTTAAGCGAATATGTGATTGATAAGACGCTAAACATAGAAAGGGAAGTAATTCTAATTTGTACGTTCGACGCAGAAATACTATCTTATTATTACTTTTCTTAATATTACGAGTTACGAATTAATTTATTTAATAGTTTGTTATGCTTTCACGCCTTAACTGGTGAACTGTTCACGATAACGATAACGAGTAACTTTTATCCAAAGAAAAAAGTACTGTTCTTGAGTGATTGGTCTAATCTATATCAACGCGAGCAAACCCACATGCAAAACTAGCATATGTATACTTCATACCACGCTCTACTATTTTAGTTAAAGTATAAGGTGATATATAAAAAAATAATGTTATAAAAGATGGTTATTATTTTCATCCTGCGCTTTTAATGTACACAATACAGCTCTTGAACTAAAGTTTGTACCGCAAATTTTAAAATAACAAAAGAAAGTATATCCTGAATTAATTATGAGGGGAATTCTTCGTTATCTGCGAGTGCAATGGGCAATAGATTTGACGCATGTAATTGCGGCTGCGGGCTTAAGAGTTAATTTGGAGACAGTCCAAATTTTGCGTTTATCCAGGAATAAACTGGAGATATAGTCTGGGATTGCAGTGGATGTTATTCTACACGCCGTGACTTCATTTTATGTATTTCTTTCTGCATAAATTAATAAAAAAATATATTTTTAATAACAAGTTTTATTAAAATGTGCCAAAATGCTTAATCGATTTTTTTTCAGTGTGTATTGCGGCCATTTTTATATTCGCCATTTTGTTTTTTTTTGTCATTTTCGTGTATTGTCATCAGGACTCAACAAACATGATAATTGCAAAGTAGTATGTCTAAAGAAACTGGTTCTAATTCAGTGTGCAATATGAATTATTGTAATAAAAAAAAATCTTATAATAATTAAAAAGCGTGTAATAATAATAGAAACCATATTTCATTTATATAAGTACTACCCTCCACCACCTCATGTCAATATTGTCACATATTGTACAGTTTACATTGGTACTTAGAGTACGATGGACCAGTTGTTTGGATTGATATTTTTTACCAATCACTTATCGAGTGTCTAATTACTGAGAATTTAGTAGTTTTTATTTTAGGTTAAAAATAATAAATAAAATCCTACATAATTATCACATATATCGAACGAGTCCGCAATAGGCACTTTCGACTTTGGCAAGGTTTATTGACTACAAAATGCAGATTTGTGATTACACTTTATTCTCTCTCTATCTCTCATACCGTGACACTAACGAGCTCGAATATTATTTCCTGTTTAAACGAAGGAAGAAATGGTTTGTTCATTAAAAACTTCAGGTATCCCTTTGTTTCAAATTCTTTGTCATTATTCATATTTTGTAACTTCATGCTCGTTTTTGAAAATATTACATAATGTACATTCTACTTTATAGTTTAGATGTTGTATATATGTACAAAATATAATTGTATAGAGTATATATGTGTTATTATTATTAGTACAAAATATAGGAATATAGGTCGATACCTACACAATTTAAATTGTGGTGTTTGAGCGGTTCACTCGTAGGAATATGGTTCGATGTTTACAAGTTCCAATATTGACGTGTATCAATTTTTTTTGCAATTCATGTACATTTGCTAATTTAAATGTATATACAGTAGATTCCGCTTAATACGGTCACGTTTAATACGATTTCTCGCATAATTCGCCATTTTACGCCAGTCCATACAACCTAAGACATGTTTTCAGACATTTTTTAACACTTAATATGATTCGTCATCCCGTTTAATACGCGTAAAATGCCAACAACACGCCAAAAAACTATTCAAAATTGTTTCAAGAAAGCAGGTTTCAAAAATAACGGGATTGACGTCGTTTTGGAAGAAGAAGAATCCGTGACGCTGCAGGTTTTCCTGGATATTCTTCCATTGATGACAATGTGGCACCGTACGAAATTCAATCAATTGTAGATCTTACTGAGAATGTAAATAACACACAAAAAGAGGCTCTAAGTGATAATGATGAAGACGAAGATGAGTCAACTCCAATTTTGTCAAACGCCCAGGTATTATCAGCTGTTAATGATTTAAGACCGTCTGTCTGTCTGTTTAGCTTCTTTGAATCAAAGCGAAGACGCACTGTAAAACTAAAATTATATTGAATATCTTGTAATTCCTAATGCATCAAAACCTTTCTGTCAAACCAAAATAAGTGATTACTTTAAATAACGTATTTATAATTACACTATGTATTTAATGTAATTTATAAATGTATAATGTAATACCTATATCTATCTATATATATATATATATATATATATATATATATATATATATATATATATATATAAGAGATTCCCACCTATATATTGACTCATCACGATATCTCTGGAACCATAAGGCGTAGCGACTTGAAATATGGTAGGAATATTCCTTTCGCCGAGTAGAGGTCAGCTAAGAACGGATTTTACGAAATTCCACCCACAAGGGGGGTTGCGGGGGGGTAATCAGGGCGGGACAACGTCAGCCGGGCCCGCTAGTATATGATATTAGAACATAATACATATGTAGTACGTTTTATTTTCCCTATCCCGCATAATACGCTTTCTCGCTTAAGACGCGTTTCTGGTTGGGTCTCTGTGAAATCGTCTTAAACGGGTTTCACTGTATATAAAAAAATGACTAACGGCCAAAAACGTCATGAGTTAACCCGAACTTGTGAAATGTTTCTGCAGTACTCTTCTTTCTTTATTAGTGAAAAATATAGAACTTTTGGTTTCTCAGTGTGCAAAACAGTCGATACGTCGTGGTTTGGATTGACAATTTAGAAATTGATTTTACTCTCATACGGTGGTACTACAAGAATATTTCTCAGGTTAAGTTTCTTCAAGATGTTTCCTTCACCGTCAGCCAATAGTATTATAATTTTAAAATAGAAAATGTATGGGATTTTTGTAAAATTCGTTGGGACATGACATGATTGAAACCTGTGGACATCGAATTCTTATTTCACCCGTCAAATCTCTCTAATACCTTCCAGAGTATTAATACTGGTTGAAGATTATTATCAAGCGGGTAGTTATCAGTAAGTGTATTATGGTGAATTCCATACTCACATCAAAATAGTGGTATCTGGTAAGACCTTTCCAGGGTATGTCTATGATATCTCAGAACTCACATTTCACGTTATTACTTCGAATCAAATTGTGCTCAATAAACATGTTATATCATGCAATATATTACGAATGTACAAAATATAGAGCCGAATAACTTAAATCCGTAAACGAAAAATAAAAATAAGTAAATATTTATAAGTACAGTGT